>JASANN010000600.1:342607-353730 GCA_031762395.1 Calameuta pygmaea
CAGTTCCAGTGTCACCCTGGCTTCCCCACTGCGCCACCAGGCCTGGGTATACTCACCGAGGAACCCCATGGCGCCACGAGCGACACGCACCGTGCCGTGCCTGGAGCGGCAATGAGCCGCAGCGCAGTCGGCGCGCCTGAGTGGGCCGGACCGGCGCAGAGTGGGGAGTCCGAGTCTGCGCAGAAGAAATTTCCTTTCGCGCGCTAGATTACCTGTATACAAAGGCGCCAATTCGGATCTTCAGCCGGCCTATACAAAAATGATCTACTAAACGTTGAAGACGTATGTACAATGAATATGAAGCATCGCGTAAAACATTTCAAAGAAATTTCCTCATATTTTTTGGGGGATTTCGACAAGGGATTACAACGAAATTACGCATCCTTAAACCAAGAATGCACGTCAATGTAGTATATACGTGATCCATAGGTAAATAAAGAATATAATTTATTCCATTAAAATAATTTAAATAAATAAACAACACTGCATAATAAATGACCATCAGTATTCACTTCTGCAACGTAAACCAGCCGTGTAAGCACTTCGGTACTGGACCAGGCGTAACAAAGGTCGCGCGCGCAATTTCTTCGAAAGTAACTGCATCCAAGATCAACAGACCAACTTCCGTTTCCCGTCCTTCTCCCCAGACCAAAGCACTCAGTACAACTCCGTCATCCTCATTCTGCAACAGAATTAAAATAAAGATAAAATACATTTACTCAGTCACTTCTAAGAGAATTCCCAGGTCGCATTATGCGCGTTAGTTAGGCTGCAATAAATAAAAATTTACCTTTCCATTTGGATCAGGTACAAAAATAGGCTCGCTCGGATAAACACCTTTCTCCGCCCAAGTCTTTCTGGTCTTCTTCATAGTGTCTACCTTGATAATCTGTAAAAAAGAAATGCAAATAACATTAATGACTCTTAATTACCTTTAATGGATTATTAATTTATTTAAACGTCTCTTACCGTGCCAGGATTCTCTAAATCGACGTCGCTAGATATCGCATAGAAATACCTGTACTCCCTGCCAAGATAGAAGTCAGAATTTAATCTAGGAGTTTCGCATCCCAAATCACAAAGTAATTCAGGCCGCACAAATATGCTGCCGTCCGGAAGTCTATGAGCGGAAGCTTTCTTCTCCAAAACACTCGAGTAATCGGATCTCTTATCAGCATCATTTCTCTTGCAGTCGTCCTGGACAATTGGATCCTCAAAAATTTCCAGACTCTGATTGACAGTTTTCACTGTTATTAAGTTATGTTCCGTTGGTATTTCCGCACTAGGTCTTTTCATTGGCAGCACGAAACGCAATGGCCTTCCTCGGAATAACTTAGAATAGTCAGGATTCTTGTGCATGTTCTAAGAATAAAAATATGTGTCTTTATTAACGAGAAGCAACGAAATATTATTATACTAATTGGACTTTAGTCATATTAAAGCTAGAAGTTTACCTGCATCACGTCGATGTACATGCAATCTAACATTTTGGCATCTCTGTAGCAACAAACATCCAGTACAATATATTCCCTGTCTCTGGTCTCAAACTGATTAATTATATGCAGAAAGAAAAAGGCCTCTGCCACAAAAGTTCTCTCCACTCGTCCACTTTCTCTGGAGATGACGTGTATCAATGTCTGAGATACAGAAGAATAAAATTAAGAAATAAAGTCTATTGGGTTAATTAGATAACTGACTTGTTACTCACGTTCTCGTTCTCATGCCACTTTAAGCAGGTGCACATAGGTTCATTTTTAATTTGACAAGCTACCATCGAAATCAAAGCTACTGCTAATGGTTGTTCGATGATGATAAAATAATTTTCCGTTATCCCAAAAGTGTGCATGTACGAAGGATTCAAGATCCATCTTGAGGGAACCGTAGCTACTATGGTAGCTTGATCGAACATGGAGAGTTCTTTCTCTTCTCCAGAATCGTCTACAGGTATATTAATAAATTTTTTATTCGTTGCATTATAATTAATGAACCGAGTGATTTGTTAATTGTAAAATAAGATTACCTACCTATAGTCAAACGACTTGGCAGGAAACACACTACGTTGTAAGCTGGACCACGAGTTGTTATACTCATTCCTAAATTATAGACTGTCCCATCGGTCATCACCAGAGGATGAGATGTATGATTGATTATACCAACATAATCGGAAAGATTAACTCTGTCCAAAGTTTCCAAAGTGTTTGGATCCACTCGGTGCATTATTGGAGACTCTGCGAATGTATAGTACTCATCTCCATATGGATATACAGATATCATGGCATTATCCGATAGCGATTCAGATAGATTGAAAACAGCAGCCACTCTATGTATCATATAAAAGAACGATGAAAAATAATTAAATTAATCTGTATCAAAAATAGAGATTCTTTAAAAGGATCCGTACCTTTGAAAAATACTCTGACAAGGATCGGGCACTGCTTTGGTACCAAATTCTGTGAAAACTATTCTCTGAGCCGCCTGGTTCCTTTTATACACATTGGTCTCTACGAAGCGTCTTTGGTACGTGATGCAGCCACTTTTTATTTCAAATCTAATTAAATCACCTCCAATCTATTACTTGTATCATAATTAGAGTACGTTCCTAAGCTAATTACTTACCTATGCAATAGAGCAGAGCTGTCGAAGAGGTGATCAAATCTGTATTCGCCAACTTTAAGATTCCCAGGACCATTTCTTAACAGGATACCACAAAGCCATTTCGGTACAGTGCCAGTAACTTCACCAGAAATTGGTACTATCACTTCATGTTCGCAAGACCTCATCCATATGGATGTGTCGCAGTTAGACCAATAATTAGTAGATTCCTCAGATGGCATTTGGTCACCTTGATCCTCCTCCTTGGAAATAGTTTTTCTCTCATGTTCCTGCTGTAACAATATAAATCTGTTATTCATTATATACAGTCATCTAGCAATACCATGAATTAAATACTACAGAATATTTCACAAAAATAATAACTAAAAAGACTCACGTCAATCGACTGGACCTCTGAAGAATTTAAACGTTCGACATTCTCATCTAATAAATTCTCAATTGCGTTCAATTTCGTGATGTAACAATATGACTTACATTTAATACTATTCGACCTCACACGATTCATTTTATCGCCAATCAATTGACACCGTTAGGTACTGCATTTCATCTTTATTGTTTCAATAAGATCGGATTTGCTCAAAGCAATATTTATTTATAGAAACAAAAATGATGCTATTGTTTGAAATACTACCGACTAAAACACGTTATACAAGTGACTACAGAAATTTGAATTTGAAACTAATCAAGTATCGTATTTCATTTTCATTTTTCTTATCAGGTGTTTGTTATCAATAAAGAAATTCACGGAAACACTTTTCTCTGTTGTTGTTGTTGTTGTTGTCGTCGGGAATCGCCTCTAGCGGTTTAAGGATAGAGGATAGAATTTTATGTATACGCTTGTGAGTGAAATCCATTATTTCCCGCCGACTCTTGAAGACTGAATGACAGTAAAGAAGGGTCTGCATTGACCTTAAAAAGCATTTACGTTTAATCGCCTAAATTGAATTTTCATGGAAGCGAAACCCTCCAATGGATACAAGTAAAACTATTTGGGCTTCAATTGTACAAAATCGTGCCCGTGACACGTGAGAAAGTGGAACGTGTCGGCCTTGTGTCACGCGTCACATCTAAATCTATATTAATTTCAATTATTCTGAATTAAATAATCTCCCCCTCGCGCACGCGTTAAAATCCAATTAATAAAAGCAACGTGCCAATCGTAAAAAATCGAATATTCAAATCAATTAAAATACATTTATCAATTAATAACTTATTATTAGCTGCTTAAAAATGTATAAATAATAAATAAATTACTGAGTGACTGTTGATATTTTTCCCGCCATTGGTACCCCGCTTCGAACTCCTCCTCATAGAGTGCGCCACCGACGATGAAAAAAAATAAGCGTCGCGACGCTTGCGTTCCTATCGAGTTTTCTCAACGTGAGCAACTGCTACTTGACTCACTAGTGTCAAGGCCCACGTAACAGCAGACTTTCCCATTATTTATGGTAGAAGACAACACACACACACGGCACAGCCGGGATTTAAATTCCCAGTAATTCGTCCGCGTTCCACAAGTTGCGTCCACATGCGGCGACGGCAATGACACAAAGATGTAAAACGGTGAACTGAGAGATGCAAGAAAAATCTGCAGACACGTAATTACATTTAAAAAAAAAAAAAAAGGAAACTGACATGGCGAATATCGATCAGTCAAGCAAAATTAATTTTATCAGCCACACACTAAAAAAAAAGAAAGAAAGAACATTAATACAAAACGTAACGGATGATCGATACTTATGCTTTTGAATTACCGGAAATAGACTAGCAATGCTGTACCAGGCTTGACTCTTTTCCAAATTTCCAAACACTAAATTATCTGATGACATCCCAGGTCGCTCTAGTGCATAGAACTGGACGTAAACGAAATTGCGCAGCAGCGACAGACCAGGTGCGTCTATCGGTTGAATTCCAAAAAAAAATCCACCAAGTCTTCCTATTGGCTGCTCGAGCATCAGTATACATTTCCTCTGATGCAAGATGTACATACACAGGGATGCCAATGATATTTGAAAGCCAACTTTAATTGGCAATTACCCAAAATATATTCAGAGACCTGCACGAGGATCTAGAAACAGCCAAAATGATGCTGCAGGCTAAGCATCAGCGTACAAGACAAAGAAATCTTACAGCTGTCTGAAACCGACCAGGACCAGAATGAGAACAAAAATTTCAATCCCCTTCGTCCCTAACAAACCCACGATCCTTCTATTCTAATAAATTTCTATTAAAGTTTACATACTCAATATCTTGTGTACAATGTGTGCCAGCCAGTATTTATGCTGGAATTAATTGGAGCATATGAATCTGTCACTGGGTCAAGTAATATTTTGTTAAGATAGTGATTAATGCTTACATCGACCTTGGTCTTCGTTTACGCAAATCAATCAATCCTCATGATAATCATATGTACAATCAATCTTCCTTGCAGCACTGTCGACAAAGGTATCGGCCTTACGTTGTTTTTTCCACCATATTGAATAACGGAACCTGCGAAACAAGTTTAAAAACAGATAAGATCACTATATTTAGCTAAGAAATAAATTCTACTACCTTGCATCGGTGTATGTTAATTGAAGCAGCTTTCATATATTTTATTATACCAACTATACACGGAGTGTATTATTCGCGTGGAAAACGCACATGCCCTGACCACGTGGCTGTCACGTGCATAGGCATGAGAAGGCGTGTCTTTTGCATGACAAACAAAGCAGCCGCTTAGTTAGGCGACTCATGCAGCATTACAAAAACAAAGAAAGGCGGATTCAACTTCATTTCTGATTAAATTACTATGAAGCGCATTCTCAGGCAGTGCGCAAGAGCGATACGCGGCACAAGAACTGGAAGCAGCAGGCTCAATTTTGCCAGTAAAGGAGAAAATAGTACATCGACGTTAACTAGAGAGAAAACCTGCATGGATTTTGGCCGATTTCGAAGTTTGCTGCCCCAGCGAAGCGATGGCAGCACAAGCAGGAGGTGAAAATCCGCTCTTCTTTCACCTGGCATATTATTATTACATTTTAATCGACTATTTTTATAATATACACATGCTAGAACTATACTTTGTATACTTTGTATACTTTATATACTTTGTATACTTTGTAAACTTTGTAAACTTTGTATACTTAATGTTTGTTCATTCTTAACGGTCCGTCGTTAATTTTTTCGCTTTGATTACGAGGTCAATGAAGCTCAGTTATATCGGGAGTCAGGTTGTTATTGGCGAATCAAATGAGGTAGATGATAACGGAGTAAAATTGAGCGAGACAGAGGGGGAGGGAGCAAAAGATTGTGTAATACATAGGTATACTTCGAAAAGATAAAAATAAAGAGAGAAAATTATTTTACCGTATCGATTCCCTTAATCGTATAAAATTCAAATGAATTCAAGAGAAGCAACGGCTTTGCGATATTTAAATGCCAAATGTCGCAGGAAAAAAAAAATAAAAAAATAAATAAAGGCTTTCTACCCGGAAAACTAAGAAGTTACGCACTTAGCGTCATATGCTACGTTTGGATAATAAATTTTAGCTAAAGAATTTGTAGTACACGTTACGTAGGATTTATCTAATCAATTGACAAATTACTGGTCGAGCCATTAGCAGTCGACCGATTGCTAACAATTATACCAGGTTGTCTAACGAGATGTGTTAGTTTTAAATCAGCTAAAACTTCCCGCCCAAAGTATAACGAATTCATAAGGATGCGTTCGTCTACTTACGTCAATTTTTTGTAGGTTATGTTCTCTTAGGAATCTCTTCGGGATTTGACCTAGAGGAGAGAAAGAGAAAGAGGAGAACGTGGGTGATCGATAGAACGAGACGGAGAAGGTCTAGGATGTAGAATTTGAATCCGGAGCAGGAGGAGGAAGACACAATCTTTGACAAAGACAGACTACAAAGTCCATGTAAAACATGTTCTGATTACACTATCTCTAGTCCAGTCATATGACTTGGCAGTCACATGTGTTACTGGTCACATTGATACGTCGTGCAGTGATTATGGGAGAAATAATTAATCGACTTCCGATAACAAACAGGACGCTCGGTCACGAGCACTAGAAATCAATACGAAGCACGAGTTTCGCAGATCTCCTTATGACGCCACACAGAGCTAACCTCGTGAAGCTGCGCGACATTGAGAGATTATGCCTGGCAGCTTTGAATGACGTCTTTCGTTTTAATTTAGACGTGCCTTTTGTTTCACTAATTTTTATAACGCTTTAATTGTTTTATGCTTATCTACGCCTGTTTACATAATTGGTTATGTGCATTCGTCTCGCGCATGATTCTCAGGTTACCAACTGTCTCTGGTGAGCAGGTAAACTGATCGGCAGGTAAATCAAAATTATATTTTTGGCTGGTGGTTGAATAAAGATTTTATATCAAAAAACTTTTAATTATCGAAACGATAATCGTTAAGTAAGCTTTACAAAAAATGGCAGTCTCACACCTGACACTGTCCTTAACACAGTTTTTGTCCGATTGTCCTTTCAAATGTTATGAATTCGTCAGAGGGTAATCTTTTAGGCCGAGGTCGTTGAAAACAAAATTATTAATTGTTAAAACGCGGTAATAAAGCTAAAGTGGACTTTGAGATAACGCTTAAGTTTTAATTGTAATGCCAATTGGGACTCACATTTTGTGCACGTATTTGGGATACGTATGATTTGTTGGACACTAAATCATGTGTCTGAACATATCGATTTATGATATGTATACAATTCGATATATCGAATATTAGATTATCGAATGTCAACGGTTCGATTTTCACATTTGCCCGCGAAAGGAGCAAATTTAAACCATATGGCAAATATGGCCTGGCAAATTGGTAAATGTTCAGAGTTTCCCTGGTTATTTAACCGATAGGTTATAAATAATACCCCTTCCCATGCTTGTATGACGCACGGCGTCTCGACGACGTCGTCGACCGTCCGAAAATGTCGAAATAATTCACAAGTATCGAACGCGTCCGTCATTTGATTTTTCAAGGAGTCGCTCTACGATTTTTATTTTCGATTCCCGTAACAAGCAATTAACTATTATTCGCATAGGATTCAATTAAATGCTTAATAAACAATCTCTGGAGGGTCACTAGAGTTAGATAATTAACATTAAATTTACAAAATGATATACAATTAGCAAAAATAATACTGAACTTCCTGCAAACTATGACACATATGGAATAAAATCTAACCTCAAAACATTTGTTTTACCAGTAAGCCCCTAATGTCTCACGTGAACCTGTGCATATTTGTAGCGCCAATATTTGAATCGTAAAAATACTAGCAAATCACTAACGACTGAATAACGAGAATTCTATAATTAAAATTCTTAACAGATGACATACACGATCGTATTTCTCTCTCTCTCTCTCACACACACATTTCTAACAACAAAATGGCAGACATTTCTTTACGCAGTCCTCACGTCTCTCATCAATTATATCTACGTCTGTCATCTCACTTTTAATTTTTACATTCTGTCTCCTAACCTCCATTCGGCCAGTTTCGCAATCTACCAAATCGTTATCAAATCTTTATCGAACCGTACAACAAATATTAACGAATCGTGCAACACATTACAATATTAAAACCAACGAAAGTGTTTATCTTGAGGTTATTGACTTTTATGGGCAATCTCGCACTTTTCAAGTCATACGTGCTTCACCACGTATATTTCCCTGGAGTAGGTCAGATAAGCAGTGAATTAAACTGATAGTAGATTTTCGCACAGTGAATTTTATCTAGCAAAAAAAAAGAGCTCTTCAGGTTTTTCCTCTGAATATTAAAAGAACACGAATATGGATATACGGCAAATGGATCCTAATATGGGAAACCTGACCGTGACATGTAATCAAAAAAAAAAAAACATTGAACAGATGGTTCAATGTCGGAAGTGAAATTTAACTTGTAAAAGTAACCTTGCGTAATGTCAAATTTTAGCATAATGCAATATTACTTACTGACCCACTCTGGCCTTTGTTATGTTCAATCGTTAATTAAGTCATTTAAATGGTCACGTGACATGAAATATACAAATATAATAAATTCGATTTTTGACAATGTACTTCAAACTCATTTCGTTATCTCTTGTAATCAAAATACCGTATAAAATTAATGCGCGCACGTTTACGTGTCGTGTTGTCACGTCAGGGCGATATAAACGTTAATTGATGATTCACAAGCACCCAGCATCATTTACCGGAAAGAATAATGGGACCTGGAGGAAAATTTAATCTAACTTAATTAACAGTCTTGTATGTGTAACACAAATGTATAATTATGACCGGAATATTATTTAACGTTATTAAAATTTGATATATGAATAATCCAAGACACTGAAAAGAACATTAGAGTGATCATTATGATTCCTCTGACTGTCGCTATTGTCAAGAAGGTCAGAGGTAAATTTTTTTTACAAAATTTCAATTGTTTCTTAAATACAAAAAATCATTTTTCAAATTTAAACCTGATCTTACGTAAAGATCTACGATTGTATCCTCGAGCAACCTTGTGCTTTTTAAAAAATTTTGTAGTAAAAATAAATTGTCACATGATTAATGTCTTACAACTCATGAGTTTAGATATTTCAAAAAATTGACATGTGTCGGAAATTTGCTTTGTGCTTAATTAAATCAATTACTAAAATCTAAGGTAATTATATATTTAATTTTTATAGTATCACTCGTCACAGTAATTCTAACGTGTCAAGGTTCTCACAAAGATCCATCTGATCCTTAATTTACGCAAAAACATTCTACTATACTGGAATGTACAAAGCCATGCCGTTTACGTCATTTAATAATTACACAGAGCACCAAGCGCCTGGACAAACAGAGAATGTCGCGTACATGGAAACAGTGCGTAAACGCAATAGCTAGATCCTCGTTAGATCATTTAATACGATTAATTACAATTGACAAAGGCGACTAACGTACAAACAAGAAACAAGATCGTTATAATCCAAAAGTTGATAACGATAAAAAGTAAAAAAAATATTTAAAAAAAACCTCCATTTCTCCAGTATCTCCATATCCATCTTAGATTCCTTATCGCGCGACCAAGAACAGCCGTAACGAAGGTGTTTTTCGCGACACAAATATTTCACCCGGTATAAGTTTGAAAAATCGCTCTCGCAAAAAAAAAAAAAAATTGGCATAAAATCAAAGCACGTGACGAATTTTTTTCGCGCTACAGATATCCTATTTATTTTGTTTCCATCGACGACAGACCCTCTCGCTGCTAATGCTGCTTTCCTAGAACGGCCGACGAGCCCCCCCGATTACGTCAACAAAAATTGTCAGCATTCCCAAATTGACAGACGGAGACGTCAGTTTTTGAAAAATAATTTCCTAGTCCCAAGGTCTCGCTGCTATTATATAATTTTTCTTAACCCGACTGTTCTATTTTTCTATTTTGAAATAAGCGCGGGGAATATGAAACGAGACCCCTCACGACCTCAGAATACATTTGAACGTTTGCGAATGTATCCAAGAGCGAACACAGATAACGCGCTTGGTGAATGGCGCGTGGGTAAAAGTTTACACGCTCGTGAACATCCAAGGCGCAATCGAATACGTGGGCAGACATCTACGTTGGACAGGAGTAAACGTAAAGGCAAATTTCCATGCAGGTGTCCTCACGTGTGCGAAGGCGAAGTCCTTCGTCTCTCGTCGCATGGACTGACAGAAAAATTACATGTATAGTTGACTTAACGATTTTACATTGTGAAATAAGTACGACCATAAAATATGAACGTGACCGCAGAGAATTATATTTTATGGTCAGACTAAATATATATATATATATATATATATATATATATTTTCTTTTTAGTGCAACAATATTTTTCTCTCAACGTGCTGCAGTGCCCTGTGCATTAAAAGAAACGATTGTGCAATCACGCGACGAACCGATGAATACTGATTTCAATTTGTAGCTTCATAAAAGTATACAGGTTTTTTTTACCTCTTCTTTTTCCTTTGCAATCCTTGGTCGATTTGTATTTCAGGACCTGACGACATCCACGCACCACGTGGGTCATGCATATTCTTGCGAAAGAGATCCATTAATAATTAACTTGCTGGATAAGTCCTACTGAGGCTTCTAATTATAACTTTTCATCCACCATTCTTCAACCAGGGATCTTTGATCTGTTACAAAAAAATTTACCATGCTGATGTTAACACATTTATACTCCAATCACGACCATGTTCGATCTTGTAGATTTCATTTAGATGAACCATCGATTGTTTCGTTATAATCTTTGAAAATCAGCAATCGAGTTTGTTCACCGATATAGGCAATCTGCTTAACATGAGATTCACAGACTGAGTATTGATTATGGTTGTTCAAAATATTTGAGGATGAAAAGTAAGAAGATACAGAAGATACGGAGCAGATTTCTTACCGGCTGAGCACTGATTATGGTTGTTCAAAATATTTCAGGATGAAAAATAAAAAGATACAGAAGATACGGAGCAGATTTCTTACAGGCTGAGTACTGATT
>JASANN010000600.1:353830-403966 GCA_031762395.1 Calameuta pygmaea
ATGGTTGTTCAAAATATTTGAGGATGAAAAATAAAAAGATACAGCAGATAAGGAGCAGATTTCTTACAGGCTGAGTATTGGTTATGGTTGTTCAAAATATTTAAAGATGAAAAATAAAAAGATACAGCAGATAAGGAGCAGATTTCTTACAGGCTGAGTACTGATTATGGTTGTTCAAAATATTTGAGGATGAAAAATAAAAAGATACAGCAGATAAGGAGCAGATTTCTTACAGGCTGAGTACTGATTATGTTTGTTCAAAATATTTCAAGATGAAAAGTAAGAAGATACAGAATATACTGATGGGACGTCACCGTGACACGAGATAGGATACTGGGTTCACGATTTTGCAGACCAGATACGTCTGTCTTTATCTCACACGCCAAAGGTACCATAAGCCTGTCTCTCTCGCACTTACGGACAATATACAAAACCCAAAAAATCCTCAAATCCTCGTAACTAATAAATTATGAAATACCTCAGGCTCCTAAGTTTCTTCCTGCCTTCATAAATATGCATTTTCTTTCTAATCCACGAGACGAGCCCAATTTCCTTCATAGGATGCACCAGCATGAAAATTCACCAGGACCCATCGTTATCCCTCACAGACGCTTCCTTCCATCATGATCGTTCACGTGACTGAAGAAGAAAGTGCAAAAAAATGCACAAGGGTGCATCTGTGTCGTTCCAAGAAAATAAAAAATAAAAACTGATAGCACAAGATACTACTCACAAGGTGTACATAACTCTCTTTGACGGTTCACGGTTACCGGCAGTTATCAGTAGCGGAGACGAGCATCAGGATGGCGAAGAGAAACTACTCCACGTTCCAGGGTACTCTGGCCCAGGAGGAATTGCCGTGAGTGTACTAGAAAAATAAATAAGAATAAAACGTCGGACTGCCAGTGCAAAAAACATACACAGTTTCAAACCTGAATATCGTTGATTCGGATTAACTACAAGAAAATAATATACCCAGTGAATTTTACTAGGCTAAAAAGGCCATGCGCCATTGATAAATTCATTTCCTTAACCAGTCGCACTTCCTCTCCTGATAAAAGTCTCTCAAGGCTTTTGTAATTTCTTTTTTTTTCCTCACAGTCATTGCCCACTTTTAATTAACGCTCTGGTCAATTACTGCGCAGCCAATTAATGGCAACAATTTTTGACTCATCGGCACCGGTTGTCACTCTAGCTTTGGTATATTCAATCCAATGCTTCACACTGTTATCAGGATGGATTCCAGGCAATTTAAGGCAATTTCAATTGCGCTTATGTGTGTCTTGCCTGTAGAAAAAATTTAATTAGTCACCGGTTAGACTCGCGCGTAAACACGCTTACTGCATTGTACGTTTATGATATCGTTCATTGTTTCCATCTCTTGCAACAATCATTTTTTTTCCTCTCTCTCTCTCTCTGTCTCTTCTGGGTGCTAGAGTATCGACGCTGGCGTCCCTCACAGGATCCTGCATCGGTTTACAAGCTCAGGGATCATCTGGAAAGAAACGTCAGATGTAATTAAATTAATTATCTGGAGGTTCAGTCACTCTTCAAATACAATACTGTACATTGGAAGTTGATGCGCCTATTACGTCATTGTTGTGAACTTCGTGATGCACGATAAGAACTTACGTAACATATTGGCTTAACAAATTCGAGCAATGATTGCCTAAGGTAAATAATAGTTCTATTACCGTACACTATCGTCGCTATCGTCGCTATCGTCGCTATCATCGCCATCGTCGCCATCGTCGCCGTGCGATTAATTATCACGTTTTTCCTAATAGAAAATAAGCAGAAAGAACAACATTGAGCACGTGGTACCCGAATGAATCTTTTTACAATTGATGTACCGATAGACGTCAACGTGCTTGACACGTTAAGTATAAGAATATATAGCAGAAAATCCAGTCTGACAGATTATAGAAAGAAGATCAAAGTCGAGTACTAATAGCTCGCGATGGTATCGATAAGAGGGCAATAGAACGTCAGATATAACGATATTTGTTCTCTTATCATTTTAGCATTGACCACTTGCGTGGAAATTGGGCATCGTTTTAATTAAAAATAATCGTCGAATCTCAAATGCGACGATAGTCTCGATCTTTATGTAGGATTCACGTAGATCTTTTCAGGCACTCGGAAGATTAGGAAATTATGACAATCTAAAAGTGAAAACAACCTGACAATGAGTTATGACACTGCTTTCTTAGATAGCTGATAATAAATTTGAAATTTAAGAAAATAAAAAAGAAGTAATCAACGGATCCACGAGATTCGAGCGCCGCCATTTTGGACCTCGTAAGAACCCGACGTACGTTTCATGAGATTTCCAAATATTTCGATTCCTTCGAAGACTCGAGTGATAACAGGAAAAATATTTAACTCGTTAATTAATACGTGTCCGAAGTTTAAAAAATTCTGGCCTCCCGACAATAATTGCATACCGATGCCAGAATCGTAAATATCACGAATGATATCGCGATTTTCACGAAGAGAATTCGTGACAGATTGTCTACGAGCGACGGCATCGTTAGATACGAAAACTGTTATTGTCCCGCGATAAAACAATCTTATTTGTGGAGAGTCCCTTATCACCGATTGAAACAACAGATATTTATTAACAGCCGAATGGTAGAATAACGAGGAGATAATCTTATGGTTACTGGACATTTCCAAATTGCACAAGCGATGCCCTACCGAGTACATTATCGTGTCGTTAAACGGCGTTAAAGAATGAAGATGGAAAATTAAAAAACCTAACCTATTCTTCCGAGAATCGATCAGCATACGTTATTCCTGTGTTTCTCTCCGCCAGACATATGACCGTCTAACGAATGAGGCTTTTATGATGTTCGTAAGTGAATGTCGAAGACGCTTAGCTTTACTTTCCCTCGCGGGTGCTGCTATCGTAAATGTACGATATATTTTGATTGTCGTTTGCTGCAGGAGTCGTTGGCCACCACTGGCCGCCACTGCCAAGTCGCAACCACCATACGCGCTCAGTCATCTCGCACGGCCGCCCACTCGGTCGGCCTAAAGATCGGTTTATATAAAAAGCTCAGAGCAGAGACGCGCGTGTTCATTCGCTCCGCGGTGACAGGGCGCGAGAGAAGCGCCTTACGCGGCTTTAGACTTATTTCTCCGAAGAAAACAGCCAACGTCCTCAGTCGTTTATGCGGTGTGTCGAGTAGCTGATTTTTAATTTAACCGCCGCGCGCGTCTGTGATACCTGGAACAATTAAATAAAGGCGGGAGATTCAACTGATACATCTCAATGGCTACGGACTGTATATCCGTGTACGAAAAAGTTTAATAAAATCGACACTAACGAAAGCCTTACAGGTAGACCGAATCTTTTGCATAAAACTATGTGAACGCCGTGACACTCGGAGGACGTAAACGGAAAACGTTGGAAAAACGTTAGGGGTTTTCGGAAAATTTTTATAAAATTCTTAACCTCTATTAATGACAAGCTTGTCGGTACTCGACCTTGATCTTGTGCGTACAAGCAAAGGAGTCCTGTGGGAAGGAGAAGAGGAAAATAATAAAAAGGGACTGGAGCTAAGACGACAAAGAGAAAAAGAAAGAAGGGCAAGAAAGTGAAATCCATATCGAATGGACGCTCTGTGATCAACGAACTGTGATACATACTAATTACGTTTCCTCTTTTCGTTTCTTTCTTTTTTGTACCCGTGCGTATCTTCTTCTTCTTCTTCTTCTTCTTCATTTTCATCAGTACGCGTCATCCTCCTTTCCCTTTCAAAGTCCAAAGAAGAGATAGGAGATCTTCGAGCTGTCCGTCAAGACCAGACGCTATGGCCGAGTGAGTATTTCGCAAGTGATCTTTGTTATTCATTTATTTTTATCTTTGGCACGCGCACCCGGTTCCGCGTACGTCTGGATCTACGTATATGCAATAAATACGTAGATCCTATTCTGTATATGTATTATCGTAGTGCAACAAGCTAGGAACTGACCATCGACTACTTGGATCGAAAAGAGAATACAATATGAATAAAAAAAAACAGCTTGTAAAAATAAAGAAACACGCGACAGCCTATTTTCTTGTATATCAAAGAAAGTCCGCGTCTACGGTTTATTATTAAAGGTGTCACTTATTTTTAACGTTCCGATCAAATATTCGCCAATCTATTTGAAATTCCTTCCACCTCCATTATGACCTGCCAATGTCGTGGACATTGAGCAGTGAACAACTATACGAGCAACAGACGTTGAAAGACAAGCCATTGTTAAATTTTTATTATCAGCGATAATGCAGACCGGATTTACCTGCTGTAGATAAGCAGCCCTGTTTACCATTCGATGATCCAACTAGCCCAAGACAGCTGCTCTACCATTGGTTAGCAGAATTAAGCGCGGCATTTTTTGAAAATTCGTTCCAACTCAGCTTATTTTAATAACACAACTAGCCCTAGACTATTATAAGCGCGTCTACCTACGGATCAAAATAAGCCTGACATTTAGTGCCAAAATTTAACACTAGTCGCTCACCGTCGCGACGCAACGAACGTCCTCCACGAAATAGACGCCCACTATGCGGTTCTAACGATTTACTAAGAATTCCACAAGAGTCAATGTCGAGCACGCGATTTTACTTCAGCTAGAAAATTCCTTTAGCCACTGATCACGGGACTCTGAGATACGATTCAAGCGTCCTATACCGACATTCCTTTTGTCTGTCCCACAACAGGCGGCCGTAGAAAAGTTTGCAGAAATTTAAAATAAATATATTCAACACCGGCAAACAAAGATACGTTAGAATTAAATATCCAAAGACTTTCCAATTCGACTCCTTCACATATACAGTTAACTAAACAGTGAAGAATTCCCAACGGTTAACCGAGGCCATACTCGGTATTCATGTGGACAAAAATATAAATGTTTACCTGATAACAAGATAAAAATACAAGCTGAGAATTGCTTAGGCATTTTTTTACATTTACACAACAGTAACATATCCACATCTTGCTACCCAAATCGTTAACCCTGAATCTAATTAAAGATGAAACAACCATACAGGGTGTTCTTTGTAAAAATTGAGTATTTTCAAAAGATAAATTTTTCCATAAACACGCGATACGATTTCTCTAATAATTACGTGCTGCCCCCAACGGTATATCAGAGAAGCATTCGTCTGAATAGTCGATCGACAAGAATTCACATGGAAGATTACGCGCTTGTGACAAATACACAAAGAACCGGATAAGGCAACGTCTTGTCGTTGCAGCCAAAAATAATAACAAAAAAAAAGATCATCGTGTTTTCGCCGTGCAGTGCCGAAGAAAAAAAAAATATTAACCGTACAGTATAAATATATGAAGACCACGTCGTGCGCACACGTGCATTTGTCAGGACGTCTGACTGGATCCCAAATAAGATATCGAATCGCTCGAAACGCTGCTGAAACGTTACGTACTGCTGGGAAATAACTTTTATGTTTACTATCACTAATACTGCTATCAATAGCTATGACGACGTAACAACGCTAAACAATTAGAAGGAAAATACCTCTGATTAATGATCATTCTCACTCTTCACCAGAGTGTTCCAGAGCTACTGGAATAATTGTTGCCAGTCCTTGGCTCAAAAAGATAATAATAGCTGCATACGATACAATTAGTTAAAAATTAGATTCACACATGCTGTGCAAACGTGGACGCTGAGAATTTAATAGGATTCAAGTTGAAACTAACCTACATTGAGAGTATGAGCAAAAGAGTGCAGACAGATGTTTGTCAAATTCTCGCTTGAACCATGAATTCAAAATGATAAAGCTATCGTGTGATGACGTCATTGGTAGCAAGCCATCATTTTTAATGAGACATCAAAATATATACAGCATCGATACTTGTATGAGTTCCAGGAGGACAAGCAGACTGGACATGTTTGTCAGTCCCTTTTTTTTTTTTCATTTGACATAATCACTGATAACAAATGACTTTTGACCTTTTACATGTAACTCCTTCAAATACTCTTTAGGTGGTAATACTTTTTGACTTTTCACTGATTCTTATCTACGCTGTAATTGCTGCTTACCAAATGGCAGTGCGCGGATGGTTGACGTTTCCTCGTAAACAAAGCTGATAAGATATTATTTGTCAGTTTTTTTTTTTTTTTTTCGAAAGTTTAACAATAAAAATATTCTACTTCTAATCTCTAATCACGCGACGATAATGATAAGACGAGGTTGTTCGTATACAAAAGCATTTGACAGATTCGTCCTCGTGCCGGGCTGCTAACTACACTGATATTAGTAATTTTCTGTTTTCTACTCACTGAAGTTAGCTGCACTCCATGCACGTGGAAATCTGGCCTAGTCGACATTGCGATAAGAGGAAGAGATACTGAGATTGATAACGCTGTTTGAATAGGCTCAAAGCCAATGTCTGACAAATTTAGAATCGGAAGCGCTCACGTTTGAGCATACGTATATTTAGATAACGCCAATCCTGATTATCGATCACTGCTTATGGGCCAATTGATGAGCAGACAAAATTACGTATCGGATTTAGGCGCATAACGATAAAACTGACTCAGCTGGTAATTATGAATTTTATGATTGCAGGAAAAACGACGTAGAGAACCAGGAGACATGGGCCTTGATGAACTCATCGAAAGTTCCACAGCCGGTACCCTCTGTTCCAAAATGGAATGACAATGCGGTCCATGTCGTTCCGACTTATCCGGAGGATGATAAGAAAGCTAGGGGTAGCGCGTTGAGGCAGGTACTGGCTGCCTTTGCAGCTCAGCTTGGTACAGTGAACACTGGCATGGTCTTCGGGTTCTCCGCCATTGCTATTCCTCAGCTGGAAGCAAAGAATAGTGTACTGAAGATAGATGCATCTCAAGCGTCTTGGATTGGTAGGTATTATAGGTTAGGAATCCTGTTTACATCATCCACTTATTTCTATGACGTCGCTGTTCTTTAACCAATTGCATCTTCCTTGCAGCTAGCATGGCCAGTATTGGGACGCCTATTGGCTGCCTGCTGTCTGGATATATGATGGACACTTTTGGCAGGAAATGCACTCTTCTTATAACGGAAGTACCGGCGTTACTAGGCTGGATATTAATCATATTCGCTTCGGACGTCAGGATGATCTATGCTGGCAGATTCTTCGTTGGTCTTGGTTCGGGAATGGTGGGTGCACCAGCTCGTGTCTACACCAGTGAAGTGACCCAGCCTCATCTACGAGGAATGTTAACCGCCCTGGCCAGTGTTGGAGTCAGTACTGGGGTTCTCATAGAGTATGCCCTGGGTAGTATGCTACCCTGGCATATATGTGCAGCAGTGAGCTCGATAATACCTCTGGTATCTTTGATGCTGATGTTCCTCTTTCCGGAGACGCCGTCCTACCTCATCTCTAGGAATAAGCCTCAAGAGGCTAAAAGTGCCCTTAAACGTTTCCGTGGCAACAACTACAACCTGGACAGAGAAATGGACGCCCTGGTGAATTTTTCGAACAAGAACAACATCAAGAGACTCACAGGATTTCGTGAGATAATGACAGCTATATTCAAGCCCAATGCACTAAAACCTTTTATTCTGCTTTTCCTGTACTTCCTGATCTACCAGTGGTCCGGAACGAACGCCCTGACCTTCTACGCCGTGGATATAATCAGAGATTCCGGTGCAACGCTTGACAAGTACCTGGCAACTGTCATCCTTGGAGTAGTGAGACTCGCCTCAACGATAGCAGCCTGTATTCTCTGTAGACGATGTGGACGTCGACCTTTGACACTGATCTCATCCATAGGATGTGGACTGTCAATGGTTGGTCTGGGGAGTTACATGTGGCTCTTGGAGTACTGGAGAAGTATCGATATTGCGCCAACCTGGACCTGGGTACCAATCTTCTGCATATTCTCCTACACGATAACCTGCACCCTTGGCTTCCTTGTGATACCCTGGGTGATGATCGGCGAGGTATATCCTACCCAGATACGTGGTGTCATCGGGGGGATGACTACGATGTCGGCCCACGCCTTTATCTTCACCGTGGTCAAGACGTATCCTCTTCTGGCTGATTCCTTGACACGACATGGTACCTTCATTCTCTACGGATGTATATCTCTTGTTGGTACCATCTACTTCTACGTCTGTCTTCCTGAAACTAAAGGCAAAACGCTACAGGAGATTGAAGATTATTTCTCTGGTAGAAGTAACACTCTTAAGACTGGGCGGTTGATCAAGCCTAAGGTCTTAGAAGTGAAAAAGGGACAGATGCTACCTTGATGGAGACATCAGTTGGTAGGTCTAAAAATGTATAAATTCAAAAGTGGATATCAAAATTCAGAGGCACGTTACCGATACGTGGAACGTGATTATCTGATACAAAGAAATCAATATTATTCAAGTTCAGGTAGTAGATCAAGGTTCATATTTTTATTTTGATTATTACTAACGTTTTTTTGCGATAAAGTCAAATTACTAGGAGAATCAGATTTTATGCCCTACGTCGGCCTGATTTTTTTGGCTTGTTTGGTTCCAAAGAGCTGGACGGTAAAAGTGCGACTGAATCTGCACCATTTTTCTGGTGGAGGATCAAGCCCCACCGTAAAGAGAAGGCAGGAATACAATAGGCCTTAAGTGGTGGGGAATAAAGACTCAGCAAATCAGATTTCTATGATCCTCCCCGCCACATGGGTTCCCTGGCGAACGGGATTGAATTGAATCAAGGATGATAAACGAAGAAGCCAGGAAACTTTGGCGTTGTCTTCTTTCTGACATGTAAAAATAAAAAAAAGAACCTTCATCCGAATACTCTGTTCTGTGAACGATTTTTGAGAAACGACTATACTAGGTAGTAAAACTATACAATTTAGTGATTAACTAAAATTTCAAAAAAAAAGACCCGCTAATATATGCATATATTTTAGATAGAATATTGAAATATGGAGATTAATTCGTGTGCGATTTTTAATTTGGAGATTATCGCTAATACGGAAGCTGAGCTACTCGTGCATTGTACGTCTAAAGTTACTGGTGACAGTAATGCGTGATACATTGTAGTAAACACATAGTTATACGTATTTATTTATAGAAAAATTGTTAAATGCGATTATGTTCTTTTTTTGTTTGTTTTTGGAAAGACTCGCAACCTGTGTGGTGCTCTTATTTAATGTATCATAATATTAATGTAGTAACGTGTCACGCGTTTCGCAATAGTCACTGTAGGAAAATTGAAAAACGACTCGCCAATACGTTAAACTGTACATATGCATGTCACAGTACTGTTTGTAATATTGTGCGTACATTAATTATAGATACTATATATTAATGGGATTATTGTAAATATCGCTCCTTGAATGAAGTCACAAACTGAATGACATTCTAAAAACAGTGCTAATTGTAAGATATTGTACATGTACATATACCTAGTGTGAACGCGCAAGCGACTTATTTTTGTAAAAAAAAAAAGGAAGAGAGGAAGACAAAGATAAAGACAAGTATATTAAATAAAGAAATTTGTCTACGAAGCACGAATGATTCTATTTATTTTATCTCTTCGCACTTCATTTAATCCTAATGTTGTGGTGAACTGTGCATTACATCAAATTTCCTTTTTAGACTCTTTATAGTTTTATTCGTGGCTTGTTACGAATTGCGTCTTTTTTTGCTTTTTTTTCTTGTATAAACTGCTTTATCATGGACTCGGGCAAGATCTCTCCACGCCAGCGTTTTGGTAACCGTTCCTTAGTAAGTTCATGAATTCGACTTGCAACGTATGCCTTCGCATCAAACTTCTCAGCAACTTCAATCTGAGCTATGAGCTCAGCCTGGAAAGCCTTTTCCTTTCTAAGCTCACGTCTCTGTCGCACCTTGGCCCATTCGAATCTCATGCGTTTTCGCAGCTTTCGCAGTTGATGCTTCTTCATCTTCTTTCTACGTATTACTATGAGACGTGCTGCCTGTTTCTCAATGTTTCTTTCACTTGGAGGAAGATTGATTGATTTCTCTGGGACGATGTTTTCAGTTATATTTAATTTCGGTGGTTCGCCAATTTGTAGATTAGTCGAAATGGGAAACTCTAGAATGCTGCCAATCCTGCAATTTCTTGTAGGTAGATCAAAATCTATGTTGATACTTCTCGGTGAGAATTTAAGCTCATTTTTAAAAGGGGTTGTATGCTTCGCTATCTCGTTTGTATTAATAAATAAAGCTTCTATATTTTTGGTGATCGACTGTTGTTGCACTGTATGATATTTCGAAATGGAAAAACTTGAACCACCTGAAACAGGAAGAAGAAAGTTAGTCTATGTACATTGGTATGCAGAAGAGTGAGGTTATGTACTACTTATCAACGTATGATTGATTTCTGTGAACGTTAGCAGTTTATTAGTCGATAAATAAAAATAAATACATTCAAATTTACCTTTTCGCGTAATATCAAGACGCTGGAGTGTTTTGCACAAAACGTTTAAAGCCATTTTTATTTCTTCCAAAAGCAGCCGGTTCTAAGCCGCCATAATAATAAATTGAAGAGTAGCGCTGTAATACCAGCAGTCAGTAAATGTGAACACAGTATCAGCTGATCCTGCTGTAACCCATTTTTTACAAATTGATCTATACATTACAGAAATTTAAATAAAGTGTACTACATATTACATATTGAAATGAATGGATACCATATAGGACTTTGAGAAATAAGAACACATTTTTATTAGTTCTTATATGTAAGGATAGAGTATCCAACCCAATTTATTAGATACATTACATCCGCAGTGAAAATTTAATAAAAAAGAAGTTTGTTAATCCATACGAGTCTTGACAGTTCTTGTGGTGACCTTGTCTTTTTCTCTGTAGCAATAAAATTTTATGTAATGTTATTTTGTAACAAATAAATAAATATCAATACTTACATTACATGCACTATGGCTCCCCAACCAGACATAGCATCGCGGTCACAAGCATTAACAAGAGCCTGGCTGATGGTTTCAAACAAATCATTTGGTTCCAAATCTGGTTCATACAAAGCTTCACACATTCCATATAACTGTTCGGAGCAGGTTCCACCTACTACAAAATCTATTGGAACGTTGAGACAACCAAGCAGATCCATATTACATATATATGGTTCAAATGTCACTGGATCCAAACCAGCTACTACAGGTTCTACAAAGTATGGTCCAAATCTCTTCTCGTATAAGAGATTTGAGATCATCGAACTAAAGGTCTTGGGATGTATCCTTCGATTCTCTTTTAACTCATATAAATTCAATCTGAAGCGCAGTCTTTCCATTACAGTCTGTGTATCCGTACTTAGCCCAGGTAAACCCAAATATAGGTGAGGTCCCATTTCAAAGATTTTTTGAAAATCGCAAGATATAGTTTGACCTTGTATACCAAAGCGACGATCAGCAGCTATAGCTACACAATTCTTTCCCTTCATAGCAATTATCGCACCCCCATTATATGCCAAGATACTCTGTAACAAAGAAAATTAGTTACACAATTCAATTTTTATTATTCATTATTTTAAATAGTACAATAGCTATTAAATGAATTTAAAGTACATTGAAATATAATACAAGTAAACTGTACGTTATATTTCATAAAAATGCTGCTTCATGAAAACCTGCACTGTCATCAGAGTATTTGACACTAACATAACCTAAAGAGAATTATTAACAACTCAAGAATACAAATAAAAATTGCAAATTGTAATAATTACATTGCGATATAAAATCATATGACAAAAAATATAAAATTCTTAATATTCTTACCATTTTGAGTTATTAAACTCTACGGAGAATGTTATTTTAAAAGTTTAGGACAGCCAAAAAGCGTATAACGCGGCAGACACAATCCACGAACTACTAGAGTTCTACATAGAGAGTATTCGAACAGTGGAATCCCGATTCACGGTAAAGGTCTCGTGGTCGATAAAAAGTATAAAGAGAAAATTCACTGAACCCAAATGATGCTGGAATAACGATAATAACAAAAAAGATTCAAATACCAAAGAAACACATTGATTTACTTTTTCATTAAATTACTATAAAAGGATTCAGAATTTTAAACGAAAGATCCATGATGAAACCAAATGTATGTATAAGCAAATCCAAAATAGTGTCGGTAATCAAGGCATAACGAGAATCTTAATAGAGAAAGAATTTAAAAAGCAGTATAAAGGAATTAGTGTCTTAAAGAATAAATATGACGTACAAAATGTACGAGCATGCATACAACCTATTTCAAAGGTGTCTATTCGGTATTGTATTTTGGGTGATTTGACGTCCCGATATAACCCTGCTTTTCTCGAACAACCCCCACCATCCTGTAGTCTCGAAGACAGCAAGTTGAGAAAAAAAATGGCCGTGTAATGTTATTGAGAAGTTTATATCAAGTGCATGTTCTCGGTGTAATCCGTATTAACTGGGAGTTTCGATTACCGTGTGGATTTTCAGTGACTGGTCATAGAAGTGAAGGATAATTGACCATTGAAATTCGAGGCTGACAATAGGAACGTAGTAAATCAGGGAACAGGAGGAGTTCTAGAAGCGGTTACAGGTCGAGTCGAATTATTGCAAATGTCATGCATTTTGCAACGGGGAATGACTCGTGGTGCTCCAAAAATAAATGATTCAAGAACAGTAAGCACGACGGATATTAAATTTCATTAAAGTTAGATACGAGGGTTTTACGCTTCCTGTTTGATCGCATACGTGAGACCTTGGTTAGTTCTCTAACGAACAGCTGGGCTATACCAGCAATTGCAAACTCGATAGAGTATAATTTCTAATTGTTTGTTTTCTTGCTCCTCTTTCAATGCGTTAGGATGATCCGTCGTCTTCGGTACTCTGTCATGCTGCTGTGATTTTCTCTGGTTAAAAAATAATGCTGACTCTGTATTAGTCTGTCGATTTTATATCTTGCTCTTTTGCACTTTACGTGTTTTTAATTATTTATAATAATTTAGATTTGCTTTCTCTTACGATCATTGATTTTCTGTTATGTGCGAATTAACGGAATTACATTATCAAGGATTTTGTGCCGCGAATCTCTCCAACTAGATATATTTCGAAATAAAGATGGCTGCACATTCTTAAAATATAACATTCATGCTCCAATTTCACTTTTTTACTATTCATCCAGTGAAAGATGGACGGGATGAGCGTAAACGAGTTATTGGGCACTTTGTTGTTGGATGTGGTTTACGCACATTCAGTATTCTATGGGATTTTAATAGTATTTCTTTACACTTTATAGGTCTGAGACACTGTTAATTATACACTGCTTATTGTGAGCCCATTGACATTCTTTCCCAACATTGTAATTTTACAATATAGAAAAGAGAAAAAGGAGAAATGTCTTTGAAACCAAAGAAGGTGGACTTTCGGCAGACATGGAATGTCTTGCAGGAAACTGTTAAAGGTGTAATCACGTTAGCCGATGTGCCACGTTCTACTTGGAATGACAGATTTAGGTGGGAAAAATGGGAATGATCGTTTGATGTTTTTCTTGTTAGAAATAACGTAGAAAGGTTGTTCTAATGATCTTTATATTTTTAGTGATGTATATTCGTTATGTGTGGCGAATCCTGAGCCATTTGCTGACAGGCTCTATAATGAAACCAAGTGCTTCCTGGAGAATCATGTAAATCAATTATTGGCCAAGGTTCGAGCCCAAGGCGAGACTGGTCTCTTGCAGGCGTACCATAGAGCCTGGACTGAATACTCTCAGGGAATAAATTACGTTCACCGCCTTTATCTATATCTTAACCAACAACACATTAAGAAGCAAAAGCTTAGTGAGGCTGAGATGATCTATGGAACATCTTCAACAGCGTCACCTGGTTTTGAAGAACAGATGGAAATTGGCGAGCTCGGTCTTGATATTTGGAAGAACAAGATGATTGCGCCTCTTAGAACATCTCTTGTGACTCTTCTTCTGGAAGGTATACACGCCGATAGAGTAGGCGAAGCGCAATCAGCTAGCACGGACGTAATATGTGGCGTGATACAGAGTTTTGTTAGAGTGGAGGAATACAAAATGAAGGGGCAACTAGATGTACGTTTTTTCTGAAAGAAAGAACCGTCTTGTTTTTTTAATTTTCACTAAATACTTTGTGGTGCTGTAATTCATAACCTGGATTTCTAGATGTACCAAGAGATCTTCGAAGCACCATTCTTAGAGGCAAGTGGAAATTTTTATTCGAGAGAGGCTTCCGAGTTACTCCAGCAGTCTGATGTCACTAGATATATGGAACGAGTCACTTGGAGATTAAGTCAAGAAGAGTTACGAGCTCACAAATTCCTGCACATAAGTTCCGTACCAAAGGTACCATAACCAATTCTAAACATAACTAGTGAAACATGAATAGAAACAATTATATCGATGTTGAAAATATTCCATAGGTGAGGCAATGTTGCGAAGAGAAAATGGTTGCAGCTCATGTAGCTTGGTTACATTCAGAAGCTGATTTAATGATAGAAAATGAACGTAGAAGAGATCTGTCTCTCCTATATCCTCTATCGAGGCCACTGCCATCCGGTCTGACACCACTTGTACTAAAACTCACTCAGCACATCACGCATCAGGGTTTACAAGCCATAGGACCTCTTCAGGGTGAAAACGTGCGAATGAATATTCAAAACCCTCAGCTGTCATATTAATATTCAAACATAACCTATTATTATTTTCCACAGATACACACGCAGTTCGTCGAGAGCATGCTAGACGTACATTCAAAATACTCAGAACTAATAAAGGAAGTTTTTAAAGGCGATCAAGCATTTATAGGCGCCCTGGATAAAGCTTGTTCGGCAGTTGTCAATCACAGGCCCGCACCTAGACAACCGGCGCGAGCACCAGAACTGGTACAAAAAATTATTTATGTCAAATCGGTTAAAGTATCTCGCAGTATAGTCAATAATCTTTCTAAATCCTCAACCAGCTAGCCAAATACTGCGACTCCTTGCTGAAAAAGTCAGCCAAGGGTGCATCAGAGAGTGAGATAGAAGAGAAACTGGCCAGGTCGATAACCGTATTTAAATACGTTGACGACAAGGACGTTTTTCAGAAGTTCTACGCGAGAATGTTAGCGAAACGTTTGATACACCAGCAATCTCAATCTATGGATGCCGAGGAAGCCATGATAGACAGGTTAAAGCAAGCGTGCGGATATGAGTTCACGAATAAGTTACACAGGATGTTCACCGACATGTCGGTCTCAGCGGATCTAAATGCGAAGTTCACAACAATTCTACGTGAACGAAAAGAAGAGAATAAACTGGGTATAGGATTTGTTGTCTACGTCCTGCAAGCTGGGGCATGGCCATTGGGTCTACCACCATCCCCAGGACCATTTCACGTACCTCAACAGCTGGAGAAGAGTGTCCAGGCGTTTGAGAGCTTTTACCATGCCCAATTCAGCGGTCGCAAGCTCACCTGGCTTCACCACCTATGTCAGGGTGAACTAAAGTTTAACTATCTAAAGAAGCCGTACCTGGTAACCGTGCAAACCTATCAGATGGCTCTGTTACTCCTCTTCGAGCACTGTGACGCGATACCCTGCAGGGATGCTGCCATATCCTTAAGACTGTCTCATGAGCAGCTAGTTAAGCACGCTGCCAGCTTGGTGGACTGTAAGATACTGAAGAAGTCGGTTGAAGGTGACCTCGAGGAAGACACTGTGCTCACGCTCAATTTTGATTATTACAACAAGAGAACGAAGTTCAGGGTAACTGGCGCTCTACAACGGGACGCACCCCACGACGCCGAGGCTACTCATCGTAGCGTCGATGACGATAGAAAACTCTACCTTCAAGCAGCGATCGTGCGAATAATGAAAAGCCGAAAACTACTAAGACACAATCAACTGGTCCAGGAAGTAAGTATATCTATAATACAACGTGAAGAAAGGTAAAAAGGACGTAAGGTCAACGTGTCATGAGTATATTCCTTCTTTTTCTTTTTAAGGTATTAGGCCAATCTAAGGTGACCTTTGCACCGTCAATTGGTATGATTAAAAAGTGCATCGAAGCCCTCATAGACAAACAGTACATCGAGCGTACTCCAAACAGTGCGGATGAATATTCCTACGTGGCGTAACCCAGTCACTACGTGGAATGTTAATTTATTTCATTCGAAGACGCACCCAGGTTAACGTATCGTTTGGATGACCTTGTCGTCGTTTAAAAATCATAAGGAAACGAGAGGAAGAATTAATTAAGAGGGATGATGCTAAACGCTAGATGTCTCGATGAGATAAACAAAGCAGCAAAACCACGAGGATGATTGTCCTAGGTCGCTTAATTGCTCCTTAATCAACCGAATGAATATCTTAAGTAATTGATTAAATGAAATGTAATATATGCGCACCGAATAAAGATGATGTTACTATTTTAAATTTTCTTTATGGAAATTGAACTCGTTTATTGGTAACTCTCAATAGTCCTCCGTTATATTTTAATATGCTTATCCGTTATTTCCTCCATGTCCACCAACCAACCATGATTTATTATACCAATCGATCATCCCTTTCTCGTCTATATCCGCAATTGATTTCTCGAATAACATATTATTTACTTTTTTCAAAGCCTCCTTATAAAATCTATATAACAATATGTCTACTGATATTGCACCTGGTGCATCTTTTCTCTTCTGGTCCCCGGAGTTTCAACCTAGCCTTCCTAGGATGTTTCTAGTTATTTGCACAAGCGACGCCTTCCGATGACACCTTATTGAATTTATTAGGAACGTGGTGTTTTTAGTTGAAGAAGATCAGGATCCAGTAAAGGATTATCTTCAGGTTCCGGAGGCTTGTTCATCCCATTAATGATAAGGGGAGAGGTGCTGGCTGTAGTGCTGTACGGAGAAAATCCAGCCCACTCCATACCCAAATAAATAGGCGGTGGACTACCCAGTGGTGGCTCCAAGAAAAGATGATCGGGTTGCTGCTGCTGCTGATGATGATGCTGTTGCTGTTGCTGCTGAGCATCCTGACACTCCACGTGTTGTAAATGAGAACCAAGGTGAGTGGAGACTTTACATTGCTTCTCTTGTTTCCGCCACTTTGCTCTTCTATTCTGAAACCATACCTAATCCACAGAGTTAGTCCTTAGTCCTGGTAGATTTATCAAACTCCTGGTACCTGTACTCTGGCCTCGGTTAACTGGATACGTAGAGCCAGCTCTTCCCTGAAGAAGACGTCCGGATAGTGAGTCTTTTGAAACGCTCTTTCGAGCTCCTCCAATTGAAAATTCGTGAACGTGGTGC
Organism: Calameuta pygmaea; assembly: GCA_031762395.1. NCBI lineage: Eukaryota > Metazoa > Arthropoda > Insecta > Hymenoptera > Cephidae > Calameuta > Calameuta pygmaea. Next base: position 371,079 of record JASANN010000600.1, read on the forward strand.
GGTATCTTCTTTGCTTCCTTTTCCCAACACCGGATGGTTGTCTCTCCTCGCTTCCTGGACTCGGTGAAAAGTCATAAGCTATAAATAACAATGGAAACTATTAACAATATATTATCACTATTGTCTGACAATAAATAACAAGACAAAAAGGAAGCTTTTACTAAATTATAAATGTAAGCATTAAACAAGGGTTATCTACCTATACATCAGGGTGCTCCATCTACAAGAAGGAACACCGAGTATCCCGGAGTGCTTTTATTCATCGTTCACCTTTTCATATGGGCCAAAAACACTAAACAGCCACATAATGGGGCACAGTACCAAGCAACTATATCTTCAGTAGGCACACAGAGTTAAGAGTAGCCAAAGTTGGTTGGGCTAATCGCATAACACAGCGCACAATAGATAGAGCGACTAGTAAAAAACGGTTCATAACTGTTAACCCGATTAGTACTAACTCTATTTAAAAAAAAAAAGGGCTGGTGGAACGACAGCTTAATGCATTTAGCAATAATTTAATTGAGCTACCCCAAGTTGACTAGCACATGGAGCAAGACAGGGAGCGAGCTAGTTAATTAAATCAAAGCCAGGTCCGGCAGTTGTCCACTTACTGAATTTCGCAGGAAAGCAAACCGAGGAAGATTGCGTGCCCATCAGACCAGCCAGGGCGCTCGTCTGTAGATCCCCGCCAGGATTTATCTCATCGACGGTGCCAGAAGCGGCGACAATGGCACCAGCTGATACCAGAGGATCCCTTGGTGTGCCGACGAGGAAGAGCTGCCTTCCAGCCTCGCTGACATTTTCGTCCTCTTCCTTAAGTTCCATGAAGATTACGATCCTCCCTGACGTGCACCCTCGGACCCAGTGTTCCTTATTCTTAATATGATTAATGTTTTGGCACTTGTATACACCCTGACAGGTGAGAATCCGTGCCGAGGATGGGCTAATGGTAATTGAATCGCGAGCCAGCGGCAAAGCCAACGTTTTGAATCCCCTACGCTCTCGACCGGCTTGGCTACTCCGTAGTTCGTTTCTTTCCTCTCTTTTAGCTTCAGGTTTTTTTATCCTCAAGCTTTTACTTCTCTCTTACTCTGTTACATTCTACCTTAGTATATCTCTCTCTCACTCGCCTTACACCTGTACAACGCCAGGACAGAGTAGGGAATCTCACGTATATTCAACGTGAACTTCCCCAGGAGTAGGGGCTGGTGAAGCCTCAAAAATGTATTGCTTGTACACCGCGAATCAATAATATACGGCCGGTCGTTCGACTCACCCCTGTTAAAAAGGTATATCTGCTTTCTACCTTGACGGGCTTTACGTTGTGTGACTTTTGGGCTTCAAGACTCTTCGCAGCTTTCTGTGCCCATTACAACACCTTCTAAGTGGCTGCGCAGTGAATCCATGTTTTTGCATGGGTAGTGTTTCCAGGTTTGTTTAATCATTAAAGCAATACCATATTAACGATGAGGTACTGTCTTCAAGTATAGTTATTTAGGCTTGATAACAAAGTTGTTTTAAATTAAATATATTATATAAGATATTTCAATAGTTTCGAATCATAGTCATCTGTATATGTATACTGTTTATTGCTCAAAGTGTTGTTACGGTATACAAGCATTTTTGTAATACTCCATTGTATAAGTACCTACGTCTTAAAATGAAATGTAAGTGTTTTGATAATACAGAACTCACGACTCGGTGTTCATATAAATGACTAATACCATTCAATGAGTGCATTCACCTCCACTACGATCTACTTTAGTAAGGATTAGCTAATTGGAGGCAAGTTGAAAATCGCGTTTGTGATAAATGCAGTATTACAAATAAATAATAATAACGTTAATAGGACAATGTGATTTGGACTTGCCAATCGAACCGTCAGCTCCGTACCATCATCGTGCTTAAAGTATTTGGTCCCAGGTCGCTGCTGGATGATAAGCAAAAACATAGACCATCTTAGACATAAAAGAGACGAACCCGACTAGTAGAGACAAGAAGATCATCGTCGAAGAATTTTGTTTCTATTACTACATTGCCACTGTGAACAAAATGTACAAGAATTAATTATACAGATTGTAAATAATATGGATTAAAGGAATACTGTTAATGGCTTACTTCAGCACATTGGCAGGCATCATTTGACTTTCAGGTGCAGCTTCAATTAAACTCTGCCAGGTATTTGTACTATTTGGAATGACAAATCCAAACTCAAAGAACCATTCTTCAAGGTAACGACCCTTGAACAGAACCTTCTGTTCCAATCGAAACCTCTCCATAGGCTCAGCAGAACTAAAATTAATTTCTCTCGAAACAGCTCGACATCTTAAAATCTTCTTCGGCACTCTAGCTTCATGTTCAACGTCTGGTATAGAGCTGGTAATAGAAATAATAAAAAATATATTAAATTCAATCAATGAAATTGGTAAATATCCCATTCTAAAATGAATCATTCTTTACTCACAGATCCTCGTTGCCCTGCCATAAGATTTTGCCACTATCAGCATCACGAAGGTTCATCCAATTACTGTGGACATCAGTCAAGGAATGACTCCCCCATTAAATGAATACATATAGATAAAATTCTCGTTGATAAAGAAAATATACCAAAGACTACTATGAAATAAAACACAATCAAAAAAGAGTAACAGATATAATCAATAAAACAAATTAAGTGCAATAAAATACAAATCAGGGTCATCGACATACATAATGAATAGAAAACTGACAGCAATTCTTAACCTCGAAGATGACACAGAATAAATAAAAAGCAATATCTCAAACTTCCATCGTACAATAAGGATACATTTGAAAACCTTTGAGGATATCCTCACTACGGGACGGCATTTTTAATTTATCTCCAGTAATTAGCTTCTATTATCTCTGGCCAGTGACCACAAAGCTGTTCGTTATCGATTCCCCATATCTGTAAACACAAAGATAACCACTGTACTAAAAACCGAGATGAATAGGGAGATTGCCAATGGGCCGATATTCTTGAAAAAAATTTTGACGTCGACGCGCCACCTGGACGGAGCAGCCTCGAACCATACCCACGTTTTTGATTGGTCGAGCGTATCTACCACTACCCCTAAAAAATCCCAAACATGGATAATAACTGAAATAGAAGTTTTCCAACTCCCGTAACACAACGACTAAATAAACTACGTGCATGGTAACAGGTCAGCGCGTGAGGGTCCTGGGTTCGAGCAGAGATGAGTAGGGAGATGCACAACGCTACGATTTTAGGCGATATCAAAAGCATGGCGTTAAATCGTAGCGGCGAGTCTGGAAGTAGGATTTTGTGATTATCGCCTCCGTCGATAATGCGAATTCCGTCGTAGCCGAGCGAAACGTGAACACGAACCTGTAGCTTGGCGGGCAGAGGTTCTCCGCTACCTCTCCGCTGGTTCCCAAAGCAACCCTTAGAACGAGACCAGGAAAAATTGAAAAAGCCTATTGCTGAAACATTTTTGAGACATTTTTAAGAAAGTGCGGTGCCAACTTGACATCATGTAGGACCTTAATTTTTGAAAAACGTTTCATCAATAGAGAAAAAGGAATAAGAAGAAGAAGGAATACTGGAGGTTGCCTAAAATCCGTCGCGCAGGGCTCGGTTAGTGGGAGCAGCCGGAGAGTGAGACGAGCGCTTGAGGCAGCGCCCGGACTCCCAGCCCTCATTCTTCCTCGAGCCGGTCTCCGATTCTGGTCTCTTGGAATCAACCCCTCTTATTTATTTCTAACCTTCCTCTCTTTCTACACTTATTTCTTCATTATACCCTCTATTCTTTACTTTTCTACTTCTTTATTTCTATCTTTCCTTCTGTCTTCTCGTTTCACTCTGTTCCCTCTCACTTTCCATTGTGCTTCTCTTACATTTCCTATTTCCTTGGTCGGATGGAGCATATTCATTCGAATAGTCATATAAGGGTAGTCACCCTATTAGAGCATTTTCCTTTTCTTCTCTTCTTGTTCCTTCAATCCTTACCATTTCTCTTGTTCACTCTCTCTTTTTAAGAATCTTCCTCTTTTTCCCTTCAACAACATCTTCCCTGGCTGCTGCCACCCAGCGTTTCTACTCTACATTCGAATCTTTTATTCCGTTCTATGTCTTCATCACTCTCCTCCTAGTATATCCTTCAAAACTAAGTTGTTAAAAAGTCATTTGAAAAAGGAAAAGGACAAAGTGGTAGCGCATATAACATACCACACGGCAGTGATATATTTAAAATATATCTCTAAAGGCATTGTTATTGCCTATCTTTCCCAGGCTATATATGTATAACTGTACTTCATATATTGTATTATTATTGTGTTTGTCGAATAAATTATCTTAATATACTTATACCGTGATATTCTATTTGCCCTCTGCTAATACCCCAGAGTACGAATGAGTTCTGTCTCTTTCCTACTCTCCTTCGTTCTAACAGCATCCTTCTCCTCCTCGTACCCTTTCTACTTAGACACCTCTTTTTAGCTGTACTCAATACTCTCTGGCATTATTTCCATTCCATCTCTCCCATATTATCCATATCTTGACTTCGCTTTTCTTCACCAATACTACCTTCTACGATGAAATGATTCCAAATGTAATTTGAAAATCGCATCGTCGATATTTCAATGGAGCAATTCATATTGAAGGAATTTGCATTAGTTTGACTATTCGCCGATAAGGCGGCAGCACCTCCTGGGCAGGATATGTGGCGCCATCTCTGAGAGAACCAATGAACTTTCTCCAACCAAAAAATTTCGAAATCGAAAATTCAGTGTTGGTAAGGTATGTGGCGCCATCTCTGAGAGAACCGATGAACTTTTTCAGATAAAATAATTTGTGTTCACTGGTTCTCTCAGAGATGGCGCCACATATCTCCCCCAGGCGGTGCTGCCCCCTTATCGGCGAAAATTCGAACTAATGCGAATTCTTTAATAAGAATTAACCCACTGAAGTTTCGATTTCGGAATTCTAAAATCGTACCGTTATGCATCTCCCTACTCATCTCTGGTTCGAGACCACCCGATTGCTATTATTTTTTTCAGTAACAAATGCATCATTATATTATACTATACGTATACAATTCATTAAATTATACAGTCATATCTATTTTTATGCCGTAGACACGTTCCACAGAAAACAGCATATAAAAGATATAATTAAAGTAGAAGGATGAATCCACAATTTTCATGAACCTTCGAAACCGCATTAAAAATCTACCTGCAAATGAATTTTACCCATTGAAATCCTATATGTAGAATGTAGATGTATATTCCGCATATGAAGATCGCAAAGCACAAAATGTGTGGGTATGTCGAGTCTATTTTTTGTACTCGCAAGGAGATGACGAGCTGTGGATTTTTTAATCTTTCCCTCACTCCTCATGAAGATATATGTATACTTCCCCTCGTAAGATCAAAAAGCCTTTTAACCAAACGAGCAGTCGTTTCCGATAAAATTAATCTCCTGTCAATGCATATGTTTCCACCATGCAGGGAAATCAGAGTTGAAATAGGGTTAACCAATCAAGTTAGTTTATTTCCCTTAAATCTCGTTCTCAATTGGTTAACTCTATTTGAACCTTGCACAGTGGAAATATACATATGTATATGCAGTGTGAGGAGCATAATTCAAAATTGTATAGAATATCTGGTCATCCTATTGAATACAGGTAAAGAAAGATACCATATTTACAAATTTATTTACGAATTCGTAAATAAACTACATACAACTACCGCTCAGGTGGCGCGTCGATGCTAAAATAAAATTATTTTCAAGAATATCGTCCCACTGGCAATCTCCCTATTCGTTTCTGGTAAAACGGCTAAAAACTTGGCGCAGCTTCGATCGGCCAGTTTGTATTTGTGGCCGCCAGAGAGCGCTGACGTCGCTAGAGATCACGTGATGCATTCTGCCCTTTCGTGCATGCCTTTTATTCTTTTCTTTTTCATCTTTCTCTACCTCTCATTGTTACGTTCCCTTTTTTCTTTTTTTTTCTACAGCACTCGCGCAATCATCCAAAACGATTATCCTATTGTTTCTCCCACCACGTACCACCCATACGAGTAAGGTATACATATATAACGTTAAATATAAATCCAACTAAAAAAAAAACTGGCTAACTCACTGAACAGCTATAATTGTTCAGTGACAAAGAAATACATGACCCACAGATTGCACTTTAGCAGTAACTCGAACCAAAATGAAGTCCTCGTATATTCCTGCAACTACCTTCCAGAAGTATGTAAAATCTATGCAAACTTTTTACTTTCATACCCAAGGAAAACCGATTAATAAATGGGCTATGAAAATTCAATTGAAGTAAAATGGCTACAGGCCTACATACTTGGACTGTGCGAATAATTTAAATGAAGCAGTAAAAGCAGAAATCGAAAAATTTCCTGAAATAAAATATAACCCAGAGCATATCGTGGGACGAAAGAGCTTGGCTCGTTCGACTGCAGGGTATATACATATATACAGCAAAGCTACATACAAGGTGTTTCATAATTTATATAACAGATCAAATTCGATGGGTGGATTCACATGTTTAGTTCTTAGGTCAAATGTCTTCAGGTTCTATTATTCTGAAAAGAATTGTACATACATAAAGAAATCGTATCTTGGATGATCTGTAGACAAAATAATATAAAAACGACTCATACAAGTGTCTTCAGCAAAGCTAGAATAAAGTACAGACTCAACTTTAACCAACTGTAACCAGGTACGTTATCAAATGAAAAATATCTTTTGAAACAGACTATACATTTCTATCAATTTCCAGAAAATAGTTTTCCAACGCCACCAGGGATTAACAAAGTTCACCAGGAACGTAAATGCTGTCTGGTAGAAACGTTATTTCTTGATACATATTTGCATACTGAAAAGTATATAGATGAGGATGAAAGGATTTTCTCTGAGCAAAAGAAATCCCGTCCGCGTTCCAGTAACCAGTTCGTGGTAATGACGTGTGAGGATATATATTTATATATATACTTATACTATATATCTATTCATATATGCCAACCGCAAAAGATGAAATCCGCAGGTAAATAAAAAAATAAAAGTTTCCCTCAGTCAGCTTCCCATCGACATCCCCTTTGACGGGACAGAGCTAACCCGAAAAGGCGTCGCAGCAGCCTGCAAGAAGGGATGAAGAGATAGGAAAGATGAAAGAGAAAGGGAAACAGATGCACCAGAAATAGAGGAGAGAAGGAGAAAGATAGAAAATGGAACAAATAAGTTTCAGACTATTTTTAATAATAAAAATGGATCCATACCATGAGGAAATGGAAGGTAAAAAATTATAGTTGCGAGCAGTGACTGCAGTCAAAGTAACACTTCTTCAAAGTAACAATCTTCTAGGAAGCTTCGTAGTTTCTGATACAAGTACGGCGATGCAAGAGAGATTGTGATTTTCTTTTACTTTGAAACATAACCTACAAAAGGGTAAGAAATGAAGGGATGGCTGGGGTCACGTAGTGGAATTGCATGGTGGCTCCACCTACGCTGTGGTACACTGCACTTTACTGGGTCGAGTTTTCACGCCCGCTGACCTGGTCAAGGGTCACCCATATACTTGAGGTAAACGTAGAGGTCGCTTTCGATGTACCAACGCTGGCAAATATGACCCAGGTTCATTGCTAGAAGCAGTTTAGAGTGCACTGTACACATGGTGTCATGTGTGCTTTGGCTACATCCCTATGAAGGCAGTAGATAATCAAATTGTTGGGACTTTATGTGAATGGTGACGTAAATTTAGAATCTACTTTGAGAACGCGTCTCTAAAAGCAATCTGTACATCAATACTGAGAGAAAAATATTTGAGGGATTCCCCTAGGGGTCTGACATGCCAGAGGGAGGCCCTGCGAGTGATTTGATAAATGAAAAAGCAACTTGAATAGCAGGATAAAAATATTCTAGCCTCAAAAGATGTATAAAATTAATATGAAAAAATGCATCCAGGTGACTCCTGGGAAATTGAAGATGATGTTTCTAAACAAATTGAATAGATGAGGATTCTGCAGAGTAACTTGTCCATCCGTGGAGATGATATAATTGCGACGTAAACCCTTATAAATTCTAATAGAGGGTTGGGTCCGCAGTGGAAGCACAGCAGGAGTGTCAGTATACGTGGCGTTGGCGTCGGCGTCTGCGTCGGTAACAGCATAGGCACATATGTACTAGAATTAAAAGTATATGGGCAAGCGGCGCGCGCGTCGTGACGTCTGCGTTCGTCAGGCGCAAAGAAAGGGTGGCTCGTCACTACGTCAGAATGACGGTCCGATAAGCCAGCCCATCTCGTTCTCTGCGGCGGGTACTGGGGTAAGTAAACAACCTGGGATATACGTAATGAGGATCACGTTGACGTTCAAGAGTCATTGTGCGCTTTGGAGGATATTTGTGTCGAGGATTGATACAAGGAAACTGATGGTCCAGGTGTCCGCTAGTGCCGACGGAAGAGGATGGCGAGTTCTGGCTCAGTGGCTGGAGAAGGACCTGGGGATGCTGACGGTGGGAATTCTGGTGTGAACGCCGCACCCAGGAATCCACTTATATGTGGCGTCTGCCACGATTATTACAACGAGCCATGTTTACTCGTCTGCTTCCACACCTTCTGCGCGAAGTGCCTACGCGGACCCCATCCCGACGGCAAAGTTGCTTGTCCTATATGCGGGTATGTCATGTGATTATTACAACAAAACAATATTAATTTTCATTCTCACAGTGCCTTAAGCTTGATATTGAAATTACCTTTTAAAGGCCCGTTCACAGTGTATTACAAATTAAATCACTGACACGTATAACGTTCTCGAATGTCACCCACGGGCAATCGTACTGCGTTACATTGTACGATTCGTTAAGGTAATTAATTGTTGACGGAAAGTTTAATTAATTTGCAGGCAAGTGACGCAATTAAAGGACGGGGCGCAGCAGCCGCCAGCGGATCAGTTGATGCACCAGTTGGTGCAGCTGGCCAATTCGGAAAATCCACCATGTGCAAACTGCGACAAGCGCGACAAGTCCACAATGTTCTTTTGCACAACGTGTGGTGAGTATGCAGTATGATCGCCCGGACGTCTCGAAGACCTAGTGGAGCACCTGGAGGGACCTGAAGATTCAGGGTTGTAAGCTTAAAGGTTTTAATTCTATCCAGGTCAGGCGCTGTGCAACCACTGCAGGGAGCACACGCATCGTGCGAAGATGTTCTCTACCCACGAGGTGGTGCACATGAGCAAATGCTCCAAGGATACCCAGCGTCGTTGCTCCACCCACGGGGAGCAGTACATAATGTACAGCCAAACGGCAAAGTGTATGCTGTGCGCCAGTTGTCTACGTGATACCTCAGCAGACGCACGTCTCCACTGCGTGGATATAGATAACGCGTGGCAGCAAGCCTCCAAGAAGATGGAACGTGCGGCTAATTCTATATGCGAATTACAGGCTGGGGTGCGTGACGGTTTGCTCGCCCTGAAGTCCCAGCTGGATGAGCTACGTCACAGCCTCGAGTCCGAGAAGCGTTCACTGAACGCGTACTGCCAGGGTATGCAGGAAGCCATGGCGAAGACCCACTCGGCAGTCCTGACAGAACTGCAAAGGCAATTCGAGACAAAGGAGCGCATGGTGCGAGCGCAGCTGCTATCCTTGGGCAGTGCATTACCTGTGCTGCAGATGCACCTGATGCTCTGCACGGCCTTCACTAGTGGAGCTACCAAGTATCAATTTTTGGAACTGGCACATCCGATGCTTGAGAGACTCAGTCGTGTTGCGCAGCTCGGACATCTTGCCAGGCCACCGTTATTGGCTGCACATCTCAAGATAAACTATAAAAATGACTTTGCCAGGGCCCTGCAACCTTATATCGGACAGGCACAGACGCCTAAGGAATCGCTCTACGATCAAACTCACAACGTGGGACAGACTGAGCCACAGCTCATCCAGGTGGTGTTGGATCATCGTTTTAGACTGAAAGACTATGAGGAAGGTCATGAACTCTAGAAGGATTGATTGTTCTAGCAGACGAGCAAGTGCAGCCAGAGGATACAATCTAAGGGAACTGCCGATGGCGGATCGTTTTCAAATCACTGTCGCACATTCGACAGTCAGCTTAAGGAGTTGAGTCAGCAGTTGATGACGGTCAAGGAGCGTCTTGGCGAATTGCACCGGGACGTCGCTCTTCTTCGTAGGGCCAACACGCCGCCACTTGGTGCTCGGTACGAGCATGTTGCTAGAGACTGTCGAATCCTGGAGCAACAGCTGGAGCATCATCAGATGGAATTGGAGAGACTACGTAATGTCTTTGATGCACTGTGGGAGGAACAGTTGTGCAGGATTCACATCGAGAAGGAAATCTTTCACTCTCAGGTTTGTAAACGGTGATAAGAAAGCTCGTGCCCAGGTTGTGAATTTTTGACAATTACCGTTTATATTCCTCCAAGCAGATGAACGATATTTTGACTCTACGAAGCGAGGTCAAACAATTGTTAACAATGGCACAGCAATTAGAGCCATTTGTCAAATCATTCTCAGCTGGTGTGAGTGCAGGAGAGGCTAGTGCAGCTGCAACAGACGCAGCTGGTCATCAACACTTGCAGGCCCTTCTTGATCACCTGGCAAGACTGCAGATGCAAGAGCCAGCACAACCACAAACGCCAGCACCAACAAAAGACTGCCGTCATCCACGTAATACTGCCACCAGTGCTGATAACGCATTGTACATGAAAGGTCAGAGAGTCAAGTTGACCCAGGTCAATCGGATCGATAAGAAGATAATGATTAACGATACTTCACAGAGAGCAAAGAGATGCCAACACGTTGCAGGACTCCTTCGGGCGGAGTGGGAGCCGTTCTGGACTCCAGCGGCAACATCGTAGTCTACGGCACCGCTAAATCCTCAGAGGCGAAGCGCGGTGTCCTGAGCCAGCTCATTGAGAAGGCTAGAACAAAGGAAGACCGTAAGAAATCACCAGGTCGCGAGGAAGGTCGCGACAGAAGCGCCAGCCGTCGCTCCCGTAAATCCCCCGACAATACTAAGCCGAAGACACCACCAGGACACTCCTCCAGCGGCTCCAAGGTCCGTTCACTGTACCGTTCCTTGAAGGGCGTCTCCGGGGACACCTCAGCAGAGACCATAGAACCAGAGCGGTGCACAGAGTCCCAGCAGCAAGGACAAGCAGCAGGTAACAACTAGTACGAGTCCTGTATTCCTTGAAGAAGACTTTTAAATCACCACCAAATTAATTCCTATAGAAGAAAGCGAGTACCAGAGAATATCCGAAGCCTCCAGCCTTGGGGATGCCAAGAAGCGGGTCCAGGCCCAGGTACATCCTGTCCCACCAGACGAGAAACCAGCGACCAGCGTCAAGGGGGTCAAGGTGTACCCGGCGAGCGACTCCGAGGATGTCTTCTACTCGGGTGACAAGGGTTCCATCGACGCTCGAAGACGTCGCAGGGCCAGCTGCGACAGTCTAAGCACAACAGGTTCAGCGAACAGTCGACGCTCCAGCATCGGCGACGGGACGGTAGGTCAATCATCCCAGGAAAACGGGAGGAAAACCTTGGTGGTTTTGATCGGACCGTCATCGACGCCTGCGTCTCTCGTGCAGAAACAGCGTTCCTGGGAGACCTTCCCGCGTCCCAAGAGTAAGCGCACCAGTGGCGAGACATCCGGTACTCTTGGCCAGCTAAAGAAAGCCGACAGCTTCGAGGGTCACGAGGAGGCGGTGCGCACCCTGGTAGCTGCGGTCCAGGAGACGCGTTCGCATCTGCGCCACCATCATCTTCATCATCACCGGTATCATCGTAAGAGCAAAACAAACTAAAGGGCGTCTCGACGATGACGCCGGCGCCTCGATAAGCTCCCGTTTATTTTACATTCATTTTTCCTATATCATGTCCATCGTTCGATGCAAATTTTCATATAGCAACGAGAGCGATCCGACGTAAAGCAAAAGCACACGTGATAGCATCCGTTCGAGAGAAAGAAAAAGAGATGCTAGGAGAAAGTAATAAAATGCTTGTTTATATGCTCTTTTCCTTTCAACGGCGCGATCGGCGGTTTACGTTCCATAATTTCATTCCCGCTTATATAATTAATTAAAACGTTATTTTAAAAAAAAAAAATGTCAGTCTCTCGACTTGACACTCTCAAGATACGGTTGCTCGAATATACGAGTGCCTATTCTTATCTTTGCTTTATCTATAGAGATACTTGACGACACACTGCCAATCCACGGTACATTACGAATTTAATTCGACGCTGATATATCACCGATATAGCCTAATCGAATAGGGCGCCTTAACAAGCCAAAGGCGACGCGCCGAAATCCGACTAAATGTCAATGGGAATACGAAGGTAAAGCGAGTAGAGAGGTGAAAGAAAAAAAAGAAATTTTTAACGTAACAATTTCACAATAAATCATTCCTCTCAAGTCGAGTTTACTCTTCGTTTCTTACAAAAAAAAAAAAAAAAGAAAGGTCGATTAATAATGAACGCGTAACGTTCGGAGTGCGTTACGGGTCCACGTGAAAATGATAATTATGAATAATCGTTTTGATAACGTTATTGCGAGGATAACGTTTCGAAAAAAAAAAATCAACTATAAATACGTAAATCACGTTATTAATATTAAGGAGGATAACGCGCGACGCTAAGCACATAGTGATATTCCTGGATAACGTTAACGGTACCATTATATACACGAGGTTATGTCCGTAAATAAAATGAAAGACGCATAAAAGAAATACGTATAAGTACATATGATTTCGTATGTAATACCTTAGCTATAAGTTCATTGCGTTATCAATCTACAGTTAACGAATCGATTGCGACACCAACAATTATTACAGTCAGTTTATACGTGACGGTTATGTCGACTACGTCGATGGTCTTATTTCTAAGGCCACATGGACGCCATTATTATTAATAATGTAACTGTCATTGTTGAAGAGAAAGAAAGAAATCAAAGAAAAACGTAACACGCATTCTGTAAATATCTCAGAACGCGTCGAAGTCGATACATTAAAGAACATTATATAAATTAAGAATTGTCTCTTTTCAATTATTGGATGGCGATTCGGATGGCTTTTCTTTTTAATTTTATTCATGTACAGTAGGTGAGGATTTATCACCTTTGCTGTTCCAATGGTGGCGGGGAAGATTGACCTGACATCTAGTGGGAGATATACATACAAAAAAGAAAGAAGGGAAAAAAAATTAATTTACTATGACATCTCTGTTTGATTTAAATTAACACAGCATTAATTTTCACCTTCGTCTAGCGCGATCTTTATTTAATGATCTACTGATCGTCTTCTGTTTGTTGGCTACATTCGTTTTTTCATCTTCACTGTCTTCGCCAAAGAGAACGGCGACGTTCACAACACGTTTACCTCTTACGAGAGTCATTAAGTCTTTCTTGGGTTGTAGTATCGTTAAGAGATTTTTATTATCCGTTGACTCTAGTAACCAGGAAGCCTCGCGCAGGTTTACCTTAAGTTTCTCTACTTCCTCGATACTGACGTTTTTACTGACGTTCAGCAACGGCTCCAGAGGATTGCAGATGTAGAGGGCCGAGTAATCTGGTTTATTTATTGTGGTGCCGTCGCGTATAGACACAGCTTTTGTACTGAAGTCGAACTGCGAGTAGAATTCATAGAACCCATGGAGAAGTTCCTGGAGAGTTGCTACGTTCGTCGTCCTGTTGGGTAATCTGTTAAGATCGCGTAAGAACGTACAGTCCACCATGGAGTTAGCAACACGAGTGTCCGTTCTCACTGTGTTATTGAAAAATCATTAATGTTTAATGGCGCGTTTATTGCAATTAATATAATATTGATAGGATGATGTAACGAATTTTTACCTGCCAGTTTCTTCAGGGTGGATAAACTTGGTAGAATTTCTTTAAATTGCAAGTAGAACAGTGCGAGGAGTGTTAAGGAGAAATTTGTTATCCATCGACCAGGTGCGTTGTTTGTTAGACCCACACATTCAGCCCATTTGCGCAGAGTAAATACTAATGGTTTTACTCTCCAGTCTACCTCGCTGTAGAGACGCAGCAGCTCTGACATGTACACTGCGGTCCTGGTGGGAATAAGGTTATTCGAATAACACATAATTCATTTGTAAAGTATTGTTTACAAGCCAGCGAAGACATGATAGTTTGGTAATATATAACTAGGTTATGTCACTCACAGGTTTGTGATGCTGAGATCACACTCGACACCGGTGAACGATTGGTCGTATTTTATTATGGGTACACGCGCGTGCAGGATACGTCGAACATTACATATACCAGGAACAAAATGTTGCATGGTGTCTGCTATAGTTTCCATAAACTTTTTTGTCTGCAACCTCTCGTCTGACATTACTGTTTTTGTGTGATAGACTAATCGACTGTCTAGATTGGCCTGGGAAGAAGGAGAAATATTTATCAGCGACGGTTTTCTATTTTGTATTATACAATAGGATAAAAATCATTGGAGTAGATATAGTTACCCCACTGACATTAGTCGCACGTAAAACTAAGTCCAAGTCGCAGCCTAGTTTACCAAAACCATTGACGGAGGAACCAAAAGGCAAAACACTAATATGTGGAAACAGTCCAGAGAAACAACGTTCTAGCTGATGTGCTGTTTGAAATCGAATCCTAATACCAATGTCATTCAATTTTGTTGCTTCGTATAGAGTTACCATTTGATCGGACATCTGTACAAGCACAGAAAATGAGCTGAGAACTCATTGTTATATTAAGGAAATTATTTACCGTTTCTGCACTGAGTAATAAGTCTGTGAGCTCTTTATCGGTTGGTATAGAACAGCCATTCTTGATCAGCAATGGAACATCTTTAGAGAGAGAAATTTTGCTTCTTGACTTTTCTGTTCTGAACCAAAACATCGAACCTTCAACTGGAATTATTTGCTCTTCATTCATGTGCGTTGCTTTGTTTAAGATGTTCTCCACATGTGACATTTTCTTAAATTCTATCAATACAAAATGCTGGAATACAATGAAATTGCATTGATTTCTTGCGTTATGATAATCAATGGATCATATAGGTTTACAATGATTACAGAAGATCTAGATGATTCTGAAATACTCACTGTACTATGCTGTACAGTATAGTGGTGCATTCCTTCAATATGACCAAATTGGGAACAATAACTATAGAGTTCATCGCATGATTTTTCAGACTGAACTTGAATCAATATGCTGCGTGCAGCCTGTTGTCGCCTATGATTAATTAGCTCATCGAATGGGATAAATTTATTCTTTTCGGATTTAGCAGAATGAGCTGAAAGAATGTTGTGGCCCATGATCCAAAGTCATATAGAAATGAAAGTACATAAATAAAAAATATACAGTCAACAATATAAGCTGATACAACTGATGAGCAATTAATTCTGTTCATTCACAAAGAAACAAATTCATATTAATATGAAAAACCACCGAAATATTTCGAAATTTCTGCAACCACATTTAGGTTATGTTTAAAAAAAATACCTGTATGAACGACACGTTTATTACAAAATAATCGTTGCCCACTCATAACCGGATGAGTATATTTTCTACATTCTCGTACACTAACACGATCAAAAATAACTTTAGAATAACAATTATTTATACATAAAATAACATTAGCGCTCGCACGAGCTAAAAGCGCCATTTTTAAATGACCATAAAAAATTTCAATTTCCTCCTATAGATGGCAGCACATAAGAATTTGATAACTCAGCCGGTAACTCATACAAAATGTAGTATTTATCTATTGAGTCAACTTTTTAAAACAGTGTATACAGCGCCATCTCTCGAATACCTTGAAAAACCTGCCGATAAGTTTCAAGGTAATTAAACTAGATGGCGCCACATACCCACGCAAAATTTACCCTCATCGCATTTAGCACGAGGCAGTCGCGTATACCAAATTGCATCCTTTCAGGCGCCTTAGTCCAGCTGTATATG
Organism: Calameuta pygmaea; assembly: GCA_031762395.1. NCBI lineage: Eukaryota > Metazoa > Arthropoda > Insecta > Hymenoptera > Cephidae > Calameuta > Calameuta pygmaea. The sequence goes on from JASANN010000600.1 coordinate 387,033, forward strand.
TCCACCTTACCCAATCCTCCAAAAAATACCGAAAAAACTTCTGGATGTAAAAAATAGTCCATGGATAAGATCCGTCGTATCAATACGATCTCTTTGAGCTCGCAAAATACATCTCACGCATCTCTCAGAACCATAGAAAACCCACATCGCTGACATCAATAACTATTTATATACCCTATTAAAGCAAAATATCTTGAACCTCATAAGCGGAACGTGTTATGCTCATACCAACGGCAGGATTCACCAGGTATGATAGCGTCGCCAATTCCAGCGATGACGCCAGTGTCTTCCTTCTGTGTAACCTCTCACATTTATTTCCACCTTTAGCAGCCCGCGATTCTCTTTATTTAGCTTGTACGAATCTATATCTATATACAGCTGACTCTTGCAGATACGCCGCTTCTCGGTTGGCCGTCGTTCCACGCACACCTACACGTCCGCTGGAAGCATCGTCGCTCAAGAAAGATCCGGCCAATGGCGAAGCTGCCCTCGGAACGAAGGTGGAGGCTGTCTGGTTTAGCCAGTGGATACTCCACGTGTATGTATATATTGTACACTGTGTATATAGGTATATCAGCACTGGATAGACAGTCTGGGGGGGGAGGATGGATGCACGAATCCCCACTATCACCCTGAGGAACGTGTTTCCCTCTTTGAAGTTCTTTCCTTTCTTGCCTGATTCCGACCAGTCTCGAGCCTCGCGTCTATGGTTGCAGATCGCGTGGCGAGTGCTTACGAGAATCGACGAAAACTCACGAATGGGAAGAAGAAGAAGAAGAAGAAGAAGAAGGAGAGGCAGAAGATAAAAAAAAAGGAAGATCACACGAAACGGGCGACGAACGAACGAACGGATTGTGCAGTGTCGAGGATAATTTTGAAAATTGAAAGTAGTACGTTAATAACTGTGGAAACTTAAACGAGACTCTGTTGTCGTTACGAGGGGAAAAAAAAAGTTTGAACGCGGCCTTTTCTTTTAATTACGCTGAGAATTCACTTTGAAAGGAGATTAATGAGCTTTTAATTGTTATCTTGATAAGGATGCTGGGACCGTGGCTGTTATCTTGTACTGGGAAGATCGACCGATACACACGCTTAAGGTGGACGCGATAATGACAACTTTGATGAGTCAATTGTTTAGAGGAGAAGTTAAAAATATTTTGTAAATAATTTGCACCATTTCGTTTCGACGTATCTTTTTTGGAAGAAATTTTTAAAAAGGTCACAAAGCTTCGTGATTGATCTTTAGTCATTTTGGTTTAACAGAGCGTATATTAAAACCGAGTCATTCGAAGCCATTAAAGAAAGTCCGTTTAATAATTATTTTCAATTTTTGTTTGTCGTAAAAAAAAAATTGTTATTTTTTTTTTATTATCCTTTCTACTCCTCTTCGATGCCGTTGCGAATACCCGAAATGTTATGCCACCTGAACGCGACCATTTGTCACGCGCAAAGGTTGACCTGTCCAATTAATTGCATTAATTAGCATCGAGCAAGTCAACAAACGATACAAATAAAAAGGCGTCGATACAAAAGCACTCTGACTTCAATCATCAGTCTGAGTAACTTTATAATTTTCAAATAAAACGAACGAGAGAAAGTGCTGTGTAAAAGGAAGATTTAAAGAAAAATAATAACATAATAAAAAAAAAAGAGTTTTTTTCCCTTTCTCACTATCTCCCCCAGTGCAGTAATTAACGCAGCATCCCAGTTTTTGGATACATCAAAGTAATCTTGCTTCTTCTTCTTCTTCCTCGAATAACAACACAGTCAAACAGCAGGTGAGGATGAGATTTTTATTTTTAAATAAAAGCCGGATACGCTTAAGCTTGATTCTTTAATATCTTTCACTCTCTCTTATTTATTTGACGCATGAAAATAATTCACGTCACTCTCACTACCTTTTATCCTCGATCCAGCTCTTCTACGAAGACGTTGGCTTCCCAGTGTCGTAGGCGTCAAGTCAGGGTGTCGCGTGGGCCAGGCGAGGCAAACCTCGTCGTCGTCGCCATTACTGTAGCTAATAATGACAGTCTTTAATAACGGCATATTATGCAATTACGAAAAAGGGGCCCAAGGTTTATATTTCTACGTCATTAGAAAAAGACAGTGGCGCCGGCGAGGAGGAGAGGCGGGAAAAAAACAAATGGAAATTCAAATAAGGCAGACACGCGAGAAGAGCAACGTAGAAAGAATGTAGATATAAAAACAAGTTCGATCACGTTTGTCGACTCTTTTTTAGTTCTCTTACTTCCCGTGGGCGTCGTTAACCAAATATGCAAGCGTCAAGGATGATCTTTAATACCGAGTGTTGCTCTGTCGGTATTGTCACATGCGATTAAAAGTCCGTTACGACTTGACGCGTCAGCCATGTTTGCACGAGACCAAAATTTCGAAAGAACTCACTCGTTTATGCTTTGCCAAAGAAACCGCAATGATCTTTAATACCGGGAATTTGGTTTTCCTGTTGCCACGTTATTACCGGCTATTAAATGTGTACAAGGAGTTGAGGTTAGGTTGCCATTCTTTTTTCTTCTTTCATTTAATTCGACAAAGTTCAATGCCGATCCATAGTAAACGTGTAAATAATTTCGTGGTAAGTTTGAATCTTAAAATTTTTGCGGGAAAAGCACTTTTTACCGTTTAATTTGAATATTTTTTTTACATAACGTTCATCCACAGCGTATAATATACGAATGCCGAGGTATTCTACGAGCTATAAATTTGGTATTCTACGACACCTGTTTCCGCTGCCGAAAATGCCAGAAAGGGGTGCCGCCCCCCTCCGGTTCCCCCTCCTTATTCAAAACACCCATATGACCCTCAAATATATTTCCAGGGACGATTCGATACGCATGCACGTACCAGTCGGGCGTAAAATCCTGTTTGTAACGATATAAAATTGTAAAAGAAAAAGAAAAAAAATGCAATGATCTGGTTTTAACGTCATCTAATTTTTGTTTGCCCGTAAATGATATTTCGGTGCCCCAGTTATATTACGACTAGACACGTCCCTGACCGAGTACCATATATCTATGTATGCACAGACCGAAGGATCGCACAGCGTTGCACGAGGGTTCAGAAGACCGTAGATCGTCGCGAGATCCAGAAGCATTACAGTCGAGTGTTGTGCACAATAGAAAACGTAGAAGGAATAATGTTTAAAGTTGTCGTATAATAGATTTACGTAAATGACACTCAAGGAAGAAAGACAAAAGTTTAAAAATTTGAATGGGGGTCCTTAATGTTCCCTGTGGTCCAGCGCGGTCGAGGTCGTCGGGCCCTGTTCTAAAAAGTGAACGTATTTTATCGGTTTCGAACGTGTTGTTACTTTCTCGGGTTCTACTACCCCAGTGGAAAACATACTCTCGCGAAACGCTGTGAGATTCTGACAGGATCGGAGACCCATTCTCCGTTCTTGATTGATTCGTGAGGAAGAACAATCTGATGTAGAACCCAGTGAAATGCGATGCATCTAGGAAGAAAGAGAGAGAGAGAGAAAGTGAGCCCCCTGAGTGCATTCGGTGAACTTGAATAATGTTTTCGGTGCTGGTCAAGAGGTTAGGATTACGCTTTGACTCTTACAAATGGCGAAACGTGTTCAAGGTGTGTCCTGTGTATCTGATTTATTCTCACGTGCCGCCATTAGTGAATTTCGCGATACGCCCACTGTGCAAGACAATGTTCGCGCGATAGTTCGTACCGAACCTGCCTTGTTCGACCCAGTTATTAATAAGACTTTCTCTTTTATTTTAGCCATGGACTGGCGGGGGACATTGCTGATTTTGTTAATGGTGAGTAATTGATTTGAATTTTTTTTTTTAATCGTTGCAATGAATTATTAAAGAAACGAAACTTTACGTGTCGTTAATAACTCCCGTGCTGCTCGAAGACACTTGAATTATATTCAGGGTCGATGTCTACGACCTTGTTGGTCATTATTTTCGGCCTTGTTCGCACGAGTAATTTCATCGATAGTGGCGGGAAGATTTGAATTTTCAATTAGCAGCTTGCTTACTCAATCACCCGAACTGTGATCGGTATATTGTTTTACTCTTGACGTCTAATCGGTTACCGGTAAAACTGGTGTCGGAGAGTTTCTACATTACGATTCACGTTCGTTAGGAATGCGTCGTTATGCAACGTGTAACCGTCGCCGGTATGGCGGACGCGTCGCAGCTTTGTAAACCGGAGTTGTCAGCAGTCGTTAGGATGAGATTCTGAGGTCATGGCGGTGACATATATAGTCAAAGAAATTAGTTGTATTTTTTTTTTAAACAAAACTAGTTCATCCTTAATCCAGTTTATATACAGGTCACTTCTTCGTTGTACCGCGTTAGTCAAGTTCACTTATCTTCGATGTACGAATTGGCTACTGACCTTTTTTTTTCTGCCGCAAGGCAAGATGTCCGAGTACTACGTGATTCAAATCAAAATCCGTTAGCACATCCAGCGACTACGTAAGTCATTTGAAATTCGTATAGCGTCACTCGCGATGATTCAAATGCTCGCAACTGTCATAATTCGAGATCTCGATGCGAGGTAATGCAGTAAAGTCGAGCATCGAAGTCATAAAGTACCGCTTGTAAATTTATTTATTAAATATTTGAACGATTATTTTGACGATTGATAAAAAACTTTTTTGAATAGACATATGATAAATTTTTTTTTTTTCATTCTTTAAATTGCCAACCACACAAACATTCGTGATTGAAATTAAATTTTGTAATTTAAATAAATATTCGTTCCTGTTTATCGTGCTTGATAATTTCTTCGACAATTTTTATATATATCCACGTGCAGACACACAGCCTCGCTATTCAACTCGATGTATAATCAGACATGTCAGGTTAAGTATACTCGCGTGTTTAACAAGGTCGTTCGGTCAGTTTATTCGTTACTGGATCAAGGAAGCAACGTTGGTCGTTAACCCGCGAAAAGTTGTAATTTTCAAATTGCGCAATCCGGTGTACATAATGATTGTCAATTACGGTAAACCTGACGCTCCTGGCTGAACGAACGAAGCGTGTCCAGGTGAATCCCGTTTTTGCGTACCCCGAGGACTTCTCCTAAGAAGCTGACTGACCAAAAAATGAAGAATCCGAGTAGCGTGAGGAATAAATTTTCAAAAATCGTTTATCCATTTAAATCGACACCTGATCCAGAAGCTACGGTCAATTCGATACTCGGCAGAGCGATCGTAAATCGAGCTACGTCCACTTTTACTTTTTATTCTTTCGATTAATACACGTAAATGGTCTCCCTGTCCGCCATCTTTACTTCTATACTCCGTCCTGCTAACTCGCTGGTCCACGTTCCGTTTCGCGTTCCGTTTCCCGTTCCGCGCTACGTCTACGTTCCTGGAGACACTGTCTGGTATTCCCGTGCGTACGTTTCGCTCTAGAGGGACGCGCGCCGGTAGACCAGACGTTTCACCTCGACACGGCTCCGTGACCCTAGGAATTCGACGTTCTTCGAGCTCCGTGCAGGTTCACTCCGTGAATCGAAAATACCAGGAAATAACCGATTCACTCGTACCAAGAGGAAAAGTGTCAACGTCGTCTGGGAGTAGGTGGGGGAGTAGGATACCAAAAAAAAAAAGGCGCGTATATTTGAATTTCATTTTGTAAACAGACCGTATACCCAGTACCCGTTCTCACGGTCAATATTGAATTTACGTCGTTGCGTACACCTTGCAAGCTACAGGACATGTCTATATATACATATAACATACACGAAGTACATTTTTGAAAAAAAAAAATTTTTTTTCAAACTACTTTTTTGGTCCAATCATACTTTTACTCGCCTAACGAAAAATTTCTGCTCGTCCTGTTACGCACTCTTGTTTTTATAATAAATAAAAAAAAACGTAATGGCGCCTTCGGTAGCCACTTGGACGCTCGTGTGACGAAAGGTCCGACCAAAGATGGCGAACTTTCTACCTGGCGAATTCACCCGTCGGCCATGCAATTGGCTCGTATCGTTACGAACGCAGCACAAATATTATCGTGACTCGAACGAAATTCAGACTCTTCTCAGATCTTCTCTGTCTCCCTCCAGCAGCTTCTGGAAGTCTCGAGAGAAAATCTCATTAGTCTCGTGAGCAATGGGCCTTTGAGTGAAGACCAGAGAGAGATAAGAGATGGCAAAAAGTGGGGGCGGTCATTTATATCATCAATTGATAAAACACATGTGCAGGTTACACTACATAGACATATATATATATATACAAGTATATATAGTCTATTAAGGACTTGCTCGTGCAACTTGCTCTATATGACTTTAGAAGAGACTGGTTCTCTACGATGACGTCATAGCTCTTATATATACAGATATAGAGCACACGTATAACAATATGGCGTCCAAGGATACCCAATCCCACGCTCAGAGGACAGATCCGCGTTTGACATTTTCCCGTTGAACGTCGCTCTTCGTTCTATGAAATTAAAAGCAATCGATTCGATTAGTTAGAAAAAAAAAATTTTGTTTCTCAATTCATAGAAACGTCAGTGGTAATTTTGACTTTGTCGCTTTTTTTCTCACTCCTACGGGGTGAAATCTCAATATGGAAAGGACACCGAGGAATCATCCGGACACCATGGACGTACATCGGCATGGACGTAAATGGCCGTACACACGTTAGACCACTTTCATCCGGCATGCTCACTGACACTGTTTCAAAATTGCGTATAAGCCATATACGTGCGCGCACACTATAGATATACCGATATGGGCTACAATCGTTGTGTGGCCACGTATGACCACGGTCGGCTACGCGATACCTTAATCGGGTTCGCCGATGAAAGCAAAAGTGGCTCTGACGCTCTTGTACGTAAGGAGGATAGGAAAAAAATGGTCCAAAAAAATTTTTTTTTCATTTCGTATATATATAGAACAATTTTGCTGGACCTAACCTACGAATACTCTGTAGTTCGGCCGTATTCGTCTCGGGCGTTGCGCGATAACTTCTGTGATAAAGGGATTGGGCAATGCATTGCGGCTACGAAGTCCAGGTACGCCTTACGCAAGTATTTACTCCAACACTTGGCTTTTATACTTGATTCGCGTTAAAACTCCTTGCGCCATTTTGTAATTTATTTTTTTGGGTATAAATAATTTTTTTTTCAAAAATTTTTTTTTTATCTAAAATCCATTGTTTCAATATAATCGTCATACGTGATATTCCTCGTATGTGAGTATATGTAAATTTCAATATATATATATATATAATATATGGATGCTCTTTAGTTCATACCTGTGGGCTTTCATGGCGCCCGTCTGATTAGCGTCTGGTCCATTTACTCGTATCTACTTAGCCACATATGTATAATGCCATCACGTCCACAGGTATCCCAGCCTTTCAAGGGCCCGTCTAATCAGCGTCCATTTTCTGCATATGCAGATACGTGCCTCCCCCCTTATTACCCCCCCCCCCCCCCCCCCCATGCAACGTATCCGATTAACGTCATTCCTATAATGGGCTTTCCTTATCTTGTCTTATTATTATTATTATTCCGCAGCGTCCAGCATCCCTGTCTGCTCCTGAGGATTTATCTCTGGCACCAGCGTATAGCCTTAATACATACATATATATATATATATATATATATGTATGTATACGTATTAATGTGTCAGCCGCGTGCGTAATTTTTTTCATACCCGTGTTTTGGATGTGCGTGTATTTTTTTTTTTTTCAAACATTTTTCAACTTCCAGACATCTTTGCGTTTACGTATCCTTACTGACTCCTGTCTGTTAAGCCGGGGACTTCCATTTTGAGTCGTTGAATTCTCGTCCGGAACACCTTTTTACAGGTTCGCTCATCGATGAGATCACACTCGCTCTTGCTAAATAGGGAAACTGGTTCTCACCGGTACAATATATCTATATATTTGTGCACAGTATAGATATATAGATATATATAACGATGCGGGGACATAGAACGTTGGGAATTGTGGGTAATATTTTTCTTCGTTACGAGAACGCCGTGAAATAAATTTTGAAAAAAAATTTTTTTTTCTTTTCTTTTTCAGGCGTCATTCGATAACCGCTGCTCAACGCACGCCGCACAGATACCTGTTTTACCGACTTGTGAGTATATACACCTTTCGTTTAATACCCACACGCTAATCAGTACTAGAAACGTCATGGGTTGGCGATAAGAGAAAAAAAAAATCCTATAGACGTTTCTCAGCTAATTACATATATATATATATATATATATATATATATATATATATATATACACTGACACGTGATTCTGGATACTTTCCCCCGGTACCTTCTCTCTCAAGCGTAATTGACCGGAGACACTTTCCTGGACACGTAACGTACAGTCTCCCAGCTGGACTCGAATGCGAATTTCCCCAGGGAAATTGACTTTTAGCTAAATTAATTTCTTTAAGGCTCAATGTCTTTATTGGATATTCGCCATGCGATCCCCATGTCGTAGAACGGATGGAAATTTGAAAAAAAAAAAATGTACGCATCGTATATGCATTTTTGACTATTAATATGTAATATGTAATTGACGGACTATGTATACATATATATGTATATATACATACGGTATGTACCTTCCACACTCGTACTCGGACTCTCTCGTGGCAGAGACGTACGACGACCTTCCCCGAGAAGACATTGCCTGCAGTCCCAGAAGGTGAACGTAGTCGTGCGACCTAGATTTTCTCGTGTGAGCAAAATCCGAGCGAGTGAAATAGCCGCTCATCGTAGATACAGTGAGGAGAGATCGTGGTAACGGGGGAGGGAGGGTGGGAGGGGGGGGGGTGAGAGTAAATTTTTATAAAGTTAGCTATACCTATATACACAGTAGTACTAGAACAGGTAATCGTCAAAGGAAGAAATAGAAAAGACAAAGGTCCGGATATTAATCGTATGGAAAGTTTTGGATAACGCAGGCGGAATCCGCATGCGGTATTTCGAGAAATTTTCTGCGGGCTGTCGAACTTGGGATTACAAAAAAAAAATTCGCTGCTACGATAAACAATTTTGAAAATTTTGCCTTTTCGTGTCCTCGACGATCGTCTTTAATCAATAAGTTTAATTAAAATCGGCTGGGATCGATCGTCCAGGTGGGTTACGGAAAACGACGCGAGGTGTCTGATGATCTATGGATCTTTTGAACCTTCGAATTCTTGAATGCTGCTGATTGTTGGGATTTTTTTTTTTTTTTTTTTTCGTATTGCCATCACTGACTTCTTCTTGGAAGCTATTCACGATTCTGGGCCCACGCGGTGCCTTCTGAGGGGCCCAACATGCCACGCGGTGCCGGCTGAGGGGACAAAAAATTGATCGATCGAATCGTATGAAAAGTCTGAATGGCGCCGTTGCCGAATGGACTCTGACCATAGGCTTGGGTAGTGTGGATGTACTGTGTAGTGTGAAAATTATCAGGCTTGAATATCGTGTTGCGTTATCGTTTTTGTGATCGATGAAATTTCTTCTTTTTTTTTTTCTATCGTTTCTATTTTCTGTTTCTGTCCGATGGTCTCACGGAGAGTGATTTTGCCACTCTCGCAAAGAGAAAATTGCGTGTGCTCGAAAGCTTCAGTGATTTCGTTCAACATTTTGTTTTCGCACGAGACTGTACGCAGGTTAATTTCATCTTTCAGCTCCAGTTAATATATATATATATATATATATGTGCTTTTAACGTTTAGTAGATAAGATCATTGGGCATCGTCATTGAGAATCAGTCAGCGATCCTGATAAAAAAATCATCCGTACGTAATCGCCTATACCGAACCAGTCTTTGGATACCAGGAGAAAAGTGGTGACCCGATTTCCGAAAATATTCGCACGCTGTCCTAGAAAAACATATATTAGTGCTTGTCCATATAGTCGAAATTTTTTTTGCAAATTTCAAGTTTTCAAGGTCACGCCTGATCTTTGGCGCGCACCAAAAAATTTATATAAAATATTTTGGATTTTGTCATATCGTCTCTCTCTTACCCGTACTAAGGCCCATCGCTCCGTCTCTCTCGCACTCGCTAGCGACATAGGAAAGTCCAAAAATTCTGTTCCATCGGACGTGCCCATCTGGTCAACAGTATCTTCCTTGTCCTTCTCTAACGTACACGATCCCCCATAAGTCCGTCTCTCTCGCACTCACGGAGCCAATAGAAAAAAAGTCTAAAATCTAAATAAAATTCTTTTCTTCCCTCTCACATAATTTATTCGCCTGCATAATGCATTATGCATAAAAGTGCACAGGCGACTCATGGAATCGCCATACACTTAAGATTGTACAAACTTTATACCCAACAGCCAAACAACGTGCACATAGATAAAACCTATCTATAGTGCCTGCTCTGTCTTTCTCGTTACCAGAAGCCACATTGGGTTATCGCGCGTCGGTAGTCATTAATGATTCGGATGACGATATCCTACACGGTGACTAAGTAAAAATTCGGCGTTCGTTACCATAGTATTTTTTATCACCTGTCTCTGCTGTTACCCGTGTTGGTCTTGTTTTTTTTTCAAAATTTTTTTTTTCTATTTTTTACCCTCGTAAACACCCGTCGAACAAATTGCTCGTCACGCTAAACGACAGAGACCCATCACTATTGATAACCCATCGACATTTGTTCGACATGCGCTGTTTTTTTCACACCCTCCAGTCAATCAGAGAACAAAGTTTTTTTTTTTACACGTAATATTCACTTCCCCTCTCCTCCCGCACCTTGCACGAAATTCCCGCATCCGGTACTCGCGCACACAACGACGTGCACTTTACTTTATTCATATTTCGTCATACGTCAAAGTCACGTGTAAAAATTGTCGACGGCCAATTTTTATCTGTCTGAATTTCAAGGCCGATCGAGTGACGTAGGGGGACACGTGGTCCCTGGCAATATTGATTTACATGAAAACACGTGTCGCTCGTCAGTGCGCGTACAACGAGAATCTTAATCGTCAGCCGATTTACATCCGCGTATACAATTACAGTGGCGTTCGAATGGCAAACAGGAAGCTGGACAAGGATGATAAATGAATCCCATTTAATGATACCGGAGGATGGTCATTAAGAAGAGGTTAATTGAAGAGGTGGGGAGGAGGGGGGGGGGGGTTGATGATGTGAGATGACGTCATGTTTTCCGTTATATCATCACTTTTTTTTTTAACTTCGTCCTCGTCTCATCCTCTTCGTCGTAAATTATCATTCCCATCGACTTATTTACCGACGTTCAGGCGACTTCGCACTCGTCGACTTCCTGAATTAAATGTAAAAATTGATAGTCAAGCCCCCGTGCACACCTGGTGTCAGCTGACGGTGGTCAGTGTCGCCAGTAGTTTTGATAGACGTGGCTGATGTCGTTCTCCGTCGGTAAAGAAGATCGACTGGGTGGTGGCGGTTCGCGGTAAAGAAGCCTGATGAAAAAGTGCCATGGGCAAAAGATCGTCTTGGACGCCCACGGATACCGTTTCGTTCGGACTGGGTTCCCGAACCGATAACGGGATCGTTAAGGGGCCACCACACTTATATTACGGACCAGCCTTCTATTATACACGGGTCGCCTAGAGTTTGCGTAACGCGCCGTTCGGATTGGTACAGTGAGCACTGGGGGAGGGGGTGACGTCATAGCTTTAAGACTTTTGTATACCTTATATGCATATGCATGTTGATTATATATATATAAATCTTATAACGTTGATACTTTGACCGGTGTAATTTTCAACGAATCACCCGGTATATACGCTGTCCCCCGATTTTATACGGGCATTTGACGTGGCAACGATTATACAGGTGTCGAGGTGTTCCGAAAAGGATAGATTTGCTACCATCGAAATTAAATGTGTCGAGTAAAAAAAGTGGTGTATTTGTAGGACAAAGACGAATGACTTTTAGAACCCCTAGACTGATAATCATTCGAGCATCGGGATTGCACATGAAAATTCGAACGCGGTTGATAAGCCGTGTGCATAGGTGTGGATATGGTAACGAGATGATTTTTTGGTCCGTGTCATTTTGGATGAATTTTTGTTGTCATTGATAAAATTTTCGATGGCTACACGGGTTGGGGATTATTTGTTAATTTTTGAAAATAATTATATTCGTCTATGGGTTCCGCGTCTTGATGAATTCGCTACTTAGATACGGTTTGCGATGCTTTGCGGTAATTGTGGGTAGTGGAGTCTGGTAGGGAGGTGGAATTTTTTTTTTACGAAGATTCATGCTGTTGCTCTGGGTAAATTCTTTGATAATTAGGTTTGAACCATAACGGTTTTCACAGTCGCTGCCACGAGGTTCGCATCGCGTCTTACGGTAATCTTATACGTATTAATGTTGCGCCAGGAGTTCGTTTTTGTTTCGGATCGAGTGCGTCGATCGATCTTGGATCACTATTGGAAGTTAAATTGCGGCGGGATCCGTTTGGTGGCCTGATTAAGTGACTTTTTAAAAATACGTCTGACAGTGGATGTAACTGATAGGCTTCGTGAGGCAGTTGCCCAGATGTAGGATGGTATGGCACGAACGTGTAAGTACTGGGGAAACAGTTGCCTACGAGTCCTTGGAGGATAATTGGTGGGATTTAAGATTCGCCATAGAACGAATAAAACTGCCATTGCGATTACAGTCTTTTTGTTCTCTCGTAACGGATACCGGCTTATTCTAACGCGCCGGAAGTCTGGCCAGTTGGGTTTTTGCCCTGTGGCTGGCTGTGGGTCTTCTGTATTTCCTCGAGCGTGTCACGTTGGGACTTACGACGCATCGTAAGTCTCGGCATGATGTGAGTTGGTTCCCGAGTATTTTGAGTATACTGAAGGTTTTTTGGATTTTTTTGAAAAAAAAATCCCCAAAATTTTTTTTTTCAAGTTCTTGCTTCCGTGTACTCTATTTAAAGGGATTTTCTGAGGGATTCTCGTGTCAATACTGTCAGTCCTGGTAGTAAGGGAGCTTAGTAGGAAATCGCGTGTCTAAGTTACTTAGGGATGCTCCTTTATTTCTGTATCGTACGGCTATTGCATTGGAAACACAGTTATAATAGCCGGCGGTTTTCTATGTGTAACGGAATTCGAATAGAATGCCTAGAGTCAAGCGATATATATATATGTTTTTCAGGATTGCAATGGCGTCGTAAGGTCGAGATATCGAGTGCGGGAAATATATAAAAAAAAATTTTTCTTTCTTACAAAAAATCTTTTAGCGCTTGCGTACAGAGACAGGATGTGACGTTGGGTAAGAAGAGTTACTCGATAGATCACGATTTAGTAATGGCGACCCACGCGCATTGAGAAATCTTCGTTTAAATATTTAGCGGGTTTCGAAATGACTTGCAACACGGGATCATCGAGATCGTCATCTTTAACATTGAAATTACCTGAGCATATTGTACAGGTTGGACGTTTAAGGACCCTGTAACGGCAAAGCGGAAGTGATGAGGAGCTGTAAGATGGATTGAGCGAGAACAAGGCGGAAGTCGTATCCTCCGTGCCTGTCAGTTGAACATACACTTGAGTATTATTATTCCCTGCGCGTCACGTCCTGAAGTTGGCAGCACTGCTCGACGAAGCCATTGACGCGACGTACGTATTTCCACGCATTAAAATCTCGCGCACGATACTGACCGACGGTTCTTGCATAACTGTGGGTCCTATGACTGGACTGTCTGATTACAGTTGGGCCTTACGCTAGTGGGTTAGGATGCGATTTTTGATATCAAAAAAATTTTTTTTATCTTTATCATAATATTACATAGCAGAACTGCTTGGAATGGGCATCAGTTTTTTAATCTGCTTGCGGTTGGTAACCGTCCCATTTAAGGCCCCTGGGGACCTATCGACCTTTTCATCGTGGTAACACGAAACTGTCGAACGGTCTAGTGTGTACGGAATGTAGGTACACGAAGAGCTGAATGAATGGGACCTATGGTTTGACGGTAAACCGGATAAGGCCCAATGATTCGCCAGCAGCACCAAGTGCCGGAAGTTGTCTGGCTGGGTTGCGTGCTGTTGCTTGCAAATGGCCAAGGAGCCATCTTCTTCTTTGTCCAGCCCTTCGTGAGTCACGAGCTTTAAGTGAACGGGGCCCGGAGGGGCCTTGTAGGTATAACAGGAATGGGCCCCTCCGTCTCTCTCATCCGGTTACATTACTCGAGATTAGAGGCTGTAATAGGTTCTAGGAGCTGCTGCGCTTCGAGATGGACGAAATGTTAGAAAATTATTTTGCCCCTCCTCTCTCCCCCGTTTTTTTTGGGCCTTATTCTGCCGCTTCCACGAAAGGTCACCGGATATACTTCAATTTCGTTATTACATACAATCATACGTACAAGAGCGTTCTGGTTGATGATTATCCAATTGTCCTTCGACATTTCAATTGGGCCTTATCGCAACGTCACCTACTGCTATTGGAAAAGCAAAAATCGCCAAAATTCTCGATCCTGGTCACTCGTCGAACAAAGAGAAAAAATAAATTCCCACAGACGAAAACAATCGGAAAATCGTCACGGATCGACGATCGCGCGAGCGACGACCGATGACAGTTGAGTTCGATGAACCTCGAAAATAATCGTACCCGGTATATATATATATATATATATATATATATATATATATATATATACACACAATAGCCGTCGCTTCTTTCAAATCCACCTTGCGGCCATTTGATACATCGCGTGTAGTTAATTGGCGTTAATGAACCGCCACGTAAAGAAGGTGGGCCTTATTCGTTTCAATTAAAATAAAAATCGTAGTTTCCGGTTATTTCGGCTAGTGTCTTTCGCGCTTGCGTTAGATCATCGTAAAAAAAAAATTTTCCAAAAATTATACACTTCCAATTTCTATACCCCGGATCGTGCGCGAAAGCTGTATACGTGAACTACAGTCGCACGAATGTCTACCAGTGAATTTCTCTCCTCTCGAGTTACCGCTCTTACGAGCAAAAGGTACACAACCAGCCATGTACTTGGTACATAAGACAGAATCGTGACTCCAAGTCAAGTTCACGACTCTCTCATCATTGTCTTCGGCGCTTTGGAATGACAATAAGTCATTATTACACGTTCAATTTGATATTTTCAATTTTCACCAACGATCCTTCTTACGATATCGATGAATTTTTGCAAAATTTTCTATCCACCGTGTAAGTTTAAAAAATCATTCGGTACGTATGATCAATATTTTTTTATCATCTCCATTGACCGATATACATCGATCACTTTCAATGGGCAGTGCCCGGGAGATTTAAATTTTTTACTCAAAGGATTCCTCTGTCTTTTGTGAATTCGTCGAGTTCGACCGTGAAGAATGGCATCGATTGTTTTCGATCACCGTGTACGTTTATATTCCACAATATATATATACATAAACCAAACACCCAGTAACCCAGAAAAAGAATTTTTGAAGCAATTCAATATAACGGATGTCTAAACCGCTTCTCATGCTCTACGCGATCTCGCAAACGATACCCAGTGGGTCGAAAAAATTTTTGAAAAAAAAAAATTAACGTTCGTAGCCTATCGATCGACTGTACAAACAAAATGGCTGCCTAGCACAACTCCTCCGTGTATGGAATGCATTAGCGGTGAATCACCCGTTATATCGATCGCCTACGCTCAATGCGAATTGCATTGCAGCGTTAGATAAGAAAAAAAAAATCCAAAAACCCTAATTAAAAAAAAAAGCCTGAAATTCGTCGACCGTCTTTACACTTAATTGCGTAATTCCCAATGGTCAGACTGTCGGCCGCGCGCGGTAAAAATTCTACAATAATTTATTGCGCAACGGGTTTCCTACGTTGTTACGCACTGCAACCGTTACCTTGAAAACCCGCCATTAAGGTCCAGTTCTCTGCTCGGCGATCAAAAGTCTTATTATTATCGCTCCTGTCTCTCTCCGAAAACTCGCCCAGTTCCTTAATTAATATTCGCACCAATCACAGCGCGTCTCTGTATTTAGGTTGGAGTGTAAAAAAATTTTCAAAAAAAAAAAAAATTTTTCCAGCCACTGTCGCCGTAGCCAGTAACGTGCAGATCGAATGCGCCAGCGAATCGATAGTCGTACGTATATCGACTAAAGGCAATATCGATTTTCACGGGCTGGTCTATCCACGCGGACTCTCGAAGAACAGCTCGTGCCTCCAGGAGTACAGGAGTCAGCCGACTCCTATCACTTACACGCTGCCGTTAAGATCCTGCAACACGATGCCTACGGAATTGGTGAGTTTTATTATTATTATTAAAGAAAAAAAAATGGTTTTTTTTTTCAAAAATATATATTATATACTATCGACGCCTCCCGTAACCGACGTACTGGAATCCGTGTGGTTTCGTAATCGAAACGCGTGCTGGACGGTTTTGCATGGGGATAAACCAGAAGATCGTTTCCTCGCAACCATAACTGGACCGTTATGTGACCGGACCCCTCGGCTTCTCCGAGCAGAGAAAACCCGTAGCATCTACGGTGCTCTTATACCCGGCTAACTTCTACCCAGTATATACAGGTCCTTTCATATTTCGTCGCTTCAATATTTTCTTAAGTGTTATATCTTTTTTTTTACGTCGATATAACGCATTGCTTATTGCCGTTTGTCAGCTGTCAAAGTCCCCCACGTGGTTTTCAATGTTGTGATCAGTCATCTGTCAGATAGCACGTGTTATACCGGTATCGGGTATATTTGACGTTTAAGGACCTGTTCGAGTACTCGTGACCCATGACCCACCGGCGCATATGGCTGATTGCGAAGGTTGGATCATGGGATTATGGTTACCTGTGTTATTATTATTATTTACGATCGCCCTGTGTATCATCGATCGTACGAGTATCTTTAGCTATGGGTGTTGTTATGTCTGTATGCTGTATAGGTATGTAACGTTAAATGGCATAGTACCAAATGTTGTTATGTCTATATCGATTCACATATGGTTATGCTATATACATAGGTATATAAGGTTAAATGGCATACCACCAAATGTT
>JASANN010000600.1:404066-472489 GCA_031762395.1 Calameuta pygmaea
GAATGGCATACCACCAAATGTTATTATGTCTATATCGATTCACATATGGTTATGCTATATACATAGGTATATAAGGTCAAATGGCATACCACCAAATGTTATTATGTCTATATCGATTCACATATCGTTATGCTATATACATAGGTATATAAGGTTAAATGGCATATATATGATTATATGGTTTTTGAATTTTCTCATCGACGAAATTTTATATATTACGGTTAAGAAAGTGGTTTTTGAAAATTTTCTTTCTCTTTGGCTAATAATAATAATGCAGTGTGTATAAATGAAAAAACTGGTTAAATCTTATTTAACGTATGGAATTTCACTGGGTGGCATCGATTGTTCGATAATTTTATTAGTCAGCCAAGATTTTCTTTTAACTTACGTAGGAACGTAACGTCTCCACGTATGTGCGTTAACGTGAGCAACGTAAGTAATGGCTAACGTAACTGCCAGGAGTCCCATACGTGACTGGCATTGGGATTTCAAATGTGTCAGACAGCCAAGTCAAGCTCGATTACCTTACGAGTTAACCGTAACACCCGGTATATCGAATTGGAGGAAAATTAAAATCGTAATTACCTATGGACGCGAATAATCGGAGGATTTTTGGATTTTATTTCAAATTATTGTTTCGAACTTTTGGACACCCTGTATGTTGTGGGGGGGGGGGGGGGGGGTTCAATTGGATTTGGTACAGTGAATTTTTCATGCCGGCTCACGGACTAACAGTACGTTCGATACGTTCGAGCTGTTTAGAATCTTTTCGTTCTTGATGCGCGTGTTATATATATATATATATATATATATTGGTATACCAATTGTATTTATTATATAATTGTGTGATAATATGTATTTTTATTTTATTATACCATTTTGTATTTAGGTATTTTATGCCTTGCTGGAAAATTAAAGCGATCCGTCGATTTATAATTTGTAATGGAGAATCGTGAGGGATTGTAAATCGACCTTGATTGAAATACGGCCTTGCGATTCTATTCTATTGCCTAGTCATATTACTTGATGCTTGTTATATATAGGTATATACGTGTAACGATGTGTAGACGGGTATCCCGTGTCAAGTAAACCGAGCCTGAATACGCGTAGAATTGAAAATTAAATAAATAAATAAAATATCCGTTCGCTAGTGAAGATATACAAAGTCGATCTTTGCTATGATAAGGATAGACAAATTTCGAAACTGCCGATCGGAAATCCTGTGTCGGTCAATTCAATTTCACTTTTCCCCCTCCCTCTGCACACCCCGTGGGATTCCACTTCCGGTATACACCGAGCGACAATCAGGCCCCGTATTCTACCTTTCTGTATTTTTACATAATTGCCAAATTTTTTATATCACCGTATAGATACAACGATCGATCGATCGATAATTTCTCGCCATGTAAATAGAAACGGCCCTAAACGTCGTTTGCCAAGACGAGAAATGTGAAGTCAGCCGATTGCATCGTAAAATCGTACCGCCATCTTGGAAAGGTTACGCCTGCCATCTTGCGAGAGCGACTCGAACTAAATCGCCGGGACGATGGTTTTACGTAATTTTTGAATTTACCGCCAAACCCAACAGGGATACGGAAAATTGTATCGGAACGATGTATATTTTAATATGAGACTGATGCACTAGATAAGCGTTATCAGTTCGCGGTGATAGGTACGTGGAATTTAGAAAATGAACAAAATCGTCCGCGTGACCGTTGAAGAAGAATTTTAGGTTAAGTTAGGTCCTAGGCCACCCATAGACAATTTGGCAGATCGATCAAGCGGCATTGACACGCCGATTAACTTTTTTCTTTATCAAGAGAAATGGAGGATAGGTGAGATAAGGAACGATCGCGAGGATAATGGAGTAATTTTTTTTGGAATATTAATTTTTAATATTTTTTTTTCCCATCGTCACGGCAAATTACTTACAATGGCGTACCTACCGTTAGGGGGGCACCGTTAGGCGCGTTTTCATAGTGGCCAATATATTCGTATTGCTCAAACTGTATATATCCGATCGCTTATTAAGACTTTGCAATATCTTTTCGTATCGTATATTCTATATCTATATGTGGTTGACGATCGAAGCACATTGCGTGCCAAAACGTCTTCAGGGAACGGGACATTGATAATTGGCAATGCGAGAAACAAAATAGATTTTTCGAAATTCTGTAAGCAGATAGTATGTTTTTTTTTTTTTGAAAATTCGGCCTGACCACTGGGCCACTATGCGAAAATGCACAGAAAGTCAGTCGGCAGTGTATAACATTTGGAGAATATAAATAATGATAAAAATACAAAGAGGAGACGCAGAGAGAGAGAGAAGGGTTCAGAGAGATGCTGGCAGTTTGCGAAGATTCCCCATAACTCTACTGGAAGACCGGTCCACGTCCTCCTCATCTTCTCTTCTTAGCTCGAGAGAGCCTCTTGTCTCTTTATCTTTTTCTTCCGTCTCTTTCTCTCTCGTGCCATTCTTGGTCATAGGACGTGACATAGCCTGCGCTATTACGACCAGGGGATACTGAGAGTCTGGTGCCACGTCCTGGTCCCAGGAGGTTCCCGATGCCGTGGACGTACGTACGTGTAGGCTATTTTGAGCTCCACTTGAATTACGGATTAAAAGACCTGATGAGGAATTTGAATTGGATAGCAAATGTGGATACGACCTTAGGTTGGAGAAGCTTCTTAGAATTATTTGTGTCTTTCGTCTTTTTTCTCAATTTTCAAGCCACTTGACCTCTGTTCCAAGAACGGCCTGTACCCTCTTCTCTTTTTTGAAAGTGCAACATGCGTAATTCCAACGGACAATCCAGTTCAGACTTGTTCGACTCGTACGTATCGCTCGTACTAGTCAAGAATCCGTTTAAAAGTGCATTCGACGATCATCTGTTACTTGTAGTGCAACTGCAGTCTGTCTTCGTCCCTGTCACTTGGACCGGACAAATCTTTGAATTCGAATTAGCCAATTGCCCTTCTAAACTCGTAACGACCGGCTGCTTTATGTCAGTTCCAAGAATGGCTGAACCTTTACTGTTCTGTGGAAGTGCGACATGCATAATTGCAACGGATGATGCAGCTCCGACCATTAAGGACTATTTCGACCTGAAGGTATTGCTCGTGATTCGTCTGCATTGGCATAATACAGTCAAGTTGCTCAATGTGTTCTGGCATGAGTCAAGTCTCTGTCTAGAGTCACCATTTAAAGGAGAATCTGTATATCGGGTATGTAGGTACAACTGTAATCTCTATAGACTTCGTTGGTTGTTGCCTAGACCGGAGGAATCTTTAAATTCGAATTAGCCAGCTCCGTCGTCCTTCTACGCTTGCAAGGTTGCATTCTCCGCCGGGCGGTAACCGGATTTCGTAGTCTCTGCTCGTTTGACTTCTTCTCTTTCTCGAGAGTTTTCGTGTCTTTCTTGTTGCCCTCTAACGGCGCTCCGAGTGCAACTATTCTATGGGCGCGGGTGCTGCCTCTGGCGGCGCCTCGAGCAAACGTTTCCTCACGACAGTAAAAGGACGACAGTCGAATACGATTGTGTCCGCTCGGTACGAGTAACGTGTCCTGAATAGGTTATGTTTGCTGTAATTGCTGAATTGCGTTTAAGCACGTTAAAGCGCAAAAGTAAGGAGGACGCTTTTGCCGCAGTGGAGAATATCGCGAGAGTCATCGTAAGAAAAAGTGAAATTTTTTATGACGACCCGTAGGTAGAAACTGTCCTCCCTCGTGTGTGGAAGTATCCAGGATACTAATTTCGTATAAAATAGTGGCTAGAGAACTTTTTTTAAGGCGCGGCCCAAGGACGCTTATAGAAACGATGCAAATTTCGATTTCCTTCGTCGCCAAAATGGCCGCCCACGCTCTATTCTAGTTTACGAGGAGTCCGTGATCAGCCGCGCCCACCAGGAGTCGTTGAATTTTCAACCCACGCACGGGTCAGTACGTGTTCGCTGCTTGGAAACTCAAAATGCAGTTTAATAAGAATCGGCACACGAGAGATAGATTAAAACGTACGAAGGACTTGAGAATGCACAGCCTGTCAATTCGTTCTAACGGCTAACGGCGGAAACCTGGTACGGTTGGCTATTTGAATTTCCTATGCGTTAAATTTCGATTGTGCAAAGAATTGCAAAATTGTATTATGTCTTTTCTTATTAGACGTCACAGAGACACTGTTGGCATTTCATTGACACACATGGATGCTTCTTCGGTTGTACGAAGGAGAGAGATGGAAGATAATATAAAGCAGACAAAGAGAGCAACAGACAGAGGAGTCGCGTAATCCTCTTGCGTGATAAAAATACAACGTGCGACGATCGCACAGCTGTTTCGCGCTACGTCGAACCGTTTGCGCAACCGTTATCGTTATTAAACATTACGCACAACGCCAGGAAGGTGAGTCGATGTATTAATTATACTGGGACGAGGAGTGAGAGAGAAGGAAAGAAAAAAAGTAAAACTCAATGACGAGAGAAGGAAAGAATGATGAAAAAAAAAAAGTACGGTGACCCGAGTCTAGGATAATTATATCCAGCAATCTACATTCCCAAGCGTCTTCGTAAAATTAATGCGCATGCATAATTTTCGTGTTTCATTTCTTTCCTCGGCTTTTCCCCTCGCCGGCTCTTGTATCTCTTTAAAAAAATTCACTCGTCACGTCTAGACCGTTTCGTAAGCCGTAAATACAAATTGTCCCTTGCACGTGTATTTCCATAGCAACGATTAGTCAACAAAGTCCACAATGTCAGTATAAAGTTTTTAATTACTCAAAATATATTTCTTCGTAGCAGGATGATTAAAAAAAAATATTAAAAAAAAAACAGACATGGAAAACACACTGACATTTCAATGCAGAATAAATGCCAAGGATGGTCCAAGGTGAATCATCTGTGAAGAAGGAGCCAGTCCAAAAATTCCTGGTGAGAGATAAACGTGGAAGAAGCTGAAAAAAAGCCTAAAGCCAGGCTCACAGGTCAAGGCAGAAAATGTATGGTACGTCATAGAAAATTTTCATTGTGACTGGATGCTGTGAGGAGACTCCAGCTGAACTGGCGAACTGACCGGGCGTCGAACCCAAGAAATGCACTGCTAGTACCTGGAGATGTATCGTAATATACAAAGTACCTAGGGAAGAAGGCGGAGGCGGGAGAGAGAGAGAGAGAGAGAGGGGGGGGGGGGTACACTTGGCAAGCCAGGCATACCAACTCACAATTGGCTGGAGCGTTAGTTGTGCGTGAAGTTAGCCAAAGAGGAAGTTAATGGTAGGACTTTTGAAACTGACAGTACAGTCCTTGTAAATTGATTACACAGCTGGATCAATAATGGAAGGGACTGCCTTTTAAAGAAAAAATCCAACTGTCAAATTGGTACCTGGACCTGACAGTGTAATATGATGTGCACACGTCTGAAGTTGACTGAACCTGTCAATGGATTGCATATAACAAGACCATCCTCTGATCCATCAACTACCAGGAACCTGAAGAGAGTCCTGTAATTTATCAATTGGTCACGGTTGTCTGGTATGCGCCACGTTACACGGCTGTCATCCATGTTTGTACCTCCTATCGGCACTTTGTCATACCCACGTATTATTCTCTTGCTCTTCTTCTTGGTATCATATCTTTTTATCGAGCCATCGTCTTTGGACTTCCTATTGGGATTTTTGCCAAGGATCATCCGTGCCGAATCCTGATGATCTTCAGCGTGGGCGAGATTCCTCGATTGGATACAGCATTAATCAGCTAGAGCTCCGGCACCGGATGAACCCCAAGAACTTGATGAACCTGATATCGTCGAGCAGAAGACTTAATTGAACATAGTTTATAACCAGATCCTTACAAATGTATAGCTCGAGTATGGTTAAGGTGCGTTCACACTTTTAATAATTTACTAAGACTCTTGGATCTCGAGGGACTCTAATTGAGATACTGGCTGTAGATCAAGGATCTTTTGGCTGTCTATTATATCCTTTCGTTTTCTTGTAACACCCGGTAGAGCAGCCAACGACCTTCAGCGAGTCCCGGCCGACCTCAGCAAGGATACCAGCAATCTGCGGTGCATCGGCCTGCGGCTCAGCGGATCACTGACTCTGCGCTCTACACCCACAGTGTCCATAGAAAGCAAGACGTTCGCCTATCAGCTTTATGGTGCTCGACCCACGTCCATTCTCTTCATTTTTTTCTATCTTATCCGGCTAACGTACATTTGGATCCCTGCGTCCGGCACTGAGCTGAGAAAAGAAATAATCATGGGTACCAGGCGCTCGTCGTGCGTTGGCCACTTCTCAATTTGGCATCAGCAAGGAAACTTGCGTAGGCGCTATTTAGGATCTAGCATGGATCTTTGGCTTAGTCACACTCTTATTTTAAGATGTGTTTAATCGATCAAGAGATCTATATGTATACACACGTTCAAAAAAAGTTCAGGCTGGACATTATAGCTTGCAGAAAATTCAATGCTTGGTTATGTACTGTGGACATTTCTTTTTGTATTACAAAATACTGTCTTCTCTGTTGAAAAAAAATCTCTATCTCTTCAGCAGAAACGTGCCGGGTTAAATTCTTTGTATAAGTATTGTAAGTGCGCAGCGTGAAGCGATCAGCCAAAAAATGCAGCTGTAACTCTCCGTTTAATTGGAATTATTGATTTAACGCGACAGCCGTGCGAGAAAGTCTCACGTACTTGTAGAATTAGAACCGACAGCCACGCATTTAGATTAATTGGGAAACGTCACGAATTAGATTCATTAGCATGTGCGATGAAAGATAATGCTGGGGATGGAGAATGAACAGTGATAAGTGCAATCTGGAACGAATTGGTAAAGTTTTATTGTCATTGAAAATTGGACTCTTCAGTGAGAACCAAGCAGCATCTCAAAATGAGATTTGACTGGACCAGAATTTTAATAGACATTGATTCCTTGTTAGGACGACTAATTTTTATTCACTTCTTTTTTGTATTAACAATGCTTGTACAAGGACACTGTAACGTGTGAAAGTGGAGACTGTTAGAGTCTGGTCAGACATAAACACAGTAGATACAGATGAAGTAGAGTCAGCCAGTCGATTGGAAGCTGCTATAAGTGGAAATGACTACTTGGATATATTTATTGTATTTATTTATTATTTATATATTTTTTTTACTTTCCAGGACGATGGCGGAATCGAATATTTCAATACGATCGTCGTGCAGCCTCACTTGAAACTGGTTACTAATCAGGGAAGAGGATTCCACGTGAGGTGCAGATACCAAACAAGAGACAAGGTCGTGACGAATGATCAGACCCAAGTAGCTATGTTGCAGTCGTTGCCACTTCAGGTAAAATAATTAAACTGATTAAATCAACAGTATCAGTTAAAGTACTGATAACGAGTAATGATGAATATTTTTATTTCAGGCCACAGCACCTATGCCAGGATGCACCATGAAAATTTTCAGCGGAGATCCTAACCAGCATCAGGTTGCTGAGAATGTCAAGATAGGCGATCCACTTACTCTCGTTATCAGTATTGATAAGCAGGAGATGTACGGCCTTAAGATATCGGATTGTCTGGTGCGCGATGGACTCGGTTGGGGGGAGCAGCGACTGATCAACAACGAAGGGTACGCGACGGTAGCGCAGAAGCCGATAAACATTTATTTAGCAGTCTCTTATCAATTAAATTACTTCTTATCAGGTGTCCGGTGGATGGTGAAATTATGGGCCAGTTTACATACAGCGACGACAAGACGGAGGCCATGGTCAACTTTCAGGCCCACAAATTTCCCTATACAGCCAGTGTCTATTATCAATGTAACGTCAGACTGTGCGTCAAGCAAGGTGGTGGCTGTGGTAATACAGTGAGTATTTAAGAAAAATTTTAAGAATAAAAATAATAATTCAAGATCATTCCCAATGCAACGATTGATTCTGGTCTCGTCGCGCATTGCAGCCACCTCATTGCAACGGTCTCAGAAGACGTCGCGACTTGTCCGACAAGGCCAACGAAAAGGACGCTGACGGTGCGGATGGTGGTACACCTGCGACCATAGAGGTTTACAGTGGTCTCTATGTGAACGAAGCTTCTGACGTAGCAGCCAAGACGGATTACACTGACGAAGTATCTCGAGAAAGGGTATATATACATATATAATTATCAATATAATAAATGATAAAAGGATAAACAACGTCTGGCTTCCATAGTTGCCAGTTTGGGTTCATCCTCGTTAATTACAGCCACGTACTCTGTACCCAAGCGAATAATAGTTCATGAAACGGCCGAGTGGAGGCCCTGGACCGTGTGATTCCTTTAAGCTTCGTTTACACAAAGGCCGTCCTATGCTAATCAAGAGAGTGAAATCCGACATTGAATCGTCGAGGCGCAATATCGGTTTCACCCTGAATATGGCGGACCTTCTGTGGTCATCGTGATACATTAGAAAGTCAAAAAAGTCTAGTTGCCCTGTCCATCCAGTGCGCATGCGCAGTACCAGAGTGCAATCTTACATTTATCACGCTGCCAATGAAAGTCCGACCAAGTGGCTACTGGTGAAAGAATATATATATATATATATTTTTTTCCTTATCTTTTTCAGACTATCGACGACCCAAACAGTATCTGTATATCGCAAAAGAGTTTCGCCGTTGGCATCGCCATTGCTGGTTTGATACTCATGCTGGCCGTTGTGGCAGCCATATTGGTTCTACTCGCCAGGAGAAGACACAAGAGCATCTCGACTACAGGCTCATCCATCTACAGTGGACCCTATACGAATACTGCCTACAGTCACAGTAGCTAAATATACAGATTTTAGGTGAAACAGAGTCGACTGGCTTCCAGGATATATCGATGAACGTACTGTATGTTATCCTGGCTGTATAGGCAGGACTCCTGGAATTCAAACAGACATTGCTCAAGCGCCCATTGCTTTCAGGTCTAAGATAGCGATTACGTCATGTCGTCCTTAGGACTTTTTTTTAAGGACCAAATCCCTCCTAGCCGAAATCTTGGACCGTACTTTGTCATCGCACGTGTCTCCTCCGAGTCGTCCCATTATTTTATATCCTTATCGTGCCCTTGTATTCTCTCTTTTTTTGGCATCTCAGGCTCTTAGAAAAAATCTTGAGAAAATTCAATGACGATTCTTAAGAGGAATAGTCCTGTGATCACCCGACCTCGTCTACGGCGTCTGATCATCTTCTTGGGATACTTAAACACGTTTGGGACATTTGGACACGTCTCTTGATACAAATCCCTCCTTGACTTCTTCGCGTTCAGCAGAGATTTCGAAGATACATTTCTTTTTGCATAAATGCATATGCACTCTTTATATTACATAGAATCCTATTGATATATAGTTTACTTAGATGTAAGCTTTAATGTATACTAGTCCGGTATACTCCGTCCTAGCTAACATGTCAAAAATGAAATTTACAAAAGAAATATTGTAGAGGATGCACATCCCAGTTCGCTCATGTAACCACTAAAAATGCACACGGACAAGCGCTTACATTATTAATTAATTTAACTTAATTAACAAGTGGAGACTCATCATCCTAGATTTCACGTATAAAGTCAAAATAGCCACGACACGTTTTAATCCAAAAAATCAAATGCCTCGAGCGATTAGTGAAAAAAAAATTACCTGTTGCTGTTTTTTTAAAAAGAAATTTTTTTAAGTATCTCTCTCTCTCTCTCTCTCTCTTCTGCTCTGTGTCTAGCCTCTGGTACAAGAGAGAAAAAGAGACACAGAGTAGATGAGAGAGAGGGGATAAATGTTATAGAGGCAACTTTAAGGTTGCACACGGGATACCTTGGTTATTATGTGCTTCCATTAAATGGATACGTACCTTTATGTAATCTAATTAATATTACACGTTAAACGAGTATTCCATTGGAGGTATAGGATACGAAAATAATTTTTTTTTTCCAAAAAAGAATTGTCATTTCAAGGAAAAAGATTTTTTCACCACGACCTACTCCTCCAATGGAGTCCTTGTATCCAGGGAGGAACGATCCTTCGAGTGCTGCCCTGATTAAAAGTCTATCGGTTTTGCGAATCGCGTAACGCTTAAATAAATATCGTTAATTAGTATATAATTATTAAGCGAGGAAGAAAAAAAAAGGTGCTGTCCCGTAACGTCGTTCGCGCATTCCTGCTGCGCATGTGTTACGAAAATGGCCCAGGCGATTCTGTTAGGATTTCAGTGGCGCCATCTCTCGCTTTACGTTGTACTATTAATAACGTATCGAAGAAACGCGAAACAAAAGGCAGAATCTCGCGGGCGATTTAAGCGCACAGGAATGTCAAAATGCACCTCCAGCCTGTAAACTAGAGTTAAGGAAACGAGAATTACACGTCACAGACACATACATCATGCATGCGTTATTGCATAAAGCAA
The DNA here is from genome assembly GCA_031762395.1 of Calameuta pygmaea. Taxonomy (NCBI): domain Eukaryota; kingdom Metazoa; phylum Arthropoda; class Insecta; order Hymenoptera; family Cephidae; genus Calameuta; species Calameuta pygmaea. The sequence goes on from JASANN010000600.1 coordinate 414,449, forward strand.
TTACGTGTGTAAACTGGGTCCAAAGTTCATGGGTGATGGTTCTTATACATAGATACAAACTTAACCAATGACACAGAGAAAAAAAATAATGGAGAACCGTTGAGGTTAGAAAAAGAAAATTGTCAGAGGGCGCTAGTGTGCTGAGTCTTGTGGTACGATTTTTCATTAAATTGACAAGTCCGAGTGATAACCTTGATAGAAGTTATTAAAAAGAGCCACGTGCACACGCTTTATGGTACTTATGTCTTATGGTACTTGCCAGTGCGACTGGCGCTACTGTTATATCGTGCAATAGGCCGGCGAAGAGAAAACACGAAATGTGAAAATGTTTAGCGATTAAGAAGTGACGTGTAACGTGGTCTAGATTTTTGTGCTGTGGATCACTGCTATTTTTCTTTTTTAAAAAGAATCAATAGTCTGATCCAATGGCGCGAAACTGGCGTTGGTTCAAAGTGACGTTGGAGACACGAACGCTTGTATAGGATTTTCTTTCTTTTCTTTTTTTTTTCTTCATTTATCTTTGCTGTTTCGCTTTGTCCTTTTCTCTTCTCTTTGTTCCGCTTGTATTTTTTTTTGTTCCATCTCTATTTTTACTTTCTATTTTCACTTGTGTATAACGACACGTCTCGCAACGTCGCTCTGGACCCTTGTCAAAAAAAAAACAATGGAATTTAAAAATGAAATATGGGTGAAAAGTTAAAAGGCGAGAATCTCTCACAACGAAATTTTTTGTACATAACGAGACACTTAATTAATTACGAGGCAATTAAAAATCGTTTAAGGAGTCGACTAGATGCGTCTAGGATATATTTAAGCGAGTGTCAAGCGTCCTTTTGTTTAGGCCTTTTTTTTTAACGCAATTTTTTAATTTACCCTATTTTCTTTGGCGAATATCATTCTCCTCGCTGAGACTCAACGAGCCTGAACGTCAGGACGCTTTGCAAATGTTTCAATAAGTTTTTCCTTTTGTCTGTTAAAACCGGGCGTCCCGACGTCTCTTTTCGTTAAGGATATCCCTTGGGACGTCTGTACGCTTGGAAAACAGGATCTTATCCTTCAGACAAATCCTGTCGACGTATTTGTTGTGTGCAAAAGCTGATCGATACTGATCGTCATTAGCAAGCTAATTGTCCATTTTAATAATTAATATTCTAATAAAACGACAGTAAAACATAAATTGAACGTCGAAATTCTATTTAGTCCACCATCCGACATTCCCCAAGGACAACGAGAGAAAGTAACAGGCAAGAAGACACGTGAATTAATAAAAATTCAAAAAGGATAATTCAAAATAAATTGGAACGAAGCGTAATAATTTATCAAACGAGAGTGCGTATTTTATTGAATTATGTATAATTCATTTTTGGAAAATATGATGATGATATATATATAATATATATATATATAATATAACATGAGATATAATTGATAGAGCGACATGACCTTTTTTTTTTTAGTTTTCGATTCTACGTTTTTCTTCAATCACAACTTAACCTGACTGTCCCTCGGGTATTAATTAACGTCTTTGTTTTTTCATAGAGCTACGAACTCGCCTGCGAATTGCCATTTCTTTTCTTTATTCCATTTTCTCTATTCTTTATTTACTACGTTCCATTCCGTGCACGAGATAATAACGACGGATATCTTTAAAAAGTTTATGGAGATTGAGGAATCAAGAAATTTTAAACATTGGTCACGTTTGAATTTTGTGATCAAAGAAATCCCTCGTTTTCTGTTATACTTACTGTATAAGCTTGTTATATCTTTAAAAAAAAAAGAGCATGATACGAGTTAGAAAAAAAAAATGGAAATTAAAGATCCAAGGGATCTGTTGAAAGCGACATTTCTCTTTTCTTGAAGATTTTCTGTTTAAAGCAAAATATTTGTCAAACAAAATGATAAACTGTTTCTGCGCATGCGCCGGCGCATGTTCTCGCGTCGGGCAATTATTTCTAACGGCAATGGCTTCTTCGGTGTTCTAGAAACAGCTGAAGGAACAATAGACGCGAGGATTGTTTAACGACGTGTTTGTCGGGAAACGATAAAGAAGAATAAGCAAAGAGCGAATAAAGATCGGTAGAGAATTATAGAGAAAGAAGAAGAACACAGAAGACAATCAAAGATGGCGGATGCTGTAGACCGGACGAGACGCCGAGAGTCAAAATAAAAATATTAAATTTGCATTATCAGCGTTGCCGAGGATGAGTAAGTAGAAAAATCTTCACGGAATAATAACGATATATAGAAATAGGAATTATCAAAAGAGAGATCTTGGCGAATTCACGATAAATCCCACATAGTAACCTTTTTTTTTTTTTCTTTCCTAAAATTCACTCAAGTAAGGTACAACAATCGTAAGCAAAGCACTTGGATGGATTTCACTTGATTTACGTAGTCGTCTACCTTTGCACCTGTAATTTCCTTGTATCTCTTTATTCCTCTCTTCTCTAAAATCATTTTTGCTTTTTTTTTTCCCACTTTTATCGATACGGCACAGCAATATAATCGTGAAGAGCTCGGAACGCGTTAATTTCTATTTTGAAATTCGCCATTTCCACGTTGCTTTACGCGTTCCAATCTCTTCCGCCATTATCGCTGCTCGTTTCACAGACGGAGATTTTTTATTAATAATAATATTATCACTATCGTTATTACTATTACTTTTATTTCATCTGTCTCTCTATAATTATGCACGGTCTTGTGCCAGTACCATCGCCGCCCGTAATTATAATTTCCATTACAAAGAAACGCAAGAATTCACGTCTCCTGGACGTCATGCGTTTTACGTTTTGCGACAATGATGGTTCTTGCACCTGCAAACGACCACAGACATATGCATACAGACTAGATACTGAATACGCCTACGTACGTCAATTAAAATCGTTTACAGTTTCCTTTTTTTTTTTTTTTTAACCAAATAACAAAACTATACATACTGTAAGTTGCCCTTGACTGAGAACGCGGGAAATTCAAAATAGTTTTGTGTCCTCATATAAATACAGAGACTTTGCAGCACCATACGTTGCGATTCTCGAATCGAAAATCATTGTACAAGAATTATTGTTTGAGCAACAATCACAGTATCGTTGCTCGAGAAGAAAAATTTAAACTGTCAACAATGAAAATTGACAATAAACGTACTCAGCGATTAAAGATAACGCGTCTGATAATTCGCCATGTGACATTGTTTTTCATTTTTTTTTTTCCCCTCTTGTTTGCCTACAACGCGTGGGAATTCAAAATGGTGCGCGAATCGCGTGTGTTCTATCATTTGTGGATCGGCTGTTTTGTCATTTAATATTTTTCTTTTCCCCCCTCCCTCCCTCCCTAACCCCACCTCCCTCCTTCATCATTCTCTTAAAGTAAAACTGCGTATCCTTAATGTTAAATTCTTAAAAGCTAAATCTCACATTCATATAATATTATCTGTAAAACCGCGATTAAAATATTCTCAGGTATAATAATATAGTATATCAATATAGTATATCAATCGTTAATAGTAGTTAAAATTCACGGCAGCGACGGATGCCGTAACGGCAGGTAATCCAATCAATGCGTCGCGACAGTGTCCAATTATCATTTTAATATTGTTTTTGTTTCTGACATTTTCATCCCCGTTCATAGCGTTCCCCATACCCGAAACCGCCATTTTGTTTCAGCCACTAGCAACTTTGCATTCTCAAAATAGGGTAACAAAGCGTCCATCTTACTTTTTAATATATCTGTTTCCTTTTACTTTATATATTTATATATATATATATATCTTCTTTCTCACATATATATATATCATGCATTAGTAGTTTCTGTTTTCTGTTACGCGCATAATATTCCTTGCTGTATTATGTAATTCGTGTGTACGCGACGGCGTCTGTACTCGTGAACGTGCGTTTTATAATAATTAAATAATTAATTGTATCGTTTTAATAGCGTTTCACGAATTGCATAACTTATTGTAATAAGTTTTTGTGAGAAGAGGGGGGGGGGGGGGCAGGGGTCTGTTTGGTATTTATTACTCGGCTTTGTACCAGCGGTGATTTTCTTCTCTCTTCTTTCTTCGTTGACCGGAACTTCCGTTTCAATAGTTCCTGGCTTCTCCGTTCGCGTCGCTCTCATCGTTTTTATCTAATATTGTTGTACCAACTGGTTTCGGCGGGTGATTGTCACCTTCACGGTTCCTGAAAAAAGGATTAAAGCAATATTAAATTTTCGTGGGACTTTTAGGTTAGGTTCGTTACGCACACAGAATGTAGATGGCGACAGTGTCGATGAAACGGTTTCTGTGAATCCTTTTCGTGTCTTTTTTTTTTGTTCAAATTGTACATGACGAATCGGACAACGTAGATATGTGTGATTGGATAATTGTCAGACGTGTGTAAGCAATACTAAATATTGAAGCACCTATGACAGACTATGGTGTTAAGGTACTCGCTCTGAGGTGTCTCTTTTTTTGAATAACTGTAATGGAGGAATAATATTCTGTACCTTTAGATAGTACTGTCTTCCATGGGTTTCGCTTTTAAAAGGAAGAGACACAAGAGACCAGTGAAAAATGATGGTAACGGAGAGTATGGTATTCTCTTTTCTATTTTTCTTTTTATCTTCGCTCTTTCTTCCTTGTATTATAACAAGAATACAGAATACACGGATCTTTACCTTCTCTGATGTCTTTTGGAACACTTGGCGATAGAGAAGGCATCGAGGGAGTCTGATAAAGACTGGGTCGTGCGCCTGTGGGCGGTAATGTTGCTATTTTGGATCTAAATATTTAAAAAGAAAAATTATTATTGACTTGTGTGAGAAATTAAAAGTGTTTTTTTTTTGTTTAGCCAATTTTTAACCTCTGTCTGCGGATCTTCTGATTTCTCCCGTCGAAGGGGATCGGCGTACCAGCGCCGGAGGCGTTCGAGGAATAAGATGGCGGCCGGTAAGGACGAGGACAACCTTGAACAACAGGTGGTGATGGTACTGGTGCATATTGTAATCTCGGATTACCCGGGACTCCAGGATGCATCAACCTCATATCTCCTAGATGGAGAAAACGTTTTGTAAATAAAGATATATTGATCTAGATTGATTTTGTAAGGATTAATTATATATACCTTGTACGATATGGACATCCTGATACATTGGCAGTGGATAACGTGATTGAGTTTGTACGTGTCTGTCACCGCTTCCACCTCCGAAGAATTCATGTGCAGGAGTTGGGGATCTGCTGGCCCTTTGAGAATTTCCAGGGGTCGAGGCTCTGACGCCGGGAACGACCTGGGGAGCGGTAACAGATTAATAAGAAAAGAGTCGATAAGTTACCTCAGATCCTCTTCTTCTGTCTGTCAATTCTTACAGGAAGGTTTTGTCTGAAGACAAGATTCGGTACCAAGGCTGGTGTCATATACGCGCCAGCAGGTGACGGTGATGTTACACCAGGACCAACCTGATGACCAAAACTTCCTGCAGTGATCATAGCCGGGGGCGCGTAGCTTCCGGAGTTGACGTACATCAAGGGTAAACCTGGCATCTAAAAATCATGATAAATTGAATTCATGGATGAGCTTATCAAAAGAATTCCAGATGAAGACATCCTAGGTGGTCTAGAGGTTTTTACCTGATTTGACGTAGGGGTATTTGGTGGTGTAGGCACTCTATACATAACCGGTGCCGCCTGGATACCTGGTTGTCCTGGTGGATAATACGCTGGTACCATGTGCAGCGGGGGCTGATACGCCAGTTCACCAGGAGTCGGAGTAACGGATGGCATGGAATTGTATGGTACTGGGTAACTGCTTACATAGTTAGCTAAACCCAAAAGTATATATAAGTATAAAGTTGGACGCCTGCTAAATCTTCCTCGTAGAGTATCCTTACAATTCGTTTGGCTGGGCGATGTCATGGTTTGCGTATTGAATGAATAATTCGTGCCGAATCTTTGTGGCTGATGATTGGCTGATCGGTCGGCAGGATTTTGTGCTACGGAAATGGCGGTCGCTGGAGGAGGCACGAAATACATGGTTTGCTGCGGCTGCGATGTAAAATACGTAAATCAAATTAATATGTTAAATTTATAATAAGATAACGTTCATTACAAAATACTATACCGGCATTTGATTAGGCGGCGGTTGCCAGTAATTCGGCGGTACATTCTGCACTGACTGTATAGTCTGATTTGTAGCTTGCGGTGTCTGAGGGTAAGGATGCGACTGGGTTGACTGACTGTCTCCAGCAGCTCTCTGGTCGTAGACATTCATCCCCATAAAGTAGCCAGACAGATCTGGCATATCCTGTCAATAAAAAATAACATGAAAACCCATAAGACATACCCTAGTCTGACAAAGCACATGAAAACTTACGCCCTGAGGTTGCTGTACTGTTCCTTGTTGCATGGGTACTGCATAATTAGTATACACAGTATTTTGGCTATAGACTACCTCAGCCTGTCCGTTGCTCTGTACAGTTGGTTGACCCTGATTAGGATGCTGGGTCATCATCACAGTCGGTTGTGCCATGGTAGACGGATAGACACCCTGGTTATATGATTCTGAGGTAGGTATATAACTTGCATACGGTTGACCAGGTTGTCCATGAGCATATTCCTGTACCGTGGAGCATTTGACTAGAGGTTGCGGTTGAGAATTCTGCGGTGGCGCCGCCATTTGCATTGACGGCGGTGGTACTGCTGGAGGTGGTGTAAACGGTAAGCTCGGTGAGGTGGCAGAATTCGTCAATTGTGTACTGGTACCAGAGCTTGGATTACTGTTGGTCTTTGATTGTGTACGTCGCTTGCTTTCGGATTTGGTATTGTTGACAATGGATCTAGTGGGTGCGGGTGGCGGCTCAGGATGCTCCTGAGGACGCTTGACGCTGGACTCCACTGTCTCTTCTTGGTAAGGTTTTGGTGGATTATCCGGATCAAATCGATAGATTGAACCGTCAGGGTTTGTATAGGGCTGATTCGTCTGGGGATTTATTATTATGCTTCCTCGTGGCACGCTGGAGATGCTTGTGACAGCCCACATGACTGTCTGATTATTCGGCTCTGGAGATATTAGTTCCTGACTAGAGATCTGCGAGTGGCTGCATGTCATGGCTGTGACTGGTGAGGGCGAAGGAGATGGGGATATGGTTGCATCGCTTCTTTGACTCTGGGACTTGTAACCGCTGCTGGAGGGACTCAGGCGTGAGCACATGCTGGTACCAGAATCTGGTGATGTGAATTTATATTTTAACATCAGGCACCATCTTTGATAGACACTTTTCACCTTGGAACTCACCCTGTTTGGTCAAACGTGCCCCTGCACTGTGGGTAGAGGTTACACTGTCACCACGTGATAACATCCCTCCGGTGTAACCACCAAAACTGAATGATTTTGACACCGAAGGCCTTGATACACCACCCCTGTAGGATTCTCTACCATCGAAGGACTCACCCTTACATAATCTGGTTTGTCTATGGGGATAAGACAATAAATAATGCGATTGTAATATTAAATATATAATTAATCATTTAATATATAATATCTTACCTTATAGAATGATTCGAGGGATGAAGCAAACGATACCTGGCCGATGCATCAGAACTTTCTGAAGATGACCAATAAGGCCAGGATACTACTTCGCTACTCTCACCACTGCTATCTTTGAATATCCTTCTTCTGGCTCTTTCGTATTCCTCTTCGCGTTCCTCGAAGCTCTTACTACGCCGACAGTAGTCCCCGGAGAGTCTATCCGGTGACTTGAAGTTAAAACTGTCTTCGAAGGAGCTAGAGTCTCTCTTGAGTATGCTCCTACGTGGTTCTTCGGTGAGGATCAGGTCATCTCGTATGTGCTCCTTGAACCGCATATCCGGTATCCGCATGTTTTTAGTCCTGCTAACGATCACACTCAGACCGGACTGATCCACGTTGTGCTCCATGCCAAAGTAGGCAGCTACACGATGTACCAGCATTCTGTTGTAGGATGACATGTTGGGGAACCTGTGGCAGACCTTCTGCCTGTCTTTTGCGAACTCTATCAGGTCCTTCTCGATCTTCAGGAGCACCGTACGATCTTTCTGATTTCGATTTATGGTGTCCGCGATGAATTGCTCCAGGTCGATCCCGGTACTATCCGTGTAGAGTTCGGTACTGCTATCTGCGGACAATACCGCAAGTAACGTACAGTCACAATCTAATTTATTTTTTACATCTGATTTCGTAGATACTCTTTTTCACTTCCTGGCCCTACCAACTGTTTGAATCGTTACTAACCTCTTGACAGACAGGGCGAGACACTGTCAAAGCTACCCTGGGATGAATTCTGATGTCTTAACTTGTGCCTTGATCCTGGCCTACCGACTGACAATGTGTTACCACACTGTGCTGAACACTGATTGTTGCAGACATTCAAAGTGTTCGGCCTGCGTTGTTCAGACTTCTGATTGTTCACTGCGTTCTGCGCCAGATTGATACTCTTAGGAGAGTGCTGAAGACCCTGACCAATCTTGGTCGGTGATATTGGCGTCTGCAGAAGACCAGGACGCTCATTGTGATTGTTCCTCGCGGTACCGTTGTTATTGCACTTGGACGTTGGATTGGGACTTGTCAGCTTGGCACGTTCTGCTTTACTAGAGCCATTCGTAGGACTTGTTGCGATCTTTGGTGAATGGGCCTGAGAGGGACTAGACTGGCCTACAAGATCAGACAAAAAATCTACATTGCCCAGTGTCCTAGTATCAGGAACAGTAAAGGCAGGTTTTTAATATTTCGAATTATTTCATTAATCAATCAATAATAATTCTTCACCGTTTCTAGATGGTGCACGACAGGTCGGTGACGTGGCCGTGTTGCGCATCTGTTTCGATGCATGGCTGCTGCACAGATTACTATTAACCATGGACTCGTTGTTATTCAGCTGCTTGGAGTAATTCGAATTTGGCGATAAACTCGTAGAAAATTTCTTCTCGCCCTCCGCCGATTGAGGACTGTGAGGTGAGGACGGTCCACTGTTATTCGGCTCCCTCGGCGGAGACGTTGACTCTCTCATGGCATGACTCCTGACTAAAAGTTTGACCTTTGTGTTTGCCTGAACAGGTAAGAAAAACCTTTGTTACCTTTGGTCTCATCAACATCTTCTTATATACCTGAGAACTCTCTCAGATCCGTAGAAGCTCTAGATCAAACAAGTTAACAAGCATTTTTTTAAATACTGTACCCTATTGCGAAAATTCTTATTCTCTGTATCCTTATCCAGAACAGGACAGGACGGTGTGGCACGATGAATCGTGTTCTGACTCCCAAGATTGGCACCATTGGTATCACCCTCGATCATATCTGTTACGGATGCACCAGGATATGTGGTGTTGCTCGCGTCCAAAATGAGACCGTGCCTGGAAGACGGCAAGGAGGGCATACCTCCACAGACCGTCGTTGGACTCTCAGGCCGGCTCTGAGATCTGCTACCTTTATGCACCACTATGCTTGGTACTGAAACAGAAATAATCATTTATATCAATGACTTGAACTCATATTATGAAATCTTTAATTCTAACAAGATTTAACCTTATCGTACTCAATGGTTATAATTTTTTTAAGACTTACTTTCCAGCCGGGCCATGTGTTAAACATGTCATGAGGTTACGGAGTGTATGCCTTGGCAGCTTATGGATTCGCAGAGGGTTAGTAATAATGATGCACAACTTGACAAGCTTCGCTGCTCTTCTGCAACTGTCTACGAGCCCAAATCCTTGCCTCTTCGCTACCTTCCAACATGGTATGCTGTAAGAAAATGAATCCTACCTTACGCTGTGACACTCTGAAGATTGTTAATGATTTTACTATATACTTTGATTCTTATCTACATGTATAGTTTTCTGTTTCTATACTTTCAGTTCAGCTGCCTAAGACTATATGAGCATGAGCCATTCTACATTTCTTTGGATGACAAATCTTATATGTCTATCCTGTTGCATTCACATGGCTCGTAGCAGGTGAGTCACACCTGGCTTGCCAAATGATAACAGCTAGTATAATTCTATTCTTTCTAAAGCAGCCAATGTCCAACCAACATGCAGTGCTGCTAACTTTATCACCCTGTTCGCTTTCAGGAATTAATGACTGCTGCACGGTCTTATCGTTTGGCAGTGTTAAAGTACCGAGGCCAATGATCATGAAAATCATTCCTGATTTCCATGCTCTTCGTCAGGACGCTTTTGCTGGCTGCCACATAGCAGTAAGAAAGCATCAAGAGAATACAATTATTCTTATGATCAAAGTATATTACCTTGTGGCAAATCAGTTTTATCTTTTCACAACAGAAAGTCATCGCTAAGAGCTTTCTGATGATTTTACAAAAAAATATATATATATTTCTATCAACAAAATGTCTCCCTCTATTAAAACTAGACTTTTCCTCTAGCTCAAATCAATCTGAATTTAATATCTTACCCGTCGACACTTTATTTAATGGTGAAATATAAGAGAAGTCTGAGATATTAGTTCTGTCTTTATGTAAAATGCATAGACTTCAATAGGCCTCTGAAACCCCATAGGTATTTTTTGTATAAAAATTCAAAAATCCACATTTTAAATAAAAATATACACTTAAAATTCTTATAACCCCCTGAAATATATTTTCACCATAAATTCAATAAAATGCCATCGCAAGAAATACGCAGAAAGCTTTTAAATTCTCAATAATATCTCATTTGACTCTCGTAAAATGGCGCGCAAATAGTTAAATTTGAATAGCCACTTGCTAAGGATTAAATTCCCGCGCGAACACTGTTCCATGGACGTTGAGTAATTTGAAACGTGCTCCAGTGCACCTCACAAGAATCTCATTGTTTAATATCGAAATCAATAAGAGAATTTAATCACCGTTCAATTATAGCCAATCAGCATTTATGAAAAATCATTAACCAATAAGTCGCAGGTTCTGCGAATGATTGAAAAAATAATTTTTAACGTCTCATATTTACTACGATTACCAATTAATCACTGATGATGCTTCCAGCATGAAACACACGTGAAAAAGAAGTCCGTTCGACTGTACAATAAATTATTTGTCCACCCTTGAGAACCACAGGAGCATCCGTGAGATTTGAATCCGCGCACTCAGTGTGAAAGACTGAACGACGATTCCGTCGTTCCGTAATAAAAGCCGCCAGAGTGGAATGGAGTTAGCTCGCATGCGTAAACCAAGACTGGCCTGAACTTGCTATACCCAGTGTCCATCAATGTAGATATTTCTTCTGTGTAGGATTTTTGAAGTTACGAAGAAGGATCCTGAGTGCGGAACATGGTGGAAGACATGAAAAATGGAGCTGAGGCTATATATCTTCTAGAGAGAGAGAATTCAGTCTAATTGTAACAGTAGACATTATAGAATTAATTAATAGGAACGGCCGATTAATCACTGTCTGCAAAAGAAAGAAAAATCAGACGTGAAGTAGTTTTAGTGGTAATCGTTAATTTTACCCCCCTTCGTCTAGGCCCGAGTACACTTGGAGAAAATAATATTGACGTATTATAAAATAGAAACGCATGGGGATCAATCTGATGACGCAGAGAATTTTTAGCCAACGCTATAAATATTTATGTTGATAAGAACTGTGATAACAGTTGTCCTCAGTGACTAGGATTTGCTCTACTAATTCTGTATACTAATAAGATCAGCCTGACAGGACTTTGCAGAACAGAAAGAATATATATATATCTGGTTCTGCAAATGGTGTCTATGACCCATATAACACGCCCAGAGTAACTAGGTCATGCACCCCCGTGTTTCCCCTGGAATTGTACAGGGTGTCCCGATTAAATCCCATCTAGAAATCCCCTAGGGGTTAAGCAGCTAAATTGAGACTCGGCCCCTTGGCTTTTTGTATTTAGTTATTTTTAACGGTAACAGTGTAATTTCGTTACACCAAAGAACAGCCTGCTTAAGGTGAATTATTCAAGATATTAAAGTTTTACTTTTCAAACATTCAGTCAGGTGATCCGGACCCAGCCACATGTGCAAACAGTTAAGTTTGAGAATTCATTAAAACGCAAGTCAGTTCGATTAGTCGACAGTGATTGTAGAAAAATTTGTGATTAAAAAAAAAAATGTCTGATCGTTGACACAGAAGTTAGTCTTTGGTGACTTGTGCAGATAAAAATATCTTTCAAGAAAATTCTTTGTCTAAGAATCGTTTGGAAGTTTCGTGTTACTTTTTTTTTTTTTTTAAGAAAGAAAAAGAGAAAAGCCAATAGAGTGGAGAATAGCGTCAGCCATTCTCCTCGCAGGAGCTCCTCCTGCCTCCTGGTTAACTTGCCTTGGGTTTAGGTCAGGTTAGGTTACGCTGTTGCAGCAGCTTGGGGTGATGGCGGTAGTGAGCTTTACGATAGGTTATTCTCTCTCTCTCTCTCTCTCTCTCTCTCTCTCTCTCTCTCTCTCTCTCTCTCTCTCTCTCTCTCTCGCGCCCTCTCCCCCTTCTTTCTACTATGCTGGGGGTCTGATGCACCCCGTTGCCTTGGAAACGACCTACTCTCCCTGGATAGACGCATCGCCGTCACTATGCTAAGCATCCCCAATAAAGGATAACCAGGAGACTGGTTTGCCAATTCGCAAGGACTACAATACCGTGCGACTTCATGCAAATTCTTGTGTCTGTGTTCCCGTGCAATCCTGAGGGACGGAATCCGTTGTAGAAATTTCATAATGAGAATCAAGGGCCAGTCAAGGTCCTGGTTATGTATGTACTGGCTCAGCAGAGAGCTGGGCAGGCCTTGGATTTACAAAAGAGAATTTCCAGTAGGTATATTATGTATCTTTCCCAATTGGAATTTGAGGTTAGGTTAGGTTAACCGTGTATCTTCCTATAATGAAACTGTAAGAGAAAAATGTTGATTATTCAGGCATGAAAAGTGAAGTTCAATAATGCTACTGTATCGCAGACACCAGATGGTGTACCTCGGGAGTACTGATAAAGCTTGTAATAGAATATTTTTAGTTTTAGGTTTCAGGTTATGTCATCGGTATCGGTTTCTATATTAGACCAGTGCGCTTGAGAGCAGTAGAATTATCTTTGGCTGGTATTTAGATATCGAATAAAACTATATCGATAGATTTGAAAAATCTACTGTTTCTCAATGGAAACTATATATCTTTTTTTTCGTGGGTATTTCAAGGATTGCGGGTTAAGAACGTTTTTCACATTTATCTTTGAGTCTCGTCTCTAAGTAGACAGCGTCTACTTGTATACAGATTGATAAAGACACCGAAAGTCTCTAAGGATTATTGGAATAAGGGAAACTTTTTTTTTTTTACTCTAAATTTTCCTTCCCTAAGAGAATTCATCTTCTGGGCGAGTTCCGATCGATTCTCATGAGTTTTCACGATAATATATTCTCATGGTAGCCAATCGCTTCGTTATTTCAAAGTAAAGCCCTATAAACGTCATAATATTGCGCCCTTCCATTCGACGAACATTGTCGATGATTCTAATAATTTTTAAAATATCTTTTGGGGTGCGACAAGAGTCAAAATTCTAATAAAAGCAGCGACAGCTAAATCTTTACAAGTTGGAAGTGACAAACAAAATGGCTGTTCGACTGCTGGACTTTCAAATAATTACCGTTGGCCACTGAAGATTTATTTACCAAGCAATACAAGTCATTCAAGCTCAGGTTAGGCAAGGAGCATTGCCTATAAACAAATAAAAGCACAATAATGTAGCAACAAACAATGAAACTCTAGTTGTCTAACCTTTAATCTGAAGCTTCGAAATGGTAAACATCGCACCACCCCTAAGGGCCGTCGCCGAAGTCTAGACCATTCACAAACAATTCCCAGTGGTACTCGACGGAAATATCTAGATATATCTTGATACACAGACATTGGCTACGGTGACATTGTACTAAAAAAAAAGGAATAAGAACACGCACGTACGTATACAAACGCCAGCAAAGTCATTCAGGGCGAGACGAAACAGAAAAAAAATGTCCTAACCTTTCCAAGCCGTCGTGGTTCAATCCGTCTAGCAAGACGACGCAAAAGAACGGCCGTTGAAAATTCTGCTGATTCTTGAAAAATCTTTCAACATAACCTTCGACAGAACGACGATACAAATCTCTGAGAATTATGAAGTCAGTACTTAGCACATGGAGCACTGGAATAAAATATTCATAAACTGTCAACTACTGCAGCCAACCGGCCTCAATGGTGACAAAGAAGATTGCTTTTAGAAAGCGCGCGAAAATTCAAAATCCCCACAAGTTAATAAAGCACAATACTCAAAGTTCAACGCCACGGAGTAGCATCAGGTTAACACAGGATGCTCATAGGACCAGTCGGAAATATCAAGACGCCCGAGTCCTTCCAAAAGGATATTTTTGGTATCGTGCTAGGGCGTCGTTGTCGACGTCGAATACGACGAGTAAGCTGTGTGAACTTACGAAATGGCGTTCACGCCAAAGCAGGAACTTGTTCTAGACTCTTTGGTGCGTGTCTAGACCTGTAAGATGTTGTCTAACGAAGATCCATGAATTTACAGATGCCTTAAATGATCATTGGATGGACACTGAAGATCTACACGAAGATTGGTTATAAATTAGAAAGACAGCGAGCCGGACCGATGGTACAAAACCGTCTGGATAGCACGTGGGATTGTGACTGACGCGATTCGCGCCTTTGAGATCCTCCTCTGGTGGCATAACCACTCGTGATCCCAGCCGGGTCTACCGAATGTTCACGGACCGTTCCGAAGAGCATCGAATCCCCGGTTTGCGTGTATATGCATATTCTTATATATGTATATATATGATCAAAGCATGCGTACATACATGTATATAATGTTCCACAGGACCATGCTGTGTATTATGTGGGAAACAGCCGTTGCGTGGTAACTACGGGAACTCGCTCGGTAGGTTGCTGAACTCAGTGGCCCATATATCCGTAAATAGGTCAGAGAAGAAGACGGATTGCACATGGAAAGATTCTAGGAGCCCGGAAGTGAGCGCCATGATGGATTTTTTCAAGAGATTCGACTCGAGCGAATTTTAAGATCCGTGCGGAAGAATTCCTTGTGCTATGTCAATTCCTGAGGCTACGAGTGCTCAAGTTTATTGTCAATTACGTCCCGCACAGCATTTATACGTGGCTTTTTTTACGTTCTTGACTCCAGGACGAAGAGAGAGAAAGTAAAAATTGTATCCTGGTGACGACTTGCGTTTTTTTTTACCGGTTGAGAGATGCAACCGTAAAAGCGGGATAAGGAGCACGGTGGGTCGTGACGATCGGCGTACAGGGCCGTAAAAATAAGCGGCCGGCAGCCCCAGTGGCTATTTATAATGAAAATATTTTCGCGACGACGACGACGAGGACGACGACGATGGCCGGCGACGCTGAGCGTCTCTATCAGCTGCTACTTGGCACGCATTACCACTTTGGAAAATAGTCTTTCTCTTTTTAAAAATATTTATGTCTTTTTTCTCTCTACTTACAGCATCCACTTCACGTACACTAATTGACAATACGGAAGTGCAGCGTCGCGTGCCTCGTGCCTGCCAACCATCCACTTCCGGTTTTATTGATAATCAGGTAGGGAACCTACCTCTCTGCCAATGCTATAACTTCAAGCTGATTAAGTTTCGAGGCAAACTCGAAAATTTTAGCGGTGAATATCCCAGTCAATGTTATTAATAGAATCATCGTGCGAAAAAGCAACCAAGTCCATCCGGTCCACGAAGACTAGTAGCCTCGGGATCCTGGCCAACGTCCAGGACTACGTCAAACCTCTGACGCCAGCTTCAATGAACGAGCACTGGACGGGGTTACTCCTGGCGATGCTTTGGGTGGCTGTCTTAGATTATTCAGACTATTTTTTCATCCGTCAATTGATAATACGGCTTAATTAATTTTTTAATTCTCTGTACAGCTCAACGAAGTTTTTAAAAAATACACTCTGTATTAACGGACGATGAACGAACGCTTGGTTGCTGTATAACCTGGATACTTATATAGGCTTCTGGAGCGACGCTGTTTATATTATTTAAGTCCGTTGAATACAAGAGTAACCGGAAACACACTGGACGGACATGCACCTAGCTCAGTCGAGGTAAATGGCATAAGGCTGATCCCACGAGCTGGTTACAAGACACCCAGGGTACCTGGATAGTAATCCGGGTATACCTTGGTTCTGTCGATTGTGGCTCTTGTGAACGGGCCTTTATACGTGCATAAGAGAAGGGCATTTTCCAATAATTGTCATGGAGAGCTATTACCCTGTGAACTGTTTCAGGTAGACCCACCGCCCCGTCACCCACCTGCATCCTCTGGATGGTTTGAAAAATTCAAAGCAACCGGTTGCCAGTCCCACTGGTGCTAAAGGTCTCTAGATATTTTTTTTTCTATTGGAAATTCAAGATGAATTACATAAACTGCTATTTAGCGCCGTCGCAGATGGTAAATAAAGAATACAGTAGTTGGAGGAGCTCGAGAATCAAAGAGAATGGAAATAAATTGATGAAAAGAGATGGAAGGAGAATCCGTTAGAAAATTTATGATCTGGATGAATTTACGTCCCGATGCGAATTATCACTGTGGACGTTTGGCTCCCGTCTGACAATTTAACGTCCGTTCCGATCCGAAGGTCTGATCGCTTTCATGAAAACGAATCTTTTATTCTGTTTAATTCTGTACGCGGTTTTTTTTAGCTCCGGGAAAAAAAGTCTAGACGGTTGTTAATTCGAGAAAGAAGTAGAAGAGGAGGACGCTTTCGTTTGATGAGATTTGACGTCTTTGGGTAAAACTTGAAACCAAGTTATTGTAACAATGCCAGAGAACTTTCAGTGAAAGTTTAGAAGAAAGCGATTCTATTGAAATGATCATTATGAAAGGGGTTGTAAGGATATGTAACGTTAGTAATTTTTATAATTTATAAGAGGGTATGACGCAATCCAGCCCCTTCGTCAGCAGATGACTCAGGGTTCGAGCCCGGGACCTGGGCCACCCGCCATGACCTGTGGGTCACGTTCATTTACCGGGTTGGCTTTTTCGAATGAGGAAACTTCAACCGAGTCACAGTTGGGAGGTCATAGTTTTCATTTTACTTAGCTTCAGAATAAGGGTCCTGGATGAAAATAAATCTCAGTCTTTGAAGACTGTGGAATATTAAAAGAGAAAGGTACAGTTAAATTTTTATTAACAATTTAAAATAATTGTCAGTCTTTGAAGACTGTGGAAAATTAAAAGAGAAATTTACAGTTAAATTTTTATTAACAATTGAAGATAATTTTCAGTCTTTGAAGACTGTGGAAAATTAAAAGAGAAATTTACTATTAAATTTTTATTAACAATTGAAGATAAATGTCAGTCCTTGAAGACTGTGGAAAATTAAAAGAGAAATTTACATTAAAATTTTTATTAACAATTGAAGATAAATGTCAGTCTGAGCAAAATTAAAAGAGAAAGGTAAAGTTAAATGTTTATTAACAATTTAAAAGTCCCGCGTCATCCAAGCTCAGAATACAAATGAAGAACCAGATGATTATCATCGAATACAAAGCGGTCGTTAGCTTCCTGATAGGAGAAGGTCACGCGACCCCGTATTAAGGGTGCCTACCCAAGACCCACAGAACGTACGTACGGCAAGTAAATTTGGTAAGGCGAACGATAACTCTATGTGTGACCTTGTGATATCGATCAGTTATCAGAAGAATTCCGGGAAAGCGTTACTGGCTTTGCGTGTCAGTTAACGACTCAAATTTTCGATAATGACCTTTTCAAACTGAATACGTACAAAGGCTAAACACTCATATTTTTTTAATCAACAGAAATGCTTTCAGCCAACAAGCAAGCCAAGCCACGAGCACAGGAGCCAGCTGACTCCTATCAAAAGCCAAGTTACAGCTCTGCATGACGTGAGAAAAAAAAATGTATTTATCATTAACAATTATTCAGACACCTAGAATCGATGAAGACAACCCAAAAGCGAGGTCAGGTCATTCGTGACCCGGTGAAATCGCGTGTTAACAAAACTCCCAAAAGCGTACTCCGCTGTTTCCGCGATTCGACGCAGCTTAAAGGTAGTTTGATTGATATACGTAGATGGCAGGTCGGTTGGACTATTCGGCGAATCAGCACGGTAGAGCACGAGGTCAAAGGTGAAAGAGGTAGATTCGAGTCTGACTCACTATCAACCCAAGGTTTTCATACGCCTCCATATACCACGTCGATGACCTTGCTAGATCAAGAATTAATTACTGGCCTCCTTGACCAAGGATCATCAAGGAACATCCCGAGTGGTTGGATATTTTATCCTGACGTTTTTTTTAATATTACGTCACTGCATGCTGTATAATAATAACATTCTCCATTTTCAGATACACATATCCTGCATATCAAGGGTAACACGTGTCCAGATACCTATATAGGTATGGCAAGTTCCTGACAGCGTCCTAAGTCACGTCAGTGCACCGATTACCCATAAGTCTTGTACACGCGGACGAAGCGTATAACGGGTGGGCAAGAAATGGAAAGCTGAACTGGCTAAAAGTACAAGGTGACGCCGTGACTTCCATAAATAAATGTGAAAACACCTAAGGGCTTCCCTTGGGTTCTCAAAGGTGAAAAAAAGCGTCTTCCTCGAAGTAGAAGGCAAAAAAGGCGACGGGGACCGTTACGAGGGCGAGCGAATCGAAGCGAAAGGGAGAAGCAGCCTCGTCTCAGCAATGGCGAACGAGGATCTTGGTCAGCCGACTGTAAAATATCTCAGTACAAAATAGATTTTGATTTCGCTTATTAAACAGACGAAAATCTGTCACTGAGCTCTCGTCCTTGATCCTGTGCACGCAATCCGGAGACACACGCTCCTCGTAAACCAGGGTTAACGGTCAGATTAGATAATTTATACCAAGGTTAAGATCGCATTAATTTGTCACTAGGAAAATACGATCCACGTCCCTCGGACACACGTGCGTCCATAAATATATTCCTGCAGGTTAAGTGTCTTACGAAAATTATAATAATTTCAAAATAAACAGGCTACGTCACGCTCTGCGGTTGCAACGAATTTCAAATGTCAATAACAATGGCAAGTGAAAGGAATGACTAATCTGTATATAACGTTTCTACGTGGAATCATTTAAAGGTTACCAGTATCAGCTGGTATCAGTGCATCCGTGTACCGTGACAGGTAAGACGCTCGAGCTGTATAATAAATTAATGTAAAAAAAAAAAAAGGTTCGTACACACTGTTAACATTGAACGTGAAATGAGCTGAGGAAAATTTCTTTGTTTGTAAAAGGCCCTGCCGCTCTTCTACTCGAGACTCTTCTTCGACGAGGATACAAACAGCTGGACAAAGAGTTTATGTCAGCCATGAGGATGACGAGGATGAGAACGACGACGTGGGGATTGGCTGGGGTGTCGTTGATGCGATGGGGATGTACAAGGCATAAGGTTGGGATTCGCGGGTAGAGAGAGGCCGAGCAGGGCCATAAAACTAGGGCAGTAGTGCGGTAGAGCAATCAATAGAGGCTCGCTTCTGGTGGGGGTAACGCCACACGGTAAATATTAGTCGCTGGGGAAACATCAGGGGGATTCAGATTGAAAATGGCCACTGTGTGTCACTGATAGGATGTGCAGAGCACTTGGTGCATCAGACACGCCATTTCAGTAAGCAAGTAATAAACAAGATCCTGATGATCCTTTGTTAAGTAATAATATAGATTTATCCTTAAGGTTCTTTAAATTCTTTGCTCTTCACAAAGTCTTACTTCTTTTCTTAGACGATTAACATTTAAGGATGTTCCTAAGTGAGGCTGCTGTGGCCCGGAGACCTTTAGAAGTTCGTCGTGAAGACTCTGACTAAAATTTTAACCTCTTCGCCTTGATCTTCCCAGACCGTGGAGGTGTCTCATGAACGAGTTATATTAATTTTACACATTTTTTTTGTAGATCAGGGAAATTAGGCTCGCGTACTGCTGGGTTATGTTAGTTCATAGTTTATTTTTTAAGTTCAATTATTCACCACGAGACTCTGGTGTTCCCGTAGTGATCTGGACGCTACGCACTTAACTGTGGAATCAGGGAGTCTTATATTTGCATGAAAATTGGTAAGTGAAAAGATTCAATGGACAAGGATGGTTCGATTATGGAGACTGCGGTGGGTATTATTTTCTGATTGTATCTGGCAATCGATCGGTTGTCGTCGCTGACGAGTGTTAGTCAATGAAAGGATGATGAGGTTGTAAATTTAAGGTTATAAGGTTGCACGTAGAAAGGAACAATTAGATTGGAATCCAAACTCGACCAATTGTGTATTGTCTTCGAGAGGATTCAGTGTGTTGCGACGAAGAGACATTCCTCTGATCGTTAATGGACGTAGCGAAAACAAATCTTAGCCAGGAATGTGATCGCCAAAAGTGAATGAAGGAGAAAAGTATCGTCGACGAGTCTTGTTAGTTAGGTTTTTGTGCATGCTGGGTCGATCTGAGGTCCAGGTCACGTTCCAAGCAGTGCATTAAGAAATATTCATCGTTTTTACTCACCTTAATCTAAATATACCCGCGACACAAGTTCACCATTTCACTAATTTTCCAACCACTCTGGCTAAACTGTGTCTGTTATTTTTTTTATCGGGGAAACCTAATGGGCGTGATTGTGGCACGATCTATCATGACTTTTTGGTACTAGAACGAGATGGATTGCGAGAAAATAAGAATGGTGCCACGTAGGGGCTGCAGTCGGAAGATACTTAAGGATTCTGTGGAATTGTTATCTGGGGATGATGCTGCAGTCGTTCCAGGCAGACAGCCTGAGTCCTACCGTCGGGAAGTTAGCGCCGAGAAATAAGATTTTATATGTTTGTAATACCTGAGAAATGGCTCCTTATATGCTCCTTATGTTTTCCTAATTGCTCCGTTGCTGCTATGCATTGATCAATAAATATTCATTATGATAGAAATATATTTTTTTTGTATTGCTATTCCAAATAATCTAGCTGATGTTCATATGATTTTCTTGATGAATTAATTGCTGTCAATTTGTTCCATATTGCTACGCAATTCGTTTTTTAATTTATTAAAGCATCTTTAAATAACAAGTAAAATTTGATTTTCTCTTAGATTTATTGCAAACGTAAGCATTATTGTTGGTTTGCGAGACACTACGACAGCAGGGAGTCGTTTGTGTAATTCAAACGCAGTGAAAATACGAAATCGTTGTGTTTGCTACATTCATTCATCTTTTCAGTCATCTCCAGTTTTGACTGATTGTCGGTAAAACAGGAAGGTCTGTGGCGTCACGTTCACAGTTCAAGGAAAATTCAAGAGATGGAAGCACCATCAGAAGAAAAATTTTATATTCTGCGCTGCTTTGACGTTTCAGTATTTTACAAAATAACTATCTATTTCTTGACGATTCTTTCGTGCGAATAAGGCAAAGTAAATGATGAACGTAGACGTCGAGAGTGACGGAGAATCCAGCGACTCTAGAGATACGAATAACGGTAATAAACATCTTTAAAAAATGTTGCACTTAACTCGATTTTACCATATATATATATAGCAAATAATTAAACTTGTTATCTTATTAATTAGAGCTTTAAGTATATAATTTAATATGATTTAAATGGATTATAATCCAGGCTTAGAGATAGCAGCGAGAACAGGACCAAATGTAGCACCGCTTTCAATTAACAACCCTACGGAAGCTCCTCCGGACAGTACTTTCGATTTAACTTTACCAGCTACACATTCTGTATGTATAAAGTATCCATATACCAGCTCGGTAGTTGTTCTGGCTTAATATTAAACAATGATTTTAGTATTTGGGAAATAACCTGGAAGAGTTGCGTGGAAGGACAATATTGGATGACGGAATCTATATGAACCTACCTCTGTTAGTAAAACAATCAATAATATTTCCGGGACAGACTCTTCCAATGACAATTTTTGATAAACCGACCATAGACATGCTTCAAAAATGTATCCAGGGTGATCGTACATTTGGTGTGGTCTGTTTGAATTACAATGAAAAAGTGCCTATCGGTACAACAGCAGAGATTTATCAATATATGGAAGGCAACGAAGCAGAAGGATTCCGTGTAAAAGCAAAAGGCAGACAACGTTTTAAAATTCTACAAGTCATAGAGGTTTAGTAATAAATATCTTGCAAAATGATATTCCCAATATGCTAAAATATTGTAAATTCTCAATTCAGCAGGGTTATGGAAAAAGATCAGCGAACGTGAAGATTCTTCCTGAAATCACACTTGGACATCCATTTCTAGACGCTCGACTAGCTTCTCTAGATAACCTGAGACTGAAACCGAAAAATCTAGAGGAGGAGCGTAAGCTAGATCGTATAGAAAGAATGGATGCAGCAGTAACACCGTGGCCATCCTGGGTATACAAGCAGTACGATCCAAGAAGATTATCCCTAAAAATAAGGCAATACCTTCAATTCATAGAGACACGTATGTAGAATGAATTACATAACTCTAGTAGAACCTGTTTACATCCTAAATAATGTTAATCCTCTGCGTAACATACAGGAGGTAGTAACATACCAGAAGATCCCGTAGAGCTATCCTTTTGGATCCCACATAATTTGTTGTTGGATGACAGCCAAAGAATAATGTTGCTAAATTACGACTGTGCAATATCCAGGCTGCAACGCGAGCTTGCTTACCTAGTAAAGGTAAATTATAGAAAAATCTCCATTCCAAGCATCGCACAAAGAACATTCTATTATTTAATTGAAAGCAGGACAGAATTTTTGAGTGCCGTAACTGCAGCAGCATGATCTGTAAACAGTCTGACATGTTTCCAATGAGCAAGGAAGGACCACAAAGTGCATATTGCAATTTGGGTGGAGTCATACACGAGACAATTACAGTTTACAAAGCATACAACTTGGTCCAAAGTAGAGAACCAGCTTCGACAGAGTACAGTTGGTTTCCAGGGTGAGCGAAAGAAAGAATCCTAGCAACTTCCAAGTGCTATAAACTTTACCATACTAATTCTTTACCACTTTTTCTCTACCTAGATACGCGTGGACTATAGCACTTTGTACAGGATGTGGCATGCACATAGGATGGTTATTCACTGCAGTTCAAAAGGGCCTGAGGCCCGAAGCCGTATGGGGTCTTACAAGAAAAAGTCTAAGATCGCGTACAAGACGCAATAAGAGAAGAAGCGAGTCTCCTGAATACTGAGTGACTTTTGGCAAGGAATTACCGACATTCTTAAGACTGTGAATACTCGGCTTAACGTTATCGACGTGGAAAACTATGTTCCATATATATCTGATACTAATTGATGTCGAACAACATAAAAAAAGCAAGAACTCTGTTACTTAAAATCGGCATCAATCTCTGACTACTTTTACAGCCTTTAAGATCCATAGCATTGGCCGATATGCAAAGAGGATAAAGATATAGCACTTGGAGTATCTTGTATTACTTTTATCATGAAGCCTCACCGTATTGTGGAATAAAAGCAATTTGGATCTGCAATAAAAGTGAATATTTATATCCGATATAAAAAATTGGCTATTCTATCTCCAGGTATAACATATTGGGATTGGCTTGGGTTCTGGAACGATGTGGAATATAAATAGAGAAAAGCACAACTGACCGATCGCTTCGACCATTGCTCTCGCATATCGTATATTTCTCGATTACCTTAAATCAATGAATTTTTATATAATAATAATAATCATCATCATCATCGTCATCATCTCCAATAATAATCGCAATCATTCATCACGTCGCATACGTTTTACACAGCTGGCTTTAATCGATTTCGTCCTCTCGCATTTTTTCCTTCTTTTTCTTTGTTTCAATCACAATTCCACGTATCAATTTATCCATTTTATTTATTCACTCGCTATCTTTCTCCTTTATGTCCTCGTAAGCTTCTTCATCTTCAATTTCAAATCTATATTCGACAGCCACCGCGATTATCTCCTCGCGGGCTTTAAATCGAACGTCTTCGACGTGATCCTCGGACGTGAATGAATCTAAACCTAGCCGGCCTGTTCATAATTAACGATTTATGAGAAGAGCCCTTAAAGCTTTTCGCTTGGCGTCGCCATTAACTTTGCGACGCGCGTCTCTTCCGTCCTCTCCTTCTCTTCCACATTTAAATCCTCCTCTTAGCGTCGTTCCACAGCGACTGTCCGTGACCCTCGAACTCAATTTAATTTTTGATAACCTCAGGACGTATCTCCTGTCGCTCTGCGATATCGTAATTTTAATAGCAAATGAAATTTCAAGGATAACAGATTAATCGTCTGGCATACGGATGAAGTTCGTCTCCCATAATTGCGACTGTCCTTAACGTCCAGATCGTCCAGGGAGAGAACAAAGTTGTTCTCGAAGAGGAAGTCCTCGTCTAGCTGCGATTTTCATCCGTAATGCGTCTCCACTGTTCCATATCCTGATACTAAAAATATGTCTGTACTCATATTTATATGTGGATAACGCGTAAATTCTCAATTTTCAAAAATTCCGCGAGTCCTTCAGCTTCTTACTAGGATAGCGATTGCTTCCTTAAGTTATCCTGTGTCACGCGTCCTTCGTAAATGGACCGCAGCATCCGCAAAGGGACCGAAGGCGATTACATTGACGTACTAGTGCACGTTCTCTCGTTCCTGGAGTTCGACCATATATTCCAGAAAGGAGAAAAAGGATTAAGCGAGGATACATGCGAGGCGCTAAACCGTCCTGGATGTACAGTCACATTTTTTTCTTGGTTTAATATACATTAAATAACATCTTCTTCGAGAAGAGTACCTTGGGACAGTATACCATGGCGCCGCATTAAATCATTGTGGAATCGCGCGTGCGACGATTTAGATTCTCATTAATGACGTATTCGTCTTTTGGTCCATTCGCAGTGGATTACACTTAGATACAGATATGGAGTAGAAGAGAAAGAAAGAGAGAGAGAGAGAGAGAGTAAAGAAAGACAGAAGACGAGAAGAAGACGTACGTCGTTGGGCACAGTTCGATAAAGTGATTAGCCACCATCCTTATCGTCGCCTTTATTTCAGTCCCTCACTACGTTCTCCTTTCTATTCGCAGCTTCCGGCTCACCGAGCGTTCATTCTTCTCTTTATCATTTCTCTTGGTTTTACTCGACGACCACCTTCTCGAAATCCTGACGTCCGACAGCCTGGCGACTCCGCCTCTCCTCAAATCCTCCTTCCCAGTTTTGACTACGCGTTTACAAGTCTGCACAGACACAATTGGTATTCTCTAGAATTTCAGTGAGATTTTAATCCAAAAATCAAGATTAGGTTATGACCATGCTCGTCCTGTACAACTCACTCTCGATTTCCGAGCCTGCAGAGATGAGTTTGGTGTGCGGCTGTGCAGCTGTGCTCGGCTGTTGGCTGTTCAGTTGCGCGCTGGACGCTGGCGCAGCGAAGCCAGGTGGAGGCTGCATCGCCCAATGCTGTGGTGCGTTTTGCTCCTGTGATATTATAGATTAGACGGATGTAAATATAGAGAGGAGATGAATCTAGGTCGGAGGTCTTAGACTCAAGCGATACGCCAATAAGGTCAAGGATCATAATTTTATCAAGGAAACGTGGTGTCCCACCTGTTGCGCATTGTGAGATACAGTGTGCGATGGATGAGCATGTGGAAATTGCCAAGTGCCGGTAGCCTGGAAAGGCAGAGGCCTGGAGGAGCTAACAATGGCGGGATCGATCGAAGTCCAGTCGGCGATGGGTCCAAAATTATTCCAGCCACCCTTCTGATGAAGGGACTGATGGTGGAATTGTTGCTGTTGTTGCTGCTGCTGCTGCTGTTGCTGCTGCTGATTGTTTATCTCGCACCAATCTTTGAGACTGTACACTGCAGCATCCCCTGCGCACTTGCCAACCCCTTGGGATAAAAGACAGTACTGCGGGTGAGCAACCGATGCCATTGGATCGAGTAGCTTGTTGGAGTATTGTACCAGAGAATTACCTGGGGCGTTAATTAGAGGATTACCATTGGGCAAATACGTCGTCTGCTGGGGCGGCTGCGTCCCGGTGAACAGAACGCCCGACGAATGACTCATGAACGGCAATATCTTACTACCTGCAGACATAACTAATTCCATAACATATAACAAGGTGGTCCAGAGGCACTTGGCAAAGAGATGCCGTTGATACCTCCCTCTAGGACTTGGATACGTCTGCCTAGTGAACTGATGAGATGATCAACTAACCCGAGAGAGCAGTGTTCGTAGGCGCAGGCCTTGGTATACCCAAGCCAAAGGAGTTCATGTGATTTGCAGCGGATCCCGGAAATCCTGGCGGTGGGAGCCTGCTACGTTGGGCAAGATTACTCGCCGTAACCGTTCCCGGTGCTGCACTAGGTGCTGTACTCGGGGGTAGCAGATTCTGCGGAAGCCTTGAGAGAAGCGAATGCGATTGTTGAAGCGCCTGGAGATTTTGCAGATGCTGCGCCTGTTGTTGCAGGTGAGCTATGTGAGCAACCTGGAGACGAAGACGGAAAAACGTTGCGATGAGTTTGTGGAAAAATATTTAAAAAAAAAAAAATTATCCCAATTTCTAACAGCGTTAACCACCTGGGGAAAGTGTTGCGGACCAAGACCAGCGAGTCCCTGTTGCTGCTGCGCCCTGCTTTGCTCCTCCCTTTCCCGTTGTTGCTGCTGTTGCTGCTGCTGCTGCTGAAACAACCTCTGCTGCTGCAACTGAATCTCGTTCTCCATAAGTTCCGCCAGTGCCTTCTGAGTCTCGTGGAATGGATCGAAGCCAAGATCATCCTCGGGTTTAACGTCGGCCCCGGGTTCGTGATGCTTGTGTACCTCGTCCAGGGTGGCGTGTCCATTCTGTTTGATGTATTCGCAATTTTCCTGGTTCTGCTGTGCCTTTACGCATGGTAGGCGAGATCTCTCATATCAAAATAAATAAAGATACGCCCTCACTCAACTCACCTGCATAGTAAGCCTTTGCCTAAGTGAATTCTGCTGGAAGTCGGCCATGAACTTGGAAGCTGGTGAATTAACAAGAATACTCGAGGTGAAGGTAGCCGTGTTCTCGGTGATGTTCGTGGTGAACTGTGAATTCGTGTAGACCTCGCCATCGATGAAATCCTCATTGAAATTGACCCCAGGCGAGCCAGTAGGACTGGACTTCCTGGCTACGTGATTCGACCTGGTGGATTCCGGTTGAAATCCAAAAGCCGCCTGCCAATCCTCACTGGAGTGGACCGCAGGCAAGGAGTCCGGTATGGCAGCCAAACCCGTACTCGTCCAGTCTAGAGATTGATTGGCTGCAGGTGAGAGAAAGAAAAAACTATAAAAATGTCTGCCCCAACGAGACAAAGAAAAACGTGACCTCTTGACAGACTCATCAGGTTCCCATCCAGGTTGGATCAGTGCCTGATGATGTTGCATGACAAGTATCTTCGAACCTGGACCTCCTACTCTTAGAATCACTACTCTGACACCTCACTGAACTCATAGAGCTAAGTATACCTCGAGCGAAGTCACATTTTTTCCTTTCTCTTTGTACATTTATTCCTAGTATTATTCCAAGGACACTACGTGCCTGTCTGAGAGGTAGGTGGCGTCGAGCTGACGACCGCTGATATTTTCTGGAAGCTGTTCGAGCTGAAGAAACTGTTATTGTCCGCCTGAAAGATGGACCGATGGTTGAGTTGCGTTTGGGACCCGTTGACCAGCGGATTGCACTGCAGTCCTGGAGGAGGCTGCTGAACGTTTCCACCCTGGGAGGAGTTCGTGCTAGCCGGCGACGTACCTAGGGACGACACGCACAGACCTCTACACTACGAGACGCGATCGACTCGCTTTGCGCCTCCGTCAATGCCAGAATAAACAGCTCCATCATTTTAAAACTAACTATTTAACACCTGAATTAAATTATTTATCGTGACACATTTATAAACCGGAGTCACGTGCACCTTCGCCCAGGAAACTGATCTGTCCTCGTCCTTACCTCATCGGAGTCCATCGCAACTCCGTTACCTTGACACTGCTCGGTACTTACCTGGTGAACGGAAAACCAGATAGCGTCGTCTTTACGGTACTCAGCGCTTATGGCTTTTTCTGCAGTGAAAATTCAATCTCGTACGTATCCAGCTGACATTGAGCATCTTGTGCAGAGAAGAAAATTAAACAGGCACAAGAAATTGTTCTGACTCAAGGTTATCAGATTCCTGGGCATAGGATTTTCGTGGGGTCGCGGCTAATTTTACTAGCGTAAGATAAACCCGGTGTTACAAGTCTCAGGATAAGATTATAGTAAGCGTACAGAAACAAAACATAAAACACGAATTCGAGGTTGTTTTCTGATGAACTCTCTTTATTTTGGCATATAGTATTAATCAACTTTTAATGTATCATATTTACCTATGTAGTACTAGTATAACTATACCGCGAATTTGTTTAACGTGGTATTTCATATCACTTTTATCTCTATGCTTGTTCGAGAAATACACATAGATAATGCGTGTTTGTGTTTGTGTTTAGATACTGTATGGACAGAGCGAGGCACATGTGTTCCTTCTGTTCTTTTTATCATAATTCAGCACTGTATGGCCACTTGTGCTATGTTCGTTATCCGTAAATTCTACTTATTTTGAAGTTACACGTTTCTAATCTTACGTAGGTTCTTCACTTTCTTTTTAATGTTAATTTCTCTCTTTTAAGTTTCCTATGCCCTGTCTCTTAGGATATACTTGAGAAAGTGGGCGGCGGTTGGTCCTTCGTTGGAAAATACTTAGGATCATCCACCAAGGACTAGTACAGATTAGATTAGAGTCTTCCTTTAGGTTAAAATATGGAAACCATTTTGTAATACCGAATTGATGGTTACCTCCTTCTTTTCTGTGTCTTTCGACGTGAAGATAAATATCGAAGCTGGATTTAATAAACGAGGTTGGACACTGTTCAGCCAAGAAACGGTATTAACATGAGTATCGATGGACCTTGGGTATTTTGACAAAACGACCTAGTTCGGTTTCGATATAAAAGAAAGAAGGGACAGAGTGAAAGAGAGAGAGAGAGAGAAGAAAAATATGAGAATTGTCAACAACGAAGGAGCACGCAGTCAATAATGAGAAAAATAACAGCGAGCATAAAGAACTCACCTAACACAGCCATGCCACCATTATCCTCGCCGGATTCCGTAAGACGTTCGCCATTGTGATTTGGATTGGAATCCTCGAAACTGGAAACGGTACTAGCCGGTGTGCTTCCTTCGCGTTGAGGTTCGGCTTCGCTTTCGGATTGGCTGCGTTCGCCATTCTCCAGAAGTCCATTGACCTTAACTTCCTCTGGAGCAAGTTTTTTTATCTGTGAGGATTGCGACTTTTGCTGCTGCTGCTGCTGCTGCTGCTGCTGCTGCTGCTGTGATTGTAATTGTTGCTGAGAATCAGATTTGCAGCGTCCTGCTGTTTTCTGTATCGCAGAGGACGACGACGAAATCTGTTCTTCCCTTGGCGTGTCTCCGGTAAAATTTCTGACCTCCTTGGTAATGGTTGTCTGCGAAGAGACCTGGGGACCCGAGCTCGATTCCGATCTGGATGTCGTTCTCGTACTCGTGCCATGCTTTTCTTTGTTCTGTGAGTTTTTATGCTTGTTCCTGGCAGCCTGTGCCTTGCTCTCACTATTGCTCTTGCCACGTCTCTGTGAACCCGCACTGTTCTCTCCTTTGTTGTTGTTGTTCTGAGAGGATGACAAGGTTGCGTGATTCTGTTGCACCGGATTGCTACCACTAGTGCCATTCATCGAGTTTGACTGTGTTGTGGAGGTTTGCGTTGGCGGTGAGGACTCCTTGCCGTTTGGCTGTGTGTCTGGGGGGAGAAAAGAAAAAGGATAGATTGAGAATTATTTATACTACACGGTTACAGTATAAAACAATGTGTAGTAGATTTTTCAAAGTCAAAACTTACTATTTGTTTGGCCAGGTTGTAACGAGGGCCAGGCCTCTTTAGACTGTGAATTAACAGTACCGTTTTCCCGGACGATACTCCCAGTGGAAGGTGGAGAAGGTGTCGGTTTCCTGGTGAACGTAATAATTCGAAGGTTAAGGGTTTCGTTGCAAAGGTATGTTATAGTTGCTGGAGTTTACCGCTGTAAGGCCGAGGCGTGAGCGTGCAGGGATTGCACTAATTTTCTTTCGTACTCCTGATGCTTGCCCTGGTGCATCTCCTCCTTGGTAAAGGAAGCTTCCTGGTCTCCCAGGTCGTGCAGGTACATGCAGTCTGGCTTTGGACAGGCCTGATTACGCATAAAATGCGAACAATACTTCGTCGTGCCTAAGGACGTTTTAACCGTCCTGCCATCGACGACGATGTTGTTCACCGCCTCTATCGCTCTCAGTGCGTCCTCTTGTCGCTGTTTTAATTCAACAATAAGCGTCCTGTTGCTTTCATTATAACAAAGCATTGTACAGCGATAAAAATGGATCTCACTAACCTGGTACGTGACATAGGCTGAGGCACTGGGTCCCTGCGATCCAGCATAGGAAGTACTCTGATTGATCACAACCTTATGAATCTTTCCAAACTTCCCAAAGTACTCATGCCTCTTCAACACCTGGAATACATCATAAATATTTCTATTGTTTCTTCGCAGCACTACTAATATAAGCTCTTCCATTAACTACTTCTGTCTGATAGGAAACACTCACGTCGGCATCTGCCAACCGCATTGGGAGGCCGACCACAAAGACGAGGTTCTTTTGCACAACGCGCACGTTCGCCAGATGTTTACGATTTTCTGTGACCCGCTGCTTGCGCTGCTGATCTTTCAGCCTCTTCTCCGCCTTCAACCTGATTACCGAGTGGCGCACAGACACAGACACATAGCACAATTAGTAACCACCAAGGATAAATGCCCAAGACATAACCTCACTATCTTGGGTTTACCTCCCGATTTCTTCCTTCGTGAGGGGTTTGAAGTCGGCGGGGTTCTCCGAGTAGGCCTTCCTGCACGCGGGACAAAGGCCATTCTCATCGGTGCGAATCCTGTGCCAGCAGAATCGACAAATCTGATATCCACAGGTGCATGGAAAGAAGTTCAGGTCGTCAACTTCCAATGGCTCCATGCACAGTGGACACTCGACTGCATCCTCGCCGCTTTGATTTAACACCGACATCCTCTCTCTCGGTTAACCACGCCTGGTACAACTCACGGCAATGGGGAAGAAGAAAGGTTCCTTCGGAGCCCACGATTCCTACGGAGGAAGTTCATTAGAGCCAGACGATGATACACCGACACAACACTGATAACACTTACACGTAGGGCTTATATTAATTTCTTTGTACTAGATTGCCAACACTGTCTGCGACTTGAACTGTTGTGCTGGCTTCCTTTTGCTATCTAAAACAGACACAAATTAATCATCAACAAATTCCATAAAGTATACTTAAAAGAGGATATACCAGGATCTCTGCGTAATGTAATCCCATGGTCAATTCAAATAGCAATAAATAGATAATCCACTATGCAAAACTATTTAAAATAAAAAATATTTCATTCTAAATTTAAGAAAAACCATTAAGTTAGCTTAATCAAAAATTACGCAACAACTGTAAAGAACGTAATATGCATAAAACGATGAAATTCTATGACAAAACCTGAAGAAAAAGTTGCCTCTGACAGTAGCTGTCACACCTAACAAAGAACGCCCAAGGAATACAAAATCCGACGAACTCACGAAATCACGAAAAACTTGATGCAGCACGTAAAAAGATAAATCACAAAACTAAGAGATCACCCAAGAAGAACCGTCCCTGTCGTTGAATTATCACGAACGCATAAGGATGATACGGAAACAGCTGTTGATGGCGTTGGGAGGCAAAGAAACGTCACAGAGATCTTTAAATGTCCCATATAACCATAAAACAGATACGAAACCGTAAAAAAAACTTATTAACGACACTGGAACAACCTTCGAAAATCGGAAAAGACGCCAACAAGCAGTATAAACCCAAGTCCATAAGCAGGTAGCTACGATTCAAGAAAATTGGGATAAAAGTGACGCCTCTCCCACTCGACGACGTATACCTACACCTATATCCTATGTACCTATATAGATATATATGTGTACACACATATATATATATATATAGTCATACACCACACGCACACATCACACCCAATGTATATACGCACATATTATATAGCTATACTGTCTACCACTGACTCTCTCACTCCCACTCATTTTTTCCCTGCCCACGCAAAGAATTGGTATATCTTTCCTTCTCGTCACATACATGTTTCCCCCAGAACTCCTGTCCGACAGCACATACAATCTATAGAAAAAGCACGTCTTGGGAAATCAGAATACTACCAGAGACAGGTACCATCGAACGGACTCCATTTATACTTCTCTCACATACTCGCAGAATCTTTAATTCTCTCTTTCTCTCTCCCCCTTTGTCACTCTCTCTCTCTCTCTCTCTCTCTCTCTCTCTGTTTCACGCACACTGTAACACTCAATCTCTTTCTTTCTCCCTCTCTTTCACTGTCTGTCTCTTTCTCTCTCTCTCTCTCTCTCTCACTCAGTCAGTCAAGCACGCACTCTCCTTCTCTGTCGGGTGTCTTCGTCTCGAGGCAAAAGACTTGAGAATTTCAAGCTCCGATGTACACGTAGAGATCCAGAGGTATTTCCTGGAGAGTATGAAAGGATACAGGATGAATCTGAGGACATAACGGGAATTAATACGTTCGGGAAGGTCAGTGATCTGGTGAATATCGTTAAGAGAGACAGAAGGAGACAGAGAAAGACACGGAGTCGGTCGCTGGGGTCGCCAAGTACCCCCCTCAGGAAGGGGCCAACCCGTTTTAACCTTAATTTCGACCATTTAGCACGTCAGCACCTTGCGGATCTCGAAATTGCTTATAGATTAACTACCCCGGGTATGGCTCGTCGCCTCGCTAATAACTCCTGAGCCAATATTCCAACCGGGTTGTTTACTTACGTATCAACTTTTACACTACAAATCTTTTCTCTACTGGGAAATTTTTATGGTCGACGAGATCTGATCGTGCGCGAAACCACGACGCGCAAGAGCGGACGTTGCACGCGATAACGGTGGGGGATGTGTTTTAACCATAGGCTTTAATCTAATTTCAAACTAGATACCACGCTAGGGCTAAGTTAGGGCAAGAGCCAATCGCAAGGGGTCATCTGGTTTCTTTCTTTTGGGATCAAGGCTCTCATTGGTTGATTCTGTTGGAGATATTTTGGGCAACGCGGTTGAATTATGCTTCAGGATAAAAGTGTACCGAGTGGGGGCGCTTGTCAAAACAATTGTTAAATTCATTATTGTAAAGTTATTACGGATTGATATAGTCATTTCTTCATAATTATTGCCTTAAAGTACTTTTAGGTTTAGTTCTTTATTAATTTTGACAATTTTATCGCTGCGGGTATCAGACTCTTTTCTGTTAATCGTCACAGTGACTAGTTTGACGGTTAAAATAGCCGCCATGTCGGATGTTACGAATTTTGGATAGTGCACGAT
This sequence comes from Calameuta pygmaea, assembly GCA_031762395.1. Classification (NCBI taxonomy): domain Eukaryota; kingdom Metazoa; phylum Arthropoda; class Insecta; order Hymenoptera; family Cephidae; genus Calameuta; species Calameuta pygmaea. The sequence goes on from JASANN010000600.1 coordinate 447,921, forward strand.
ATTCAAAGAAAGGATTCTCAGTGGAAAAATTACACTCACCCGTTTCTTCGGAGCTATTGGGATATTTTGAAAATGTTTAGGTGTGCAATAGCGTGCAGGAGTGACTAATCGTTGTAGTGAAATATCGCTGTGATTATATTATTCTTAACCTCTTTTTTTTGACAAATGTTTAAACCGACTTTTAGCCTAGTGACATTTTTTCTCGTGAATTTTTAACCTACAAGCCGCTTGATAACCGGATACGTTGATTTTCGGTTCATTTGCCGCCAAAGCAGCTTCGATACTTCTACAGTTATTGTTTATTTCTATTCTTGTTATTGTATGTGAATTATAAGCATACCGAAGATCGTACGCGATATTTTTTTTTGGTGTACACAGAATTGTTTTGACCTAAGTTATAATATTATCTGGTTTCTCCATTTATTTTCATTAAGTTAATAACCTAAGTTATACAATGGCTAAGGTGCAACTCGCAAATGTGGCCGTACTCGACAATCCTTCGCCATTTCTCAATCCTTTTCAATTTGAAGTCACTTTTGAGTGTATCGAGGAACTGAAAGAAGGTATGCATTATTGATATTTGTTAGAATAATATTTGCTTTTGTCCTGTTTTCATGGCTTTTGTTTTTCCTTTGAGTGGGACGGTTATGATGCTTAGGGAATGGTCAAAAGTTATTTTCTAAAAATACTTAATTTTCATTGGATTTATTTGAATATTTTATACTAGTTAATGCAGTGACGTATGCATATTTTTAATGGAACTTTTATCTCTTTTCAGATTTGGAATGGAAGATGATTTACGTTGGTAGTGCAGAATCAGAAGAATTTGATCAAGTATTAGATACTATTTATGTTGGTCCGATACCTGAAGGTCGACATATGTTTGTCTTTCAAGCTGACCCACCAGATGTTAGTCGTATTCCTGTGAACGATGCTTTAGGTGTTACTGTAGTATTACTCACATGTTCTTACCGTGGACAAGAATTTGTCAGAGTTGGTTATTTTATTAACAATGAATACATTGATGCTGAACTACGTGAGAATCCACCGACACAGCCACAGTTTGACAAGGTGCAAAGGAATATCCTTGGTGACAAGCCAAGAGTCACAAGGTTTAAGATAAACTGGGACGATGGAGCCAGCACTGCAGGAACCTCTTCGGTCCCTGATGGCATGGAAGCTCAGACAATGGAGGATACGACACAGGATGCACCTTCTTCAACGCTTGGCTTTACGGAGAACACTCAGAATAGTATGGAAGTTATGTGAAGATATGCCTGTGTCCTTTTGGCTTCAGTAATAGAGTCGCCGTTATGGATCCGCATTGGACTCTCTCGTGGCTTAAGCGCCTTACCGGTTTGCATGGTGCAGCATGAAAGTTGACCCGTCGCTCGGTAAAAATCAGACTCGAGCTTTTACTGAAAGCAAGTCTCAGTGATATATCAATGGGTTCGGTAGCTGTGGTTAGAAATCTAATGTCATCTGAATCGCTACTGGTGGATTTCACACTACGAATCAAAGAGACACTCAGCCACCAAGTTGCTTCTTCATATGAGTTGTGACATGTGGACGCATCCTGGAGACTCCACGAAAACTCGAAGTCAAATGTCTGTGAGGACACGCGGATTGGACACTCACGGGCACATTGTTTTCTTATTCTTTATTAATAATTAAACTCTAGCGTCTAAGGTAAATCTTTCAGTTTCACTCATGTATATACATATATCGAAATGCAAGAATTACACGTTGTTTTCTACTTGGAAATGTCGCATAGTTATTTATCTACTTAAAGTTCAAAAATTAATAATAGTAAATAACGCGCATTATCTTTTTTGTACTTAAACGTTTATTACACATTGTAAGACCTTACAAAGTTAAACATTGAAAGTGCCTAATGCTAGCAACGATATTAACGTCCTTTTTTCTCTCTTTTTTTAAATTTTCATTTAACTATTTTCCTCTCAATACGCAACACGCATTTCTCGGTACCTTTTTGTTTTCTTCTTTGTATACAATAAATAAGAGTACCAAAGTTCCTAAGAGTCTTGTTCGATCAGTTGAGAACTACATCGCAAGACTAGTAGGAGCAATCTGGACCATAATATAATAAATACAGGACTATCCAGGTCAAACACTAAATCAAATTTGACGGTTGTCAAGCTCGACTTGTCTCTATGATCTGTATGCACCTGTACAAATATATATATATACGTTTTCAATATATAATTCACATTGGACATGTGTATATATGTAATAGAAATAAGTTAACGGACTTTCTTTACTCTCAACATTCTTTTTATGCTTTGTGTTTTACAGCTTTTAAATATTTTTTGCCAACTTACAACACAGTCGTGGAAACTCTTACTTTTAACATTCATAATTCGCATGCGATTAATGTCATCCCTTTGTGGTTTATCCCACCGTCTATGTACTTCAATACCCTTTTTCGTGCTCCTTATCTCTCTATTATCTTGGTTCCTTTATCTCGCATACAAGGTAATTGACTAAGAATATATTCGTCGCGTTCCCTGCCTGGGCAACTAGAAAATCGTACAGTTTTACACCAGGTTAAATCGACAAGTATAATCAACAAATATAAACATTCTAACGGGTGTTTCTGTATTTCTTATGTTAACTTTCTCAGGATCCAAGATTTATCTCACTCGGGTACACATATATGTATGTATACAATAGAATATAACAGCAAACCTGGATGACGTAAGGAAATATAGTTTTCTATTTCATCCTACAGTTTTCTGGGTATTCATTTTTTTTTTATTTTCATTGTATTGTCATCGTGAAAGTATATCTTTTTGCTAACAATATGTCATAATCCACAAGGCGACACCCGGTAGACTCTAACACCTCGTGTACGTTAATATGTTATTTCGCTCATTTCGTTGATCTTTTCCTTTTTTTTTTTTTGGGTTTTTCATCACTTCCTTTCTGCATCCGTTTGTCACGCATATATATAATATATATCAAATTCTTAGCTGTTCAGTCTAAAAGTATCCTAATGGAATAGCTTCAAGATTGACCGTGATTTGCTCTTTGGCATTTAAAATTAAGTGTCAAAACATACCATGATTTCGGTTCTCTGTACTTTATATTTCTTGTTACCCTGATGCTTGTTTACCTGGAAGTGAGCACCTTGGTGTTCCACCTTCGTTAGTGATCCTGATGTCTTCTGTCTGTAGCCACGCATACGTAGACAGGTCTGTAGAGGATTAAAGGTGGTTGAGCTAGATCAGTTCCATCGTACACTTGACCTAGGAGAAATTCTGGGCCTACGTAACAGCCACCTTCCACATGCTCCGCAGCAACTTCTGCAGAATTACGTATGTAATGAACTTATTAATTAATAGCAATAATTGATACAAAGATGGAAACTTAGACAGACCATATTTTATCTGGGGCTGTTTTATTATATTGGGTATCCTGAATGGTACTGTAGCCACTGTTATTGGAAAATGCATCTGTAAGTCTTCTCCTGATTTTTCAAGCTCTACGCTGACCTGTTTGGTTATCAGTTTATATTATTTATCCTACTCAATGTTGTATCGTTAATACATATATATTTATTTGTATCAACTTACCTTCAGGACATAGTATATTTGTATCAGTCGGCAGACCCCTATTAGAGTTGGTGGGCAAACTGGTAGTATCATCGTCTTGGCAGAGTCCCATTTCATAGCTGCACCAGGTGTCACAGCTTCACCTTTATATTCCAGAACAGTCTTTTGCTGCTCTCTACTAGTACCCAGGACCCCACGATCAATAAAAAACTCGACATACTATAGAGAAAATAATATTCATTCGTTATACTATTTGTTTTTTGTTCCTGGATTAAGAAATGGTTTACCTGAGTTAGTTTCACTTGTAGCCAAGCTTTCTCTAGGCTACGATTATCAATAGCTGCTCTGAGCTTTATACTTTCTCCACATACGTAAGCGCTTCTTTCTAGCTGTGCATTTAGTTCAACAGGATTTCTTTGACAACAGAAACAACATGAAGCATGGACCTCAGTACCTATCATTGGTTTCTGAAAGAATAGAATTGATAAAAGTTATGCATAAAGATACAAATAATCATCAAGCTATGAAATAATATATACTGACAAGGTACTGCTCGTCCATACAATCTATATGTGGTCCAATAAGTGTAAAGTATTTTAAGCCTTGCGGAGGGCTTGCATAGGGTCTATCAACAGTAGCTTTAACATAGTATCTGACATAGCCAGTACGAGATTCAAAACTACATGGTAATGCGCTTTCAGGTAAATTGAATCTAAAGGGAAATTGATGCTTCCCTCGAGGTAAAATAGGAATGGGACCCTCTGAGGAATCTAGAAGGAAAATACAACCAGTATAAGTAATTCATAGCACAGATAAACAACTTAAATCAGACAATTTCTAAATAACTCACCATTACCCCATATCAACAGTCTTTCGTCTACAAAGTACTGATCATCCTTTACGTTCCTTCGGTCTCCACTTACCAAGACTTTCCACTCTGCATGAGCTTGACCACGCAGAGACATCCTTATGGCTGTAAATTAATATTTAAAACCATCAGATACAAATAACTGATAATTCAACAGTAAATATCTCATAAGGATAGAGAATAGAGGGTAAATAAATAAATAAAAGCAGGATTATAAACAAGCGTTACATGTATTATAAATATATATTTATAATCATTGAAATATACAAATCAGGCAGTTGCATAACAAAATTAAATTTTAAAAGAAACTTTCTCACTAATTATCTATCCCAATTAAATCTACGTACACCTTAGCTTGAAATTCTCGCTAGTATGCAGAATTACGTGACCGTGAATCATTTCACCAGCATAGTAAGCTTCTTTCTCGAGTCTTATATCAAATTCGCTTATGTGATCCATTATTATCAGATATAAATATTTGTCAAATAAAAATATTTTGCCACCCACTCGATTGAGAAGCGAAAAATTTACGCTGTTCAACAGCTCAAGATTAATTTATTCATTAAAGAAAGCAATACTCCATAAAATTACGCCAACAATTGCTCGATCGAATAAATTTAATGCACAGCTTGCAACTCATAGCAAATTTTTGGAAAATTATTAAATCATATGTATGCATCAGATTGAGTATGAGAATTATGAGAAAATGTTGATAAACACATGGAAGATCTACGTATCCTCTGGGCTTCAAATTTACGAATCTCTCGTGAAGCTTTATAAGTTACGATTAAAAAAATAGTCATCTACGCAACAATTTTGTGTTTATTTATAACGCGATGGGATCTCAATCTTTGTATTATCTGTATTAAATCTGGTTTTACGTATTTTTTAGATCTCATAGCAGCGATATATATTTCACGCGATATTCTCAGTGAAAAGTTTTTATTCTTTATGCTTAATGCTTTACACCCCGTTTCCTTATTGTTTCGTATTATTTTTCTGGCTCTGGGTTTTCTTTAAAGAGACGTATCACGATTTTCTATATCAATACACGAGCTGACTGGAGCTGACGTGGGCGTGCTACACCTCGCGTGCGAAATCCTGGAAAATGGTGGAAAATTCGAAAAGGATACCTCGCAGCTCGCAAGGCGCGCAGCCACTGATCGATGAATTTGTAGTTTTGACCGCGACAGAGTTTTTCGCGGCATTTAGGCGCCATTGGTCAATTCCCCTGATGCCACGACGCTATTGGTTGTTATGATTTTTTTGAAATTCAACCATTGTTTCAGTTGCGGGAACAACTGTCAATATCATCGTTGGCTTTTTCGCTTTATTTTTTGTTATTCTTAGACTATTTATTGTTCTAGATTTTTCATAAATGCTTCGTTAGCTCTTTTATTAATATTTCCTACTGGCATCTTATACCTGGGGTTAAAGAACGAGTTTAAATTAACCTCTTACGATTTGCCAAAGTATGAATTTCGATATTTGTAATGTTTCCGACGAATTTGAGCCCAGAATTACTCCTAGACCTGCTCCTAGGTTTGACGTGAGTATAAACATTATGTTTATTCATTTTATTTTTGTCTAAAGTCATATAAATTAGTTGGTACTTCACAGTGTGTAGCCACCCCATCAGTGCCGGAGGTATCTCTTGTTTTTGAAAAACCTGCTGAAAATGTATTCAATCTTTCTGAAAGTGACACGCCACGATCGCCAAGCATAGATAAATATGAATCTTATGCTGCTTGGAAACAGAAGAAGTATGTTGATTCATATCATTCTGAAAGGATAGAACATAGTCGGAGCCAAAGCGAAGCAAATCACTTACACAAATCAGTTTTGACTAATGAATCTTTAAAGCATAGTCACTCTGATCCTAGCCTTAGCAGCAGAATTGCTGCTGCGCAGAAGTTTAACCAGTCTGGAGATTTACATACAATACAGGAAGTCAAAAAGATATCACCGATTGTTCATCAGAGACAGAAGGGTTTTTCCGGTAACCCTTATTCAGATACTGGTTACCAGGCTTACCAGTATGAAGTTCATGGTGTTACGGGAACTCCTACAGATGCTAGAAGCTTACAACAAAATATAAAACGATCTGAAGATCCTTATGACAGACACCATCCTCACAGTGTTCCCAGGAATTCAAATCCTAATTCCTATGGTGATTCATATAGACAGAAATATCCTAGAAGTGAGAATCCATCTAGTTTCCATTCTATGCCACATACTCCATACAGACCTAGCCAGCAACGCAGTTGTAGTCCTAAGATTTCTGGACACGAGTACCAAAATGGAATTTATGCTAGACACGCATATCCTCCCTATTTTGACCCTGAACATCTTTATCCTTTTCCAATACCTTATCCGCCAGGATACCAGTCCCCAAAGCCTGAAAATGAAGACACTGTGAAAAACCTTCTTCAATTGGTGAACAATCAAAGTGAACAAATAAAGTCACTGCAGTCCCAGGTGGAGCGCTTACTCAAACTCCAAGAGAAGAATATGAAGGAACGTGGCAAGTGTTCCTGTTTGCATGAGAGTTCTCGTCAAAGCTCTCAGATGTGCGTTCGTTCTTATGACGAAGCTGTTGCTGTAAATAACTCTTCTAATGCCATTCAGAGCCCTAAGGAGCGACAGAGACCTTCGCGCACCATTGAGAGGAACTTGGTTCAAAGCACATCAAAAATACAGGAAATTGAGAGCACACCTTTAGATGGCGACGATGCTGCGAAAAATAGTCAAGACCCTAGGAATGCCATTCTGGAACAGAAGGTGTCAATCGGTGTGATGACCAGTTTTGAGTTTACTGTGCAAAATAGCCCTTTTGAGCAAATCGAGCACGAAGCATATCGACCTACTGGAAACTTATCAAGTGATATCCTTCGTAAGTCATCAGCTAGCACCACCGAAGTCCTTAGAAAGAGTCAGAATAATTTCTCCAGAAGCAATGCGCCTCTAGAGAACATCATTGAGGACTCTGAGAGTCACTTGTCTTCTAGTCGACAACCTAGTAGCAATTTTCATACCATACCATCCACAGGGGACTCCCCGGAGAAGCATAATCAATTGGATAGTATCAGACAAGATTTTTTACGAGGAAACGATGCATATAGAAGAGAAGTGGAAAAGCAGCATCATTTGGAAAATCAATCCCAAAGAGCTTTACATGGGCTCAAGGAGGAGTTGAAGAGACGTGAGACCCTAGGAAAGAGTCCTGAACCTAGCAAAGATTTTAGAAACGACTCCAGAAATCAAAGTCCATACAATCATTCCTCAGAACCTTCAAGGGAGAATTTTATACCTGAACGTGATAGAATTATACAAAATCCACAATTTCAGAACAGATCTCCTTTGACAGTTAATCAGGTTGCACCTGTGGAGAATGAGAAGAAAAAAATTCCTGGTGAAGAGAGTTTAGTACTATCGAGTGGAGAATTAGAGGTTCGAGAAAGACCTCCACCGAGTCCGGAACCCAGTATTCACGTTGAAATGCAAGAATATTCTAGTGACGAGGAAAGCGAAAAGGAACCTAAACGAACTCCCAAGGTCGGGTGGACCTTCTACAATAATGTCCTGGGTCAAGTGAATCAGATACTACAAAATTCTCCTGTAGCAGAGGTTCCTGATCAGAGAGAATCTAAGGAATCTAAAAGAGCAGAAGAGAATAAAGTATTAATGGACAGCGTAAAGGTAGCAACCATGGAGCAGCTTCGAAAACTTGGAATAAGCTTTGTGGACAATTCTGATTTGAAGGAAGTGCCAGGAAATAAAAAGTAAAGTAATGCTATTGTGTAAACTATTCCAGAACTCCCTACAATAAGTAAATAATGAAAATATTTCAAAATTTTTCAGGGTGACTTTTGACTCTTCTTATTATCCAAGACTGGACTACCGTGCCAATCTCGCGCAAGCAACTAGTGCAATTTCAGAGTCAGATACAAGTATGCAGATGAAGGCACTGGCTCTAAAGTATCTTAGCGATGAACAATTGGCTGACCTGGCTCTGCAGAAGCAAGCACCTGGTGCACTGAAACATCTGTTACTTAGTAATGTTCAGGGTACCAATATGTCTTTTGCTACAATGAGATACCTGGAACGATATCAACTTCTTCAAGGAAAAAATGGTGGTAAGAAATACAAAGACCAATAATATAATTTAAGACTCACAAGGCCATAATTATTTTTTAGATACGGGCAAAGAAAACGTAGAGGTTCCACAGGAACCTCGGTGTAATACACCATCCAGGAGTCCAAAGCCTAGAAGATATCCACCACTAACTCAAACCCCTAGAACTAGTTATCCTAGTAAGATTTTGGATATCTCTACACTTAAGCAGCAACCGAAATTGTTATAGACTGCAGGAGACATCCTAAAGATATATAGTTTCATCTTCGTAAGTACTATAAAGACCCTATTAATTAGTTCCTATATTTTCATAATTTTGTAACAATAACGAAGACTGTGCATATAATAAAACAGACATTTATTAAAATTAAAAAACAAGCATTGGAGTGTCCGAAGACATGACTATGGAACTAAAAATTACTAGAAAACTACAAAATAAATAGATATTTTTATTCAAATCGAAAAAAGTATTATACAGGAAAGTACTATAACTTTGTACCTACAATTTGTACACCTTATTTCTGAACAATTATGTCATTGTGACTTTGTATATTTCTTAATGTGATCGTAGGAAGTTGTCACCCACAAATCATTGAGTACGTAGTAATAATAGGATTACATATTTACAGAGATTATGTGATTGTATCGATCTAACTATACTGCAACAGGTTTACCACGTTTGCTGAGATACACACAATTTGCTTTTATTAGGAAAGTCCTGTTTTTAAATATAACACTCCTACGTAGCGTTTAGTTCCTTTACTACAAACATAAAACCACCATAGCTAAGATCATCCTCTTGTCGGTGGGTGACATGTATTTATATATATATAAGAATACATCAAAATTCAATAGCAATAGCTGACTAAGGGATTTGACCAAGTTTCACTAGAAAATGTGCTACATGTACTAAACTGAGAAACTTTCACCGCAACCACAAGTCCCTTTAATATTAGGATTAATAAAGACAAACTCTGAGCTGAGCTTGTCCTCGATATAATCCATTTCTGTTCCCAGCAAAGATAGCTGAGCTTTTCTATCTATTATGACACGTACGCCATCCTGAATGACCTCCTCATCCAATTTGCTCTTCTCTGTGGCGTAATCCAAGGTATAGCTCAATCCATTACATCCTCTCTGTCTGACACCAACTTTCAATCCGATCTGTCAAAGAAGACAATAAGAAAAACAAAGATCAGAATAATATCTCCACTTGATAACATACATAGATGATATATAAAACTCACGAATTCCGTTTTATCTTTGAGTATCTCCTTGATCTTTTTCACAGCATTAGGTGTCTGAAAAGAAAGTTTTAAGTGATAATTAAAAATAGAATACTCAGAACAATTTAGGTTATGACACTCGAAGATGACTTTATATAATTCGCAAAAGGACCTTGCTGTTTATCCCGTAGAATATCCATTCCACAATTCTCAGTATAAAACAAATCTTCCAAAAATACTTACGAGGACAAGCGCAGCTCTCGTAGGCAGTATTTTTCGACCCTTGACAGCACGAACAGTGGCAGCCGCAGCTATACGCGACGCCATCTTTGCTTTGACGCGTGACGTCAGTGGACATCAAGTGAAATTTCGCGAAAATTTCGTAATTGCCCGGTCGTTTCTCAAAAAGGCTACAAAGTATTTCATATACATTCCGCGACTTTCATGAATCGTAAAGTATTTTTTAACATCGTACAACGACAATCCAGTGTCCAGTGACCGATATTCAGCCTATTGCGTAATTCTGAGATCCTATTGATTTTTTCGCCTTAACCTCAACCGGGCGCCACGGCGTAACCCCTCGACGCATTGCGCCTCACCCGCCTCTTTAGTCTCTGCAAATCGTACCGCGTGATCCAGGAACGTGACAGTATCGTGCCCGGAGGTGCATCAACGATCACATCGCCCAGAGGACAGCTTTATTCGTGTGAAAGAACCCCAATAACAACGACCATTTCCAGTAATGTGCTCGATGTGCCGCGGCATTGCCGCCATTTTGGGACGTGCCACGACAGCCCGTGACGTCATGGCGCGTCTAGATTTTTCACAAGGTATTTTTCGAAAAATCATCATTTTTCGAAAGTTTTACCAATTTTTCATCGCGGCAAAGAATTTGTGACGAGTGCATTGAGTCATGTAAAGTGAACGAGTGCTCTTGAGATTGTGCTCTGGTATTCTGTGGTGCAATTTGTGGCTGCGTTTACTCATTTTGGAAGGACACAAAGATGGGCGACCAAATCCGGTGGGGCTTTTCATTCTCGAATAATCTTCGATATTATCTATAGTTTAACCTCAATTTTATTTACTTATCGTCGTATTACTCCTCTTCGACAAGAAACGCAATAGTATTCTCTTTTTTCATTCTATCTGTCGTTACATACATTTTCCCTGTTATGAAAATTCATATATTTCAGTATCCTCTTTCATTGTTCTGCAAAAATCCATGCATTCTGGATTAATCATCCTGCAGAACCCTAGACCTTTTTTTTTTTAATCCGACCTTTATCAATAAGAGGACACGAGGCTGAATCGCTAGAATAAATATTCCCGGTACTTTATTGGAAGAAAAGCTAGATAAACCTATGTCCTCGATTGATTTAACAGTCATCCAGTAATTCGACGCACAAGATCTTTAAATACCCGTGTAATTCAGGATACACCCGACAGTCTTACCTAACCGTAAAAACCTGGTCAACTTAATCTCTTTCGAAAACCCGTAACCTTGTCCCCAAATGCTCACACCAGCCGCCATCCAAAAACATGAGCGAGTCTCCACATTCCCGTATACGCAAATCAAGAGGGAATAAGTAATGTAAGGGGAAAAAAAGCAGTGTAACCACTCGTTAATCGTTGCTAGATAATCTGAAAGATAAAGTATCTTGAAGAAGAAGATAAATCCTAAACGTAAATCAAACGCGTCCGTCGTGGCAGCGCGTCGCTCGCTGAGTGTTCTCTCGTTCGTGTTCAAAGTGGTGGGGATTTTTGTAGTTAAAATTCGTAAGAGGGGATGTAAGATTTTAGCTGACGTCGTAGGCGGAATCGCCCGAACGTTTACGGACGTGAACGAAGTACGTCGGAAATAGCCGAACTGTGGGTATCTCGGGTGGAGGAGGGGTAAGGGAGGCGTGGCCAAGGGATTCGGCCGCCGCGAGTGGTGCTAGTAGCGCGCGTCGGCCTCTATGGGGCGACGTGGGGCCGGGGACGATGCTCGGGCATCGGCTAGGAGGCACTCCGGAGGCAGGGAGGACATGCGAACGGACAGCGCAGAGTTCAGTCGTCCGCCATTGCAGGCCCCCCGTGCTCTCTCGCATTCGCGACCACTCGTGTGCGTGGAGCCGATCTGTCCGCTTAACCTAAGCTCCCCTAAGCGCGAGCTCCGTGCACCCGAGCACCCCCGATGCAGAGATACTGCACCGAGCTCACCGAAAGATTGTTGAAATCCCTTGACAAGGAGTACAATGTAAGTAGCCGGGCGATACACCTTAGTACGCGCCGATCGCCAGGCCCCGCGCGCGCCACTCGCACAACGCGACTCTTCCTCTCGTTACTCATCCGATCACTGAATTTTATTCGTCCGTTCGCTTCGTTCCACAGTGCTTCTGACGGAGATACTTTTTTTAATTTGGATATCTTCATGGACTCGTTCACGGTGGTTCCAAGTAGGGACGTTTCGTATTACTTGACTAGTTGTGATCAGGGTGCAGATGTTCCTGGTGATGCTGTATCGAGTTCTGTAACAGTATCACAGGGTGGTTCTTAACGTTTTCATATTTTTATGCTTTATGAAATTGTACTAGCTCCGAAGGCCTTGGTGGTGTTACCTTTTAGGCAGTTTTACTTTGTAATATATATTTTCTTATCCTTATGGCAGGTTACGTAGCAGAGATAGAGGATTATTCAGACTGTGATTTGTTCTTAGGGTTCGTTATAATTCTAGGATTGGGCTTGTTTACTGGTTTAGGATGTTAGGTGTCGTATGGTAGTGTTACAGATTGGCTATGCGAGTGGCAAGGATCGCAGTGGTACCTTGGTTATAACCTCAAACTTCTTGACTGTTAAAGGACACTCTTATACTCTTGATCTTGTATAGGGATTTGATGGGATTCTTTGGATCTTACGCTGTTTTCATGTCAGTACTATTATGCTACCAGAAGGTTTGGAAAGTTGTGGGTGATGATTAACTTTGTTCTTATACTTTTTATGATGAAGCCAATTCCATTCTTCAATAGGAATTTGGAGGTGCACACTACCTTTCTTTGTAAAAGATTTTGTATTTTCAGATATTCCTATGGATAACTGAACATTGTTTGAAGATACAATAAAATTGCATTTATACAATATAATAATACTTTTTCTTCAAATAATTCTGCCTGGTGGACTCTATCTCATCATCCTGAAGAATGTTTTTCAAATATTCCCTTTTGTAATATCATTAATCTATCAACTGATGGATCTTAGTGTGGTCTGATCAGCACATATAATAAAGTAGGTTACTGGTCCCAATTAGTATTAGGAAACAATTAACACATATTTTGCAATATTCTGTCCTTCATATTCCAAATATTTATTTTATAAAGCCAAGTAACGTATGCCAATCTAATTCGTCCACAATCTTTCATATCTATATCGAAACTGCTAGAATTTTCTTTGATAATCCACCTCAATTGTTACAGCGTTGCATGATGAAATAGCTATACCCCAAGCGCCAATATTGTATTATTAACGACATTCCCTGAAGAAAGGAATAAGTTCAACCTCAATTTATATTATTTCTCTATATTATTGATAATATCCATAACATGTGAATCATCGCCTCCTGATAAAGAAGACACATCTAATAAGTTATCATGTTCCCTTAAAACAGTTCAAAATGCACCAAAGAGTAGTTATATTTCTGTAAAAACTTCTGACTAAGCAATGTAACGTATTGTCTTTCCAGGTTGTCGACATGGGAGCTGTTGTGGATGTCATCACGGCCCTGGAGAAGACGGCGATCACCAAAGAGGTGCTTGAGGTAAGAATCAGGAGAAGAAATATCTGCAAGATATGATAAGTAATGTCCGTAAACTTATTATACATACATATTTGAAAAGCATCGATACTTCTGTATGGGATGGAACAACAATATTTCGCCCATCCGCTATTCGTGTGTGGCGTCTCGCAGAAGGAAGAGTTTGAAATTTTATGTTTGACCTGGTAACACTCTCTGTAGATCACAAGGCTTGGCAAGTACATCAATGAGCTCCGACGTAAAACTAGCAACGATGCTCTGGCGAAACGTGCAAAGGACCTGGTTCGTCGATGGCGAGATATGGTGTTGCCGTCGGCACACACCACGCCGCAACCGACGCCGGCGGACCCGGCTCCGCCAGCCCTCAATGGTGCGAAACCTCACAGCCCTGCCCTGAGAAGTCTAAAGCCACAGAGTCCAGCATTAAGAGGACTCAAGCCCCAAAGTCCGCTGTCGAGAGATGCCACACCTTTAAGGGTGAGTTTGGAGCAGTGGTAGAGAAATGGGAAGAGCCAGGTGTAACCGGTTATATAAAAATGTCTTTTATTGATAGCGACTAGATAACATCATGTTAGAGGACTCATGGTTAATAATATTCTATGTTCAGGTTTTGAGTCCGGCTCTCTCAGTACACAGCGAACGCTCGCGATCCCCGAACTCTCAGCAAACGCCATGCAAACCAGTCACCGCGGGTAGTAACCACAGGTTGAGTCCTGGTGACTCGCCAAAGGTAGTATCCGCGCGGGATAATCATCTGGCCGATGCGGTGCCAAGGACCCACAGTTCTAACAAGCGACTACGAAAAGAAGATACTGAGAATGTACTTACCGCGGCAAGCCTGATGCTGGGACAGGGTGAGCCGACGGCGAAGAGACAACGTCTGAACGGCGAGAATGTTTCGTTAACGGGAATGAGTAGTAGCATAACCTCGCAAGTGCCTAGTAACCCGGCGCTCAAGGAAAGAATCTCCGAGCAGTCGGTCGATAACACCCTGGACGAGGGTGACGGGATCTCGGGTCCGAAGAAACGCGGCCGCAAGAAGGGCAGCAAATCCATGAAAAAGCAGCCCCACGTGGAAGATCGCGTCAAGGAGAAGCTTGCGAGTATCTCGAGAAATCCTAAGCTGAAAACTACCCAGGAACTCCTGGCAGATCTGCAGGCAAGAGGCTCGACGAATAATACTTCAAGCTTGGGCATCGAGGGTGGCGCGTCACCTAGTCAAAGCAGCAAAGAACCCCCAAGTATGGAGGACGTCCTGAGGGGTAGCAGCGAGCACCAGGTGTCCAAATACCTTAGAGCGACGCAGAGAGCGACGGAGTCAAGCAGAAGGGACTCCCGTCGTAAGGCCAATGACAACGGTCATGACACTTCCACGCCTTCCTCGAGGTATCGCAGAGAGGACGAGGGCCCGGAAGACAACGCCGAGGAACGCAGGGGCAAGGAGAAGAGTCCTTCGAGAACGAGGCAGGACCTCACGGTAGAGGAGATACTTGCGAAGCTACCGCCTTTGGATCCGAATTCTATAGATTGGACGGATTGGGAAGAAGAGGAGGTTCGCGAGGAGGAGGATCGACCTCCTCGAGAGGTTACCACTGAGGATCTCGAGAGGTTACACACGAAATGTATAGAGGGCCTTAACGGTAACTTCCAGCCAAAACTCTCCTCCCTAACCTCAACTATCAGCAACAACATAACATCAACAGGAAACAGCGATGCTACCAGCGACCCAACTAATAGTGATATTAGCAGTAAACCTGGAAGTTCTTCTGCTGATGTTCTCCTTCAGGACTCGAGCAAGCACCTGGACGCCGGCTACAGGAGTAACGACGGTCGTAGCGATGTTGAATTTCGGGAGTGGCACGAGATGCTGGCCAGGCCCAGCTATAATGGCCAGATCCTCCACATATTGCCTTACGTTATAATTGATTAGTAATTATTATTCTTTATTATCCCACCATTCTCATCGACACCTATTATCACCAAACAACAAGACACCATCGGCATCATCAGCGTTCACTGGCCCCTGGATACGCCAACGACCCTTCAAACAAGTTAGCTCCCTTTTAATCGGGGACTAGAGAACAGTCAAACACCGAACAGTGAGAATGAATGTCCCAGCAAGTTGCCTGTGCGTTTTGTTCGATATGTATCCCAGGAGAGAAAGTGCGTGTGTTGGTGCGTGTACCTGTGTGCGTGTATGTGTCTATAAGAGAGAGAGAGAGAGAGAGAGAGAGAGAGAAATATTTGAGTAACGAAAGAATGCGAGTGAGAGAGAGAGAGAGAGAGAGAGAGCGAATGAATTGTGAGAAAGAAGAGACAAGTCACTCGGATCGATGGACCGATTGATCCTCGGTTCCATCGATTGAAACGATTTCTATTACAATTTATCGATCATTGGTTATTGCTGTCATTATTATTAATTAATTATTAATTATTATTATATTACAATATCATTGATTATTCAGTTGTGTCTATATTGAATATTATTCGAGCAAGTCACATCTGCGGATCGCTCTTGAGATTTTGCTTTTTTCCATCTTTCTTTATTTTTTTTGGTTTTTCTCTTGGAAACTCAAAGTCGCGGTCTCATTTGTTGGGTTTCAATGATTTTTTTTTTCTCCAAAAATGGGAATCTTCCCGTATTTTCGTTTTTTTTCCTTTCTTTTCTTTCGAAATTGTCTTTTATCCTCATTTATTACTTTGATTTCTAAAGCGCATATCCTCACTATATCTCAGTATAAGGTCCCGCGCTGTATCCTCAGCATCTCGAAGCTCCGGAGATCTTTGGATCTTTGTCGTCCGAATTTAAGCGACCCACCACGATTCGTTAGCCTCGTCGTTCTATTCTGCATCCCAGTTTACATCGTCATCCTCTCTTCCTTCACCCCACTATGTAAATTATCAATTATTATTTTTCCCCATTCGCGCCGACGATTAACATTAGTCTCAGAATTTTCTTGTACCGTGTACGTAGAATAAGAACTGCTAAGTAGAGAGTGTCGTGGATTAATTAGCGAATGACTGTCCGCGGACGTTTTTAAGTTAAGGGCGACGTAAACAAAGAGATAATAGAATAAGAAGTAGTAAGCAAAGGCAAGTCAAGAAAGAGAATAAGAAGGGAAACAATGGACACGGAGGAAAGCGGTGGCGAGCGAAATTTAAAGGAGAAGAGGGAAGAGAAGACTGGCGTGGAGTAACAATTAAAACCGATAAACAATTGTTTAAACGTTAACGAAGATTGAACCTGCTTAGGGCAATTGTTATAGCAAGAAGCGTTGGTGTCCAAGATAAATTTGTGAATTGAGAGAGAGAGAGAGAGAGAGATAGCGAGAGATTTATGAATTATTAATTAAGACTTCGGACAATAGCGTAATTGGCGATAACCAAAGACATATTTTTCTTCTTCAATTGTTTCTTTCTTTATCTTTATAAATCAGTAAGAAACTGCCAACAGTACGTTGTCGTGTTTAGTGTCAGAATTCAATTTTTTCTTTTGCTTTATCTTTATCCTTAGTACCATTTTCTTGTTCGATTGTTTATCTTTAATTTTGCCATTTTATTATTCGATCTCGAGCCTATCTTTTTTTCCTTGTGAAATTTGATATTGCGGCTTACGTTCATCAGGAGGGTTATGTAATTTTTTTGTCTTATCATTAGCTCCTGGTGTCATTCTTTACCCATTGTCCGAAGTAGTTGCTTGTGTCAGTTCGTCGAGGTCAAGGATCTCCTGGAGATGCTCTTCCTCGCCAGGATACTTGGAACGATAGGCGGAATCTCGAGCAATGCCCATACACAGTGCTAGCCGAATAAATATTTTTTCATACTCGTCAAGAAATCGACTGGTTATTCATTTTTTGAATTTTATTTTATTTCATTGACATCGCGACCGATGGTCGACACATGTTATTTCTGTTCCTTTTTTTTTTTCAAAAGAAAAAAATCTAACTCCGCGACGTATCAAATTATCGCGGACGCTGACGATGCATTATCAATTCATCGATAATTATTATTAATATTACAGGCAGCAGTGTACTGTCATTGTACGCACAGTTTTTATTGTACCGTGACAGCTGTCAAATATTGGCTGGGATTATTCTTTCTCTCCCGATTGCTTTATCCGAACGATTTTTATATACATATATACATATATTGTTTCAAATTTCTAATTTCCTTCTTTGATTCATCCCACAATGACAGCTCGTCGAATAAATGGCGAGCAACGCCTTCCTCTTTTACAAATTTACAGAGAAGTGAATAATTCTTAGCCATTCTCATTTAAGAACGACACCGGAATCTTCTCCGAGGAGAATCCCGCGAGTTTGACTGTAAAAGAGGGGAAAAAAAAAAAAAAAAAAAAACTGTGTAACGAATAACGTTATCGCTGTCACTTGACGAAAGACTGAAAAAAATAGATAAGAGAGAGTAGCTCGGGAATCTCGAGTTCGGTCCTCTGCCCAAAGAAGTTCCAATTGTGCTTCGCATCCTGGAATTCCGATGAGATTAAATGTTCCAAGGAGAGCTGAAGATAATTTAGGATAATTTTTCACTCGACAGGACGAACGTATTTCATGTCTTCGTGCCTCCGTTCATCCAGGGACGCTACCAGTCTGGCTTTTACTCACGGCGAATGAACGAAGCTTTACGTTTCCGTTAGACAAGTTCATTCTTGCAGACGAACTTCTTTCGAGCACAGCTGGCAGCTGGACTTTGGGCTTCGATTACGAGGAAAGAGAAAACTTCGTTGATCCTTATCTCTCCTTAGGGTTTTCGTTTCTAATCACCAGTTCGAAAAAGTATTTACGCGAAAGCTTGACGTTACGCCGGGACTTCGTACGAGACGTCGAGGATGACGCGTTTTGGACCATGACGACGGAGACGACGAAGGACAGAGAAACGGCGACGCGCGATCGGATTCCTTGTGACGTAAGACCCGTGCCTTTTGTGCCTCCGCATGTTTTTTATTATGAATAATGAATATCGGCATTCGACTATATATTGTATTTACCGGACTAACAAAGTGATATATATCCAATGCGAAAAAAGAACCAAATTTATTCAAGAGTCGGTGCGAAAGAAAGATGCGTTATATGTAATTACTCTATGTAGCAGAGAAGAAGTGCGTGGGCGTGCGTGAGCTTTTTAAGATGTGCGACTGCGGATGGCTGATTTTGAAAGGACGATTTGAAACGAAGATGCGAAAATTTGCAAGGGAGCTCGTAGGCAGAGAGAAGGAAAGAGCTGATGAGCGAACGACGACGGTTGACCGGAAGTGAAAAGGTCTGTACAAATGAAAGGGGCAAAGACAAGAAGTTGATGAGAAATAATGGTAACTCGATTAATAACAATTTATTTAGATTTATTTAATCGAACGTGCGAGACACGCCTGCTGAATCGATAGTTTGATTTAATTAAAGGAGCAAAAAAGAGCGGTACGCGATACGTTGAATATTCGGAGAGACGCAGTCAAGTTACTGTTCGCGCCACTTTCGAGGCATCCAGGTAATAAGTGGATTAATAAAATTTTCAAAAGACTATTCTCTGTGCATTTATTATTATTCTATTCTTTTTCAGGTCCTCGGCCTTATCGTCATTTTCGTTATTTTTTTTTACCTTGTCTGTCATCCAGCCAATGGAAATCCAGTCGGTTGGCAGCCATTGAGTAATCAAGTTTTCCTCGTCCTTCGTACTCGAGCGTTCAGTTCTGGACTGTCAAACACACAGGACAGAGTCAGTATCTTTAGAATTCTTCCAGCTAATTGGACATTGTTATTTTTTTCATAACGGTCGATATTTGAAGAGAGAGAGAGAGAGAGAGAGAGAAGGACGGGCTTGCTTCGATAATCAAAAAGACTTGATTTCCAAAACTTCTGTACCGTGCCTGCATTTATTTTATTTGACGTACAAAACATATTTTACACATTAGATAGTAGTAGAACACAAAAGACTGTCTCATTTCTTATAGTAATACTTTGGACAAGGCACTGTGTAGTTTTTATTCTTTTGTTGCTTAACTCTTTCATTTTTTACGGTACTTCAATGGTACCGCGCATGCTGGCCGATGCTTCTGTCGAGAAGCTTGCAACGTTTATTCTTATTTATTATTAAGGGACGAATAATAATTGATGGTATCATCGATCCTGATACAGTCTAGGAGATGGTACTGATGTTTCAAGTTGAAGTAGACTTATTACACGCGTAGGAAAAGAGCACGGATCTAGATGAAGTACATATTGAATTCATTTGGATACGTGCCCCTGTGATATTATGTGAGAATCAAGTACAGACATAAGAAATTTGGTAGCCGTGATTTCACCTAGTGGTCAGAAACTGAAATGGAACACCAAATCACTGAAATACAAATTTCGTGAACATTTATTCTCCTGGAATGTCGTTGCGTCGAAAATACAGTATTCTCTTATGCCGGTGCATGGCTGTTTCAATTATTATTGTATTTTCTGATACATCGGCAGTTCAAGAGGGAAGCTAGATTTCAGCGGTGGTACATTTGAGTTTCCGAGAGTCAGATGAAATGGCGGGTAGCTGAGAAATTAAATTAAAGAAAGACGTGATACTATGTACGTTTTTTTAAATGTGATTAATTAAATGTGTATATATATATATATATTTATATATTTAGCGGGACTATGCTTCAAATACTTTGGATATGTTGCTTTGTGTCGGATGCCACTGTGGAAGCTTATTAATTAAATTACATAGCGCTCATCCTTGCCGAAATCAATTATAATAAAAGTGACGATAGGGGCAGTATAGAGTGAATTATATCTATAGACAATAATAATAGTAATAATCTATATTAGATATAAAGGGTGGTAAGAAAAATTATGAAACACTAGAAATTCTTACGCATAATCAGCTACTGTTATCTTATACTGTTGTTCCTTTGCTTGTTCTTTGAAGGAAAATAATTGTAGCTTTTAATTCGCGACGTGAATTTTTAGGTTTCATTTATTTACAATGACGTAAAGGCGGCCCCGGGTGAACTTTCAGTAGCTCTTGGAGTGATTCCTGGTTCTCTGTTGTTGTCTTGAGAGACAATAGATTTTTGACGGTTTGGAATATTTCCGTTTGGATTTTGTACTGGTGGCAGAACCCGAGTTAATCGACATTTATATTATTTTCGTAGTTCCTTGAGTATAACTAGCGAGACTAAAGTACAGAATATGGTCCTGGTCGGGTTTTTAGTAGATTTGAGGATCGTCGTCGACGTCGTCGTCGTCCTCGAGGACTATTGCTTCCTTTTGCACGTTTTATAACGGAAGGCCTCGATTGCACGATTTATTCGCGACTAGAAAACATCCTTTACGCAGCAGTCCTGTAGAGGAGGTACTTGTTTATTTTACATTTCCTCCAGACTCGTCCAGGGTCTAGTTCACTGGGTAAAGCGTTTTCTTTCTTTAACATTTAAGTCCTTGATATTTTCCTGGGAATCCTGGACTAGCTGGAATCTGACACTTCTGGTATCTGTGCAGCTACAAAGAATACCAGGTATGCTGTAGTATCTGCTGCTCCGAGGGCTTCTGAAGAGGTCATTGGTGTTACACTCATGTCGTTGTAATGAAACCATTGGGAATTATGATTTACGTAGCTTGTATAATGCCCACAGTCCATTGTGCTCCCTACGTGGGCTATTATACAGGTGGGTTCATACTTACAGGCTGCTACGGAGACACTATCTCTGTAACATAAAACAGTGACGTCAAGTACCTCATCTACAGGAACAGTAACGGATTTATTATTATCCATTGATAATTGAAGTGTGCTCTTGAGATACTTACACAAGACTGTTATCCAGTACAAGACTCTCTGGAATTGTGACAGCTGTACTAATTTTGCTGAAGAGTCCATCGGTCATGCCATATCGATTGACCTGGACTGTTAAAACCCTGGGCCATTTCCTAAAAGTCGTCCTCATAGTGTGTACGTCAAACTTACACGTTCCACAAGTTAAATTTCTGTCTTCCGGAGCCAAAGATTTTTTAATAGCATCTTCTAGACTGACAGCTGGTCCTTCTGTCTCTGAAGGAAGATCTACGTAGAGCATGAGATTGTCCACCTTCTTCTGGCGATGCTTCAGGCAACCTTTACACATGTAATTCTCCATCATGTGCAGAAGAAAGTATTCATCGATGGGGTTCCTGGAGATAGTCATCTCGGTGGTGGTACTTGAGGAATGTGGTGGTGTGTGAACTTTATAAGATGGATCAGTAGGATTAGACAGTCGTGTACTCTTTGGACTTAGAAGATCCTGTACACCGTAGGTTAACTTCCTGGGTTTTGAAGTACCTTCACCGCAACTCCTTTTACCACTGTTACAAGAGATATCCGCCAGAGGCTGACGTTTTCCTGGAGTGTGAGGAGTTTTTGGTATTCTACGTGAATCCTGACGGTTCTCTGGAATATTTTCCGTCTCGGATATTACAGCATCTGCTACCAGCAGCTTATCTATGTCACTTCTTATATAGTTTAGAAAGATCATAAGGAACTCGGAGACGTCCTGCTGTCGTTCAGATGGATAAGACTCGTCAAGGATACTCAGTTCCTCCTTGAACATCTTCACAGTCTGGTACGTCTTCTGCTTTTCCGATGTTCCTTTCTTCCAAAATATTTGCATTGCTATTAGAGTTTTGACTAATTGCGAGCTGTCATCTAAATTAATGTTTTTCATGTTCTCCAATAGTGGCAAAGCAAATAGAGCGTGTAACGTGGCATTTAACCAACAGCGATTTTCACCTGGTGGATTAGGGAAACCCACCATATAATAAGGAATATCCAGGTCGCTATCGGTGAGTAGAAAAATGTCATCAGAGACAAAACCACTTTCGGAAGGTTTAGGTAAAACTACGTCTTCGTTCTGATCCCAGTTTTCCTCTTTATTTTCCGACTCTGACATGGACCAGGGATGCTGCTCAATTTCCTCCGAGAATTCATTTTCAAATACCTTGGGAACGTATTCAAACTCCTCTGTGGGTACTTCCTGGGTGCTATCTACTTCCACTGAGCGTTTCTCAAACGTCTTAAGGATATTTACAGCCCTGGCTAGTTTCGTTTTAAGACTTTCTCGCTCCTTGGGTTTCTCTGCACTCTGAGTACTCTCTGGTGATGTAGAGGCAGCAGTCACAGGTATGCTAACGCAGTTCTCCTGATCTGATACATTATCCTTATTCACTGGCTCACTTTCATGAAGTTCAGAAGGTTCCTTCGGTTTTGTAGAATTAAACTCTTCTGACAAAGCCATCTTGCTCGAGAGAAGAATACTTGTTTTTGTCTTGTTCTGCTGTAAAACATTGCAGGCTTCCGATGACTCTGGAGTCGATACATTTTCATTGGATGTTACACTGGTTTGCTTGTTTATTGGTTTTATGCTGATCTCACTCGAATTGAGAAAAGATATTACAACGGATTTGGAATTAGACTTAAATCTCTTTCCTTGCGTTGTTTTATCTCCACAATCTATCTGTTCTGAAAGCTCCAAAGATTCTCCAGGTTCGCTACTGGTGCTTCTAGTCTTATAACGTCTGTTGTTCACTGTTTCATTATGTTGTTTGTTCTCAAACTGATCAAAGGAACTCTTCCTGACAAGAGTCAAGGTGATCTCTGGATTATCAAACTCAAAATTAATTGGAACTTCTTCCACCGGGCTTGTAATTATCTTTTTTCGCGCACTACATGAACCTTGACGCGTACGTCTCCTTTTTGGTGATGGTGTATGCTCTGTGGACCATGGATGATTTGCACCAACTGTTGCTGTGAAAATTTATTAATGCAGACTACATAAAGACTACGGAAATGAACTTTATTCAACATTTAAACAAACAATAAGTTTGATCGGAGTATCACAATACGATGCATACTATCTTTACTAAAATACATTATTGTTTTGTTTGAACTGTCATCATGAACATAGAAACGTTAATTTAAACATAACAAATGTTATGAACCATTCCATATTAAAATAATACTGGAATAAGAAAATTTATAAGATGTGTAAAAAAAAATGAAGGAGAGGACCATGACCTACTTACAACATAAGTGTGTACTTCGTACAAGTAAATGTTTCTATTATATTACCTAAGGTAGAGGCATTTGAACCCGGACTGGGCGTCTTCGGCCGCATGCTCCGGTGCACCGCAGCCGTTGCGATGCTCAGCATCTTTGCGAATTTAGGAAATCCTTAGAAAGAAGCAAAGTTCTAGGTTAGAAAGGGTATATTCAAAATATCACAATCAACATAGCAGTAAATTATCACATAAAGCACAGCACTCGGTTGCAGTATTAATTTCTTATAATTCCACAAATAACACGTTCGGATTTACTTACCCTTTCACAGTGAAATTAATGATGAAAACACTCGACAGACGGAAACCGGTGCTAAGCAACAAGCGTGTACCTTTTGGCGCCGAAAAATGTGCACGACTGTGATCTAACTCTGGCGGGAAATCAGAAGCAAATTGTTGCTGAGATCCAACGGAATCGACCAATCACAGGACACGGTGAGAAGAAGTTTACGGTATAACGGGAAAGACGATGGTCACGAGTTCTTTCGGCAGATGCCGAAGATTCCCGAAATCGTTTTGGCGCCAGTCTTCAGGCATCCGTGCATCAGTTTCTGCATATATGCGGTTCTATAAGGTCTCTACCACGGTCCGTAGTACTTATATGTGGATGAATTGAACGTTAACTTTTTTAAAGGATTTGAAGTGGGGATCGCATAGTCTATCGAGTCGTCCGTACAATAGATCCGTTCGTGCAAACCAGTGCAAACGTTTTCACGTGCTCCATCACGATCGTATAGCAGATATGAGTAGGGAGATGCACAACGCTACGATTTTAGGCGATACCAAAAGCATGGCGCTAAATCGTAGCGGCGAGACTGGAACTAGGAATTTGTGATCATCGCCTCCGTCGATAATGCGAATTCCGTCGTAGCCGAGCGAAACGTGAACACGAACCTGTA
>JASANN010000600.1:472589-489784 GCA_031762395.1 Calameuta pygmaea
AAACTTCCAGTACTTCGGAATATGCTTGTCCAGAATTTCCGATTTCTATCTTTCATCGTTGAACGCACCTGTCACAGGTGTGTCCGAAAATGAACCATATTGCAAAAGTTTGCAATTCAGCGTTGTCAACTTGACACTCGCGTAGGAGCTCAATTTTTAAAAAATGTTTCATCAATAGGCTTTTGCAATAGTTCTTGTCGAAATTCTATGTAGAGTTCCCAGTCTCTTCCCATGGTTTGCTTTGGGAACCAGCGGTGAGTAGCGGAGAACCTCTGCCCGCCAAGCTACGCGTTACTGTTCACCTTGAAGTCGGCTACGACGGGATTCGCATTACCGACGGATGATCCTTAATCCTACTTCCAGACTCGCCGCTACGATTTAGCGCCATGCTGTCGGTATCGCCTGAAACCGTAGCGTTGTGCTCATCCTACACCCTATTGTGATCTCCCTACTCATCTCCGTATAAACCTATCCGGAATCACGTCTGTAATACGATGAAGCCCACGAATTAATATTACAAAATAACAGTATAAAATTTTATTTATCAAATAACATCACAGTGTAAGCAGAAACAAATGATTTCACGTGTGCGCAAGAATAATAGCCTAACGAATTGTCTCTGGTTTGCCGTCTTCGAATTCTACGCAGGAATCCCCTTCGCCTTGGCACAGCGCTGCGATTGGCTGGAATCATCCACTAGCGTCGTCCTCATTGGTTACCGGCAGGTCCTGCCTCGATTGGGTTTTCCGTTGGACTGTCGTAAAACCGCTAACGCAGGTTCCCCACAGCGTCCAGTAGGTGCTGCCCCCAGCGTAAAATTTCAGAACTACACAGCTCTAAATACAGTAACAACCTACCAACAGTGTAACGCTAATCAACAGCGTTATCGAATCCTTAAATTTTTCGTGGCAACGACCATTAGGCGTAATCTGTGATTTCCCATTGCGTGTCACACTTACCTATCCGACAAGCCCGATTCACAATACCTCTTCGTAACCTCCTTACGTGTTTGAAAAGTAGCAGCAGTAGAATAAAATTAAATGGTCAAAGTCTACTGTCAAAAACATTGAAAATATTTATTTCAATATACATATACAAGTACGCTAGAACGCTGCGGATATGTGACCTTAAAATCTAAATACTTAAACCTCCGCGATGCCGGAGAAAGCAACAAACGATAAAATACAAACGCGCGGCTTATCGACAATCGGCATTCGGCATTGGAATAAATCGTCTTTGAAAAAAAAAAAAAAAAAGAGGAATCCGAGCCACCGTGAATCGGAACTCACGTCTGCTCGAACAACGCATATTATTAGGAACTATTCGACAAGTCTCACACGTTATTATCCCATCAGACATTTTTACCCGCGAACAAACTACACGGTGTCCGAATAATTTTCAGAACCGTCTCGGAGCGAGACTATCGACAGATACGTCATTACACAATCAATGGTCGCGAAAAGTAATTAAAGAAAAATCCTTCCTCCGGCCGTCGCATCCGGAATTCTCTCTCGAAGTCACATATATATATATATATAAAAAAAATAACGAGAATATCCGTTATCGTTTACTTTTCATTTTACATAAAAAAAAAAACCAACAACAACGAAGAATTTTCGATAATCACTAATCCCATTCAATTTAATAATCCGAGGAAAAGTCTCAAGATTTTCATCAACATCGTCTCCTAGGCACTCCTGGTAAGGGTGTATACTATTCCTTAAATAGCAGCACGGCAAGATCATTGATCGCCAGAGCCACGATCTTCGTCGATCATCATCTTTCATCGCGCTGGCTCTCTTTTCAGATCTCATTCACTCGCTTTTTAACTGTCGCTGTAACATTCGCAGTGAAGCCTGTGCTTGGCCACGTGCTACCAACTAAACTGAGATTTCAGGTAACTATTTACTCGTTTCATATTTCCCGCCTTTCTCTATCGGTTCACGACTTTCACTGTACCGTCCCGCCCTGTGAACAGGCCTTTAGTGGGTATTAGGTACTGTTTTTCCGTTACTGTCACAGTCGCTGACCTTTGCCCTTCTGCGCATAAGTACTTAATCGCTCACGGTTTATATTACTCGTGACGTCACACATCGTTTACGAAAATAGACATCCCCCCCCTCTCTCTCTCTCTCTCTCTCACTCTCTCTCACTCTCTCGGCAAGAGTCTGCCGCGGTGTACGATATACTTGCTTCTTATGGTTACAGTGTAAAAGAATTCATGCCGAAGAAAGACGCACGTAAACATGGTCCTATTTCTAGGCACATTTATTCACCAGTCGTTGCTTATACGTATAAATAAACATATATAATAATTACTCGTACGCTCCTCTTTTTTTTTTTTTTCTTTTTCTTGACACTACTCATTGCGTGGATCTTTACAATATTATTACTCTAAGCGAATACCACTGTCTTTATCCTCGTTTCGCGCATGCGGGATTCACGATCGAATTTTCGACTCGGGACAGATCCGAAGGTGCGCGCGCAGCTTTACAATTTCCCCCACTCTTGTCTTTCTCGCGGGCAAGTGAACGACTTATGAAAAAAAAAAGAAAAGACAGAGAGGACCGAAGAGAAGCAGAGGACGAGGAATCAAGGAGTGGGAGTTTGGTCTTTTTTTTTTCTTTGGGAGTGAGAGAGAGAGAGAGAGAAGATATGAAGGAAAAAAAAAGATTAAATTGTATAAGAGCAAATCCCACTACGGCCGCCTATGCTAACGTAACACCAAATGGTAATATAACAGTCTTGTGTATTGGGCTTAATGAGAGCGGGCTCGGTACTCTCGTTTAATCGAAGGCTCCCTTAATGAGAATGAATTGATTTAAAACACTCGGCGTTGCTAATTTTTATAATAGAATGCTAATTAAAAGATTCGCTTTCGATTCAGCCCTTTCGACCATACGTCTCTCTCTCTCTCTCTCTCATTCATTCTGCCAATCGCACGCGCGCACGAATACAATATCCTTTGCTTTGTTTTGGCCCTTTCAACGTAAAGTCGATCCGTTCGAATATTTAAATGAAAAATGATATTATAAATACCACAGCAGGTAGTACCAACATTATAACAGTACGTCAAATCGTAAAAATCGTCAGGCTCACATTTTTCTTCTTGACCAGTGGCCAATAATCGTGATAAACGTATATCATCCACGCGTCTCCTCGTCGCCTAACACATACAGTTAATATAATAAATAACTAAGAATTACGTTTTACAATTAGTGGCTCTCGATTATTAATCTTATCTGCGTTCAGATTGGTAATGGATGACCATTCGCTGATAAACAGTGCTCTGGCGTCGTCCCTTGCGCATGCGCCATACTCGATGCGCAAGAGACGATGCGCAATGGTTATTCGAACTCTCTTCGCCTCACAATTCCTTCATCCGTCTCGCGTCTCTGATGTCTCTCCCAGTGCATCAGAACGTTCTTTATCTTTTTCCTGCAAGGAAGTCGCATTCGCCTGGTTCTTTTACCCAGTATAGATCATTGAAATTGCCTACAAATCTTATTCACTTTATATTTCTTTACATTTCCGTTATCCCGTCCTCACGGGTCGACAAGCCATATATGCTACTTCCCGCCGGACATCGATATCAAGTAAAAGAGCCATCGCGAGTAATCAACGTACAGCAGCGCGCCTTGCGGACATAAATTGAACTTGGTACTAAACGTAGTGATATCGAAAAATACGTTAATTTGAAAAATATATATATATATAGTGTTTTTATAGAATGGCGTGTCTACGTACGTCTTACGGTGTACAGTCAACGTTAAAAGTGTGTAAGTTTTTTTTTCTCTGCACGTTTACATATCTTCGGTAGATAATATATATATATATATTTTCTTGTTATGTGCACTATGTATATATTAAATACGCCTATATGGGTTCACTTAATACTTGGACAATTATTCCGATTCTTCTCAAAATCATTTTATAAACGATGGCTTGTCTTTCTCTTTCTATACTGGTGCCGCGTGCACGTTAATCGAGCCATTAAAATTATTGTTTATTGATCGTAGCCGCGATCTGTACCGATTTACAATATGTACAGGGTGAGGAGGGTGGGAGGGGGGCGGGAGAGTAAGGGTAGGAATATAATTTATACGTAAATAGAAAATTGATAAGCGATTCTCGTTGTGCTCCACTTAAGGATAGGGACTTCATTATATACAATACGGAGAACGAGAATCGCGATCGTTTTCGCTGATCTAATAATATAAACGCTTAAAAAAGAAGAATCGAGAGTCCCAACAAGATTTATCTATGAAAGGATTTAATCCCGATTGTTATTCGTATTGGCGGTTAGCTTCTAATCACTATCACGTGTCCATATCACTCCCTTATTTACACACGAGGGTGTATGCTGTATGTATATGTATAATATATTCGCGTACATAACCAATATATCAAGTGTCATCGAGAGCGCGATCGAAATCATGTGGGCTCTCTCTGAATTTAAATTCTGGCGGTGGTGAGCTAGCCGGTTGTTGCGTGGGGCCGAGTGTTTTTTTTTTCTCTATCGATTCCTTCGTGCCAATAGGCGAAAATCCCACTGGAGAACTCTCGAGCGATATACAATATGTTTCGGATAGCGTGAAAGAGAAGATAATTAATAGAAAAGAAAAAAGAATAGATAACGGCTAGGGGAGGGGGGGGGGCCGAACTGGGGTACAGTATCTGTGGCCCTTCCCTCCAGGTGTGGCTGATAGGCGTTCACGTTCTCTGGATACTCGTCGTGCCAAAGGTCCGTCAGGATTGAATTCGATGCAGACATCCTGCCGTGAGATCAGGCGCTGGAGGTGTCGTAGTCGTTCTCCGCGTCCCAGGCGCCATTTCCGAGTCGCTCTTTTGTATAAACGTCGTTAGCGAGGCGCAGCCTCCTCGCGGATGCTGACTCGTCCTTTCAAGGAGCATTCGAGCTGGTGCTCGTTATGGTGGTGGTGGCGGATACGGCCGAAGCGACCGGGGCCACGGGATCACCAGGTTTACCAAGACGCAGTATACTCTGGAGGGACGCAACTTCACTGGCGAGACGGTCCAGCCTGGACTTGACCTCCCTCTCGTTTTCTGCGACCGGCGGCACCACGCTGGGTCCAGTCCATTCGGCGCCCAGTGATATCCCGGAGTCCCTCTCGTCGCTGGAGCCCTCGTTGTCCCAGGGTGGCGAGGCTCTTGGTCCAGGCTCCTGCTTGATACCCTGGAGCGCGAGAAGAGCGCTGGCCGCGTCCTTATCCCCAATTCTAGACTTATGCCTCAGCTTGTGCGGTAGACTGTTGTTGTTGTTGTTGTTGCTCTGGGCTGCTACCAGTTGCGTACCCTCGTCCCCGGAACCGGAAGAGAGTTCAAAGGGCGACTGCGCCCTGCGCCCGCGAGACAGATTGAGCGCCGAGGTGGAAGTCTCGTAATGCATCGCCGGATGGGGATAGGCGTACTGAAAGCTCTCGGTCTCCGGGTAGGCCGTTGTCTCCGGCACGTAGAGCTGTGCCGGCGACCTAGGTGACCTAGCGCCGCTAACCGGCTGATGTATTACCGACGTGTGAACCGGACTCGGCGTCCTCGCGTACAGCAGCGCCGCCGACGGCGGTAACTTGGCTCGCTTCACTATCGGCGGCTCCGCCGGTAATGCAGCGAGCACGTGCTCGGTACTTATTACCGACTCGCCGCAAATACCAAACTTATCTCTTATGGCCTCCAGCTGCGCCTTCAGTATGTGATTCTCCTTGCTCAGCTCCATGACCCTCTGCTCGAGGACCATGTCGTTGAATCGTCTCTTCTCCCGCGACCGCTTGGCGGCCTCGTTGTTCCGTCTGCGTCTGTCCCAATAGCTGTCGTCCTTCTTGTTGTCCGGGATGAACTCGCGCTGCTTCCTCTGAGAGAAGAGTTCCTTCCTGATGTCGAAGTTCGGGGAGAAGTTTTCCGGATGGGTTACCTGCGCCTCGTTGTTATGGTGATGCTGCTGCTGATGCATCCCCGGGCCGCCGTGGTGGGAGGGATGTGTCAGCGGCGGCAGAGGACCGTGAGCGTCGTGGGCACCGTGTCCGCCGTGTCCACCGTGACCCCCGTGACCCCCGTGACCTCCGTGCGCCATCGTGTGGCTGGCCGGCATGTTGCTGTTCAGGCAGGCGGTCTCACCATTGATGGGCGATCCACTTTGACGGGCGACAAAATCTGCCACCATAATTTGTCTTCTTAGAACATCTGAAACAATGCAAGTGCAAGGCGACGCCACATTAGAATCGCCGAACCTTCAACTTCCCCCCCCCCCGACCCCCCACCCAATTACATCACAGCCACAACCTGATCTGGTCCACAATCTATTCCAGTTTACACCGCGTTTTCCTAGTCTATTATTGTACACCCCCCTCCCCTGCGACGAGCAGCGTCATCGGTAACGAACCCAACACAAATCGTCTGCGAGAAGCGATAACTGAACGATGGATAAAAAAAAATAAGATCTACAAGGATCAAAAAAGAAAAAATCAATTTTCAACAGAGCCGATCAAACGCTCGTAATCGATAACCTTCCGTCGATCAGCAGACACTCCAAACCGTGCTTCGTTCCAGCAAGTGAGTAATCCTCTTATCTATTCGACGCATAGAGAACCAGCTTGGTATAATAGGCACGTGTTGGCTCTCAGCCTTAGTCGCTGAGGTTACGCTTTACGAATGAGGAAGAAGGAACTCTGGGTAACCTAGAACAGGCCGCGCCAGTAATGGCCTCCAGCATAATGTACCAGCATGCATGGCAGAGATCAACCGTGTATATCTCATGCCTGACAAATTCAAAAAGCACGCAGCGTTGCACGTGTTAAATCGTTATAAAAAAAAAAAAAAAAAACATTATCGCACCAATCAAATTTCAAGGACCAAGACACGCCGGTACCCAGCGATCACGTAAAATCGGTATGGAAAAACTTTACGGAAACTAATTCAATAAGCTAAATATACGTTTCACGCGTCGATACGTCACTTGTTGACATTTGTATTGGCTTCCTCGTCAATAAACAACGTACCCGTCCAGCCAATCAACCATAGAGTCTGACTCCTTTCCGATACGCGCGGCGCCCCCCTCCCCCCTCCTCCTCCCGTTACAATGAAGCTTCGACGTGCCACGCGAGGTGGCAGCCTTTACTTTTGTCTAGGGTTACGTAATCGCCGTAGGCGCGTGCGTTTCCCCGAAGGAGCCACGTGCTCTCGGCCGACGGCACCGAATGCCGTAGCGGAAGCCCCCCCTCCCCCCCCCCACCGCCACCTCCATTGTGTATGTGAAGCTGCGCGTAAAGCCCTGCGAATCCGTCACGTGTTCAGAGTTCGTCGACTAGACTTAATCGCGATAACAGGTTACGATATAGATGTGACATTTATAATTGGCTCATCGATATCAGACCCGATCGTCCGTGGAATGTCGAGAATCGTGACCCTCGGGTAGCCCCCCCTCCACTTGGACGAAACGATTCCGAATGGACTCGGGAAAAAATTTGACGGTTATTTTTTTGGGGGAAAAGTATATGACGTCAATGACTATCGCGACGACGAGCGTCAGGACGAGAGCTGTAGGTACCTACGAGATATGTATAACCCATTGAATTGAGGTCAAGGATAACGTATGTGTTACTGTGCCGACCTCTAGGAATCACGGTTAATCTACGTCGACCTCGTTTGTCCTTCTATGTATGTATATATGTATATATGTATATACACAGTACGTGTACGCATGTAAAAGGAAACGTGCGCGAACGAGCGACATCATCTGCGAGAATTGTGTAATCTCCACGTAATTGCGGCCTATCTGCCTCGGCGACTACGTGATTCACTCATGAATCGATTCGACGTTCACGATCCGCGAGCACGTGGACCACGTGACGATACAGCTTCCGAGAATATAAAAATTAGAGCAGTCAGTCTTCGACGAAGAGGTCAATCGTCCTGACTGAGATCATCCATGATGCGAGCTGGGGCACTGTCACGTGGCTGGGAGGACCTGCCCTTCGTCTCACGTGCCTGACCATACGTACACAGTGCGATGCTCAGAATGACGTTCAACAAGTGTCAGATCTACGTACAGCGAAAACAATAACAAAGAGAGAGCAGCTGCCACGTGGTAGCCCAACATGACAGAAGGGGCCACGTGGGTCGAGACCAAAGCGTCTTTAGGCTGGTTAAAGAAAAAAAAATAGAAAAAAATAGAGTCCTTATGTAACAAGGTAATTCCTGATGAACATCACCAGGTTCCAGAGTGACCGACCGGAGGATCGTTCTCAGAAGTGATTTAGCAGGAAGCACGAAGCCGTCACGATGAGTCACGTTTCCTTATAACGCTGATCCGGGACTGATGTCTTCCCTCTGGTATATTTTGAGGAACGTGTGTCGACAGTGCGGTAAATTAATAATTGATTAATTGGAGAGAAAAACATTTTTTTTTTTTTAAGTCGATGATTAAGCGATACCGCGAATTACGAGAGTGTCGCTGCCGCGAGCGGAAACTTCATTGGGGAATCGATTTCCGGGTTTTCGGATGTCGAGCGCAATTGGCAGCGAACGCGCGATGACGCAACGTTACGACTCACGGTCGCGAATTGCCCTCTGAATCACGATCGCGAGAAACGAGGCTGAATAATCCAATTGCCATGAAGAAAATTCCAAAGATAAGACGACGGCTTGATTTAAGACGGTAAACGTGGAGGGAGGACGAGGGGCTGCAGGAGGGGATCGAGATCGTCTTTGCTTTGAAATCGATAAGAGGCGGGTGAGAGTGAAGAAAAAAAATAGTATGAGAAAGGGGGGAAGAAGAATGGGGGGTCGACAAAAGTCTCAACAAATAAATCGAGATCGGAATAAATTTTTCAACGATTACGTAACGCGCAACGTATACCGTATATTATATATATATATATTATATATATATAAGTGTGTCGTTAGTACAGTTTGGGGGCAGGGTACCATAAAGCGGCGTTCCCAATAGGCAGCTGATAAATTTTTATAATACAAAAAAAAGAGCTAAACTCGAAACGTCACAGAATTGAAGTTCAGTCCTATCCTAACGTTAAAAAAAAAATTTCACGCATTTGGTGTGACAAGCCGCTTTATGGTAAACGACCGCGAATTCTTTGAGGACAGTCCTCGAAACAGCCACGTGTCCTCAAAGCAGCCACCGCGTAACAGAGAAGGTCTCGAAAATAGCCAAACGCCAAACTCACATTGGCACGTTGATATATGTATATATATATATATGTATATATATATATACAATTCATGTAAGTATATCCAAAATACTCCGAGGGATTGCGCAACTTCTTAATTATTGTCTGGAGATAAGATACAGAGCCGATCAAAGATAGATCCAATCGGGATATGCAGTCCGCGTGTTTGATACGTTATCAGTGCTCGGTATGACGTGTAAAATATATTTTTATGATAACGTAAAGCCGAGAAGGTCGCGCGCGCGTCTTCGGGGATATCCTGCGGCGAGAGACATCTGGTGTTTTCGTCTCGCAACTATCTCGCGAGAGGCTCATGGGACTTTATAACTTTTATGTGTATATAACATATATATATATATATATTCTTTATTTGCTCGTCCTTCGATAAAAATTCGTTCTTCCTCTCTCTCTCTCTCGCACTCGCACTCTCGCTGGTACCGCTTTGTTTGGTCTGAGCGCGTAATCTACGACGACGAAGAACTCGGACGACTCCGTAGGGACCCGAGAGCGTGAACGTCTCGTGGACGCACGTGTTCCGAGAATTACGTAACGAAGTTACGATACGTCGTGCCGCCGCGCATCCACCGTGCGGGCTATATACATATATGATTAGAGAGGAGCGCGAGTATATTAAAAAAAAAAAGAAAGAAATAAAGAAAGAAAGAAAGAGAGAGGCCTGGAAAAGAAGCGGAACAAACAAAATATTGTAGAAAGATTAAAAAGCCGTACGCGATCGATACGCGTATCGTTTACGAGCGTGTTTTCTATTGAATTAACAAATAGACATGGCGATTGGTGGTTTTCCTGTTTTTTTCCGGCGGAATTAAAAAAAAGCCCCACCCCCCTCCCCTTTCGCGTCAACGGAATTAACACGGCGAACGCTTTGCTTGCAATGATAAGAATCTTTCTTATAAACGATGCTAAATTCCATTTAATTGTTTGTTTTAACGATTACTTAATAAAGTGGGAAGGAAATGGCCCCCCCCCTTCTTCTTCTCTGTGATTAATACCGCCCCCTTCGCTGTCTCTCTCACTCTCTCTCTCTCTCTCTCACGCTCTGATATTTATCGCGTAGCACGAAGTAGCGCGTGCCTCAAATATTCCAGGACGGACGTTAGACTCGCGTACGCGATGTCAGCAGTTGCACTATTGACAGTGTGAACGCGCAGTGAGAAAGAGAGAGAGAGAGATAGGACAGAGTTCGTTTTAACGAACTATAGAAAATAATAGGTGGTCAGCAGGAAAAAAAAAGGCTAAAGCCATGTATATCGAAGGAGTAAGGAAAACAAAAAAAAAGTGTTAAATGAGCTAACTGAAATAATATTTTCTAAAGACCCGATAAGGATATCGCATTCTGTTACGCGAGAGCGATTAAAAGTCACCCGTCGGAGCTCACGATATCGCGCGCGTGCCTTAAGGTTCGATCTGCCGTTTTAAAAGAGGCCGAAGGTCTTTTCACACACGAAAACGACAGGTAAATACGCCCGAGGGCGGGAAAAATTCGAAGACCTTCTTCGCTCTGTCGGTAAAGAAGCGCTCGCGTCGGTCCCAGTTGACGTTGGAGCGCGTGACGGTTACCGGCGTTAACGGGAACGTTAGGCTGTAGCCTTTTTTTTTTTTTGAAAGAGCCCCAACCACATGCCACCACATTGCGCAACGTCTCCTCCACGGGCTGTTCTTGCGATACTACAAAAACCCACGGGCTCGTTCAAATTAGTCTTATCAGCTAACGAACGAAGATAAGGTGAGGGGAAATTGTGACGCAAAAAAAAAAAGCTGGTCCCAATACAAATAACCTACGCAACGGCAGGATTAAGGTAGGTATACCTAACAAAAAAATCTATAAAATTCCATTGCTCCCGTAGTCTATGTTTGGTCAGAGCTTCCACGAATTTCACTCGCGCAGTCGGTATTTTCCTTGCGTCGCGGAGCCAGAGGCGATAGCGA
Source organism: Calameuta pygmaea (assembly GCA_031762395.1). NCBI lineage: Eukaryota > Metazoa > Arthropoda > Insecta > Hymenoptera > Cephidae > Calameuta > Calameuta pygmaea. The sequence continues at coordinate 483,737 of JASANN010000600.1, forward strand.
GAAAGGAAAAAAAAATCGTAACCCGCAAGGACCACCAGGGGGCACCGCAGCACGCGAGCTCCTCGCTGAAACGCGTATAAGCGATCTGAAACGTCGAGGTTACGCGAGAACTGTGAATTAGGCCGTGGCCCACTTCTGCCAACATATACAATACCAGTACCTTCTCCTCGACCGTTAGCGATGGTCGGTGGGTAGTGCCGATGATGATGGTGGCGGTGGTGGTGGTGGTGGTGGTGGTAGAAGTGGCAGTACGTACAATAATTGCGTTAGTAGAGCGAACGGTAGAAGGGGAACAGAGATTGGCAGGAGTTTCGAGCAAGTCAAAAGAGACGCTACGCGCTATTTCTGAGTAATAGACGACACAGAACTGCCAACACGTTCCACGGGTTAAAAGGTTAGGGAACAATGCTTCTGCGAGCCACGTGCTCGCTGGGGGACTACTCGAGCAGACAATAATTTTCTTGGCAGTCAGCGATGCTTTCTCGGTGAATATTAAAACGTAACAAGTTGCGCGGTATCGACCCTGCAACACCGAAGCTCGACTTTGATCGTTTATGGGTCCGTCGTGCTCGGTTAGTCCAAAGTGTAATGACATAACGTTCGGGTCTATGACTAAGACAATGGAACCGGAGGGAGCCTCGTGGAATTTCCAGGCGACCCAGAGGTACCCGTAAATACTTGAACCGAGGTAGCGACCGGGGACTTTACCGTGTTTTGAGAATCTTGGAGGAAAGGGAAACGCTAGATTTTTATTATTATCGCGATCTGAGGAGCGACGCACTACGTAAGGCGGTTTTACGTGATTTCATGGGAAATGGACTGGCGGCCGATCGTTGGACGTGTCTGGTCATGTTTTGTCAGTCAGAAAGACGATAAGATACGAGTGTCACATAGGCGAACGTCAATATAAACGTTACGGGGAACAATGGCGGGGCAGCCACAGGCTACGTACACAGGTTACTCTGGTACTGTCGGAGTATACGAGAGCGATTGCGTCATTTGACGCTGAGGTTAGACAGGATCGAACTTGTCGAAATATTGGGCCTGGGTACTGGCCGCGAGGAAACTGGACAGTTAGGCGAGTCACGTGGCTCTTTTTTGAAGGCGCCGAGAATTTCGAAGATCGTTGACGACAAATTGAGGATCTTTGCCGACCGTTAAGTATGGTGGATGGAAAGTTATGGAATGTCCGTGGGAACACGTGTGCCTCGGCAACGCGACTGACACAGTCCGAGGTATAAATACTTGGTATATGAGACACGTCGGTTAATCACTGTCTACTCACCAATCTTGAAAGGTGCTGCCAAGTACAACGGCACGAGAGAACTGTGATCCACTTTACGGTAGGTAGTCCTTAAGGGGATGATTTTTCGGATCCGATGTGATTTTCCCGTCCCTTCGATCTCCTCGTTCGCTTTACGGTAAAACTTTTGAAACTACCGCGCCGAACATAACGAAAGCACGCGGCTGCTCTGAGATAATCAAAGTGCGCGTCTGTCGGATATGGAGGTTCGAAGAGCGTGTCGGAAATAAAAAAAAAATCACAGTCTTCCTATGGTCTCCTGATAAATCCTTGGAGCACTTCTCGAGCCTTCTTCTTTACTTCTTCCTACTATTTATTTATAGCAGTGTCACTTGAACGCGCGAAATACGTACTTCGCGCTCCCGCAGGACGTCGCTACGAATTATTAATCGATGTGTCTATGTCGCACCAGTTAACCAGCCGACAGTCCTCGAGTCACTAGTGTTTTTGGTTTTATCGATGCTTCGGAGCTCGCGACGACGATATCAATCTATCTGTGCAGTTCAATATTTAATATATGAATGTATATATGCGTATTGTATATACAGATCCGGGAGAGCTAAGCGAGATGCACGTCCGCTCGGTGCAGTGTCGCGCTGCAAACTGAGTGGCCGCTGCGTGAAACTCACAACTCTGTCTCTGGCCCCAATGTCGTCTGGCTGGAGTTTGATGCTAGGAAGGCAGGGGCAGTGTGGGTGGGGTCGGGGAAGCATGAGCCGGAGTATCGGCAGGACAGTCAAAGTAGGGGGACGGAGGGATAGCAGGAGGCAAAAGATAGGAGAAGGAGAGGAGGTACGTGTTGAACCACTAAATTGGGGAGGGGGCACTGGGCTCGGGGAAGAGTCAAGACAGAGCCGAGAACGCCGCTCAGGAGGAGCTCCTGCTCCCTCTCGTTGAGTAGTAGTAGGTAGCTTAACGCTTTATGCTCGATTTATGCTCCTTTCGTATTAGCGTCTGTCTGCTCGGGCCTACCACCACTTGCTCGCAGTCGTATCAGGCGCGTATGTATATACCCGTACGTAGAGTCTACGTTTTACCAGCGATCAGAATCAGGCCTGCTCGCCCACTACTTACTCACGGTCCCTACTACGCGACCAACCTTTACTCGCACTCCGGCCTCCTGCGTCACAACGTTCTCCCCACCCGAGCGTTCACCTCCTCCTCCTTCTCCTCCTCAGAGACGCCTGCTACTCCCTACGGCTACTCTAGCGTCACCCCACTAGTAGAACGACGGCGACGTCTCTGCCGAACTGCCAGAGCGGCTTGCCTAATTAGATTGCGCCGAGCCGTGATGCTGGCCGGTCGTGTCGAGCTCCAGCATCCGTTGGATCATCGTCAGGTAGCCTCGCCGACGGTATCGATGAGCCCTTCAAGGTCACCAAAACGATGGCTGCTCCTTGCAAGGCAAAGGTCATTAACTTGGGTTCAGGACCATGCTCGTTGTTTTCACGACGAACCTTTCTTCTCTGTTATTATCGTTATCGATGGGCGCTTTGCTCTCACGAGGGATACGAGGCAGGAGGTAGAGGCGGTCCGGCAAATATTGTTCGCAACCTTTCTTTCTGCTTTCTCCGAGAATAAGGTATTTTATCATCATCTTTCTCCAGCGGATAAACACTTGAAACCTCCAATTGAGATCGAGAGTTCCGCCCTCCTGCCCCCCTTTGCCGTTTCAACGCCCGCGAGACATGGATGAGGTCAAGTGACGCAGAAGCCGCTGGAATAAGAACTCTGGCAAGGAGGGCAGGGCTCCTGGGATCCCTACCCCATGCCGAATACCAGACAACGAGGGCATCAGCCCCCATGAATCAGCCTCGGTCACCTTCGCTTTTTATGTAATTTTGTTAGCCCAGCCTCGGGCGCCAACCCGAAGCCCAACGTTTTCACTGTCCTCTCCCTATTTCTCCCTTCTTGCTCCTCTCTTTTCACTCCACCCCCCACCCTCTCTTTCTCTCTTTCTCTTTACCTCATTTATCCCATCTCGTACCGTCCTAATATATCCCACTCTGCACACCAATCTCTCTTTTCTCTCGGATTTTTTCTTTGTCGACAATCTACACCCGCTCCGTTTAGCATTCAGGTATACACACAGTCGGGTATATACTCTGTAATGTATATGTATATAAACGCATACATACTATGCACCAGCAACACGCTATGCATACATTGTTTCTTCGTATCTTGATTTCTGCGCATATGGACGTTATATACCTATGTGGGTGTTTTCTCGCGCGAGGGAGAAAAAATGTGCAGTGCGGTCACCCCTTCCGCAGTTGTACTATTTCTAAACTTGACCGCGGACATGTGCAATGGCCAGGATGAAAGCCGAGGCGAGGAGAGACAAGCCGCGAGAAGGGACAAGGTGGGGCGCAGACGGTTCGAGGAGACGTCAGGGAGAGAGGGACGCGGTTCAACCTTGATCGCCAAATTGCGATGCGTTTAACCATACGCAATGAATCGCTAGGAGACGGAATTAAAACACGACCAATGGATATTGCAACGACGAAAATTCCCTCTCGAATCTTCCAGCCGTAAAACGACGTCTGCATTACCTTTCCCGTGTTTACTCACATTGCAATCCAGACTCGCTCCAGAGCTTTCTACTTCTTTAACGCGTGGCACGGTACACGCGATGTTATTCCACATGACTATGCAGGCGCAATTGTTCAGTAACAATTTTTCTAGCCATTGTCACCTATCGTGACCCTGATTCTTAGGGCGCATGCGCGTACGGCTATACGCATGTCGTATCTCACCACCTCGACAATTCAAACGGACACCGTTAGACGTCCGTACGTCGTATTTTGTTCTGATTTCGATTTTTGTGATCGTCACGAGTGAACTATTACTCGTGTATGTGTTAATGTCGGTCACAATAAAATAATTGGTTTTATCGCTATTTCTATTGGCCCCAATTAGTTCCCAAGTACGACACGATGTCCCGCTCGATTTTCAGCCTTTCTCCCATCTATCTTTCAGAGCAAGGCTCGCACGGATGCCATGGAGAAAGTGTAACTAGCAACGTAAAGTAATAGTGACGCCAGCAGCGTAATCGAGGTTGCGGCGCCGGAAGATTTTCAAGTAACATCAGATCTACGACGTACTCGACGTCTATTTCGCACCCTCCAAATTAGCACCGTTCTCTCTGTCTCTCTCTCTCTCTCTCTCTGTCATATATATAGCTTTGATTTTTTTCTCTGTCTTCTTTATCAATGAACGCCGGCATCATTTCCCACCTCCCCGCGACCATCGACGCAACAACCACATTCACGCAATAGCACAAGCCCGACGTACGCCACTAAAGTTATAAGGTCCTTCGCTTAGACGAGTTCACTGATCTCCACGGATTCCACATACTCAAGTGGAAATCGAGCAACGACTTTGGTCGCCACTTGTAAACCCGTAAGAGCATAAAGCTTCTCTTCTATGCCGGTTCCTGGCGTATGCCGAGAATCCATGGCCACGCACAAGGTGTTCCCAAAACATAGAACTCCCAGTGGAATCAACATATTTTCAAACAACCTTCAAAATCATACTACCCGTATAGTCCGCGTCCAGCGCTGCGATCGTCGATTCTTATCAACAGCGATATCTATGTCTTCTCTTGCCTAATAATATATCGTTTAATTCATACCGCAGTTCATTTTTAAATTGTCCCAGAGGGGAGGAGGGGGGGGGGCGTCCGATTTTCTACAATCTTTTTTTTTCGATACACCCCGTATAATAGACAGGAGCCTACTTGGCTCGCGGACGGTACTTTCATCGACCAAGTGAAAGCAATATGAAAGTGCTTGATTGCAAAGTAGAAAGGTGAAATGTACGATAAAAAGACGAGCCCCGTTACGTGCGTGTATACCGGTCGACCCATTTGAGAGAGTATTGCCCGCACGAGAGACCGAGAGAAAAAGATAGAAGAGCTCGAGAGTGAAGTCGCCTGCCAATGAGAAAGAGAGAGACGGCAAGTGCGGTAGACCCAAAGGAAAACAGAGGAAAGAAAGACGAATTCGTTACTGGAAGGAGCGAGGTGAAATGTACCGTAGAATTCGCCGCGCAAGTCCTTGAGTGTGACAATCTAAGGTCAACGATTGGGAAACGTCGCTTTAATCGAATAATACTGACAATGAGGAGATACGTAACGTCATGTCGGCGCAATGAATAATCAATAACAAAAGCTCTACCAGAGACTCTGGTGAAAATTTTAAATCCTGAACGACTGACTCTAGGCGATCTGATTTATCTATTCCAGGTCATCCCCTCTCCGCTGCTCCCCCCACCCCACTCCGCCACTCGGACGAAAATTTTTTCTCTCTCGCTCTCTCTCTCTCTCTTTTTTCCATTTTCATTCAACTCGCCTTCTCTCTGCTTCTTTCCCACCCCCCGTGCCCACCCAACCCGCGAATATCAACACAGACGTATATCGCGCCTCGCAAATCGCCTGGCAAACTATAAATATTTTCCCTTCCAGGCGCAAATTAACGCTCTCGGTATGTATCCTATCTCACGGCGTAATTGCTAAATTGTTATATTATGCGAGTGAGATAAGTTATCGCCGGCGTCGATAGAGGCCCCTATCCCCATTTGGGGTTATTTTATTTGGCATGGGTCAGCTGCTCGATAAACCCCTCCGACAGCGTACTTCGTCTCCTTTTTGTCTCTAAGCCCAAATCCTTTCTCTCTCTCTCCCTCTCTCTCTCTCTCTCTCTCTCTCTCTCTCTCTCTCTCTCTCTCTCTCTCTCTCTCTCTCT
>JASANN010000600.1:489884-583019 GCA_031762395.1 Calameuta pygmaea
TCTCTCTCTCTCTCTCTCTCTCTCTCTCTCTCTCTCTCTCTCTCTCTCTCTCTCTCTCTCTCTCTCTCTCTCTTCCCTTCTGCTCGGCTACTCACTGTCGCGTCATTCTCGTGGACTGCTGATAGCGCGCCGATAACAATGGCAGCGTGACAATTAGCTCGCACGAGACAGGCATCGCTCGTACGCGAGAGAGAGAGAGAGAGAGAGAGACGGGACGTGACTGAGTAACGACGAAAAATAATGACAATGATATCCGATGACGACAGCGACGCCTATCGGCAGACTGGCCGTACCTGCGCGGTGGAACTTGAAATTCGAATTAACCTAACCTAACCTCAATCCTGAGGTTAATTACGCAGGTGGCGACGAAACGCGGACTGTTTATCGCGTAAAAATAGACAAGAGATCATCCCATGGAGATCATCGGCCTCGCTTATCGCGCTTGGATCGATCGTCTGCATTTTTTCTTTTTCTCGCGTTAAATCGTTATTAATAGGATACGCAATTGCGACGGCTATGTCGGACGGATGACTTTTTTTTTCTTACTCTTTTTTTTTGGTTCTTCTTCTTAGTTGCGCAACCGCGAAATTTATAATTGTCATTCTAACGTAATGACGATTCGTTACCGACTCGATCATTCTTGGGAGGCGTATACCCGATTTAACGGTGAGTCATCGCTCTCGCAGGAAAAGATGAGTTGGCTTCCTTCCGCGCGATATATATATATATGTATATATATATACGCGCGAACTGCGATGACGATGACGATTATCGGTACGATCGTTAATCCTTGATGACTATATCCGCGATAGCGCGAACGGTAGTAACTCCTAGTTACCCCATCGCGCCACCGATGACGTAGGTGTCATCGTGTGACGAAAAAAAAAAAGATTCGCGATATCAGTTGCAAAAGTGATTGTTCACTGTGATTTTATATAATATTTTCGAAATACGATAACTATGGTTAAATATTTTTTTTTATAAAAAATTGATACCATGAAATCGTTAGACGGTAAAAATACCGACGAAAACGGTGAAATCGAGAAAGGGGGAATTTTTCATTGATCGATATTTCTGTCCCTCTCATACAGGGAATTCGAAAAATCTCCACAAAAAAAAAGATCCTTTCCGATCGATCGATACAATCGTCGTTTGACGTAGATCGAAGACTCTCATTGACTCTTGCTTACGTGGGTATTGCACAATAGTGTCCTGACCGAAAGTCTCGTCGTCGTAAACACCAAGACGGAAGAAGCGTCGGGGCAAGCCGAAATTACAGCACCGGGTCCATCCGGGCCACTGCCTGATTAACCTTAAGAATTTTGCAGGAATTTTTGCTCGGCCGGTATTATTTTTGAATTAATTTTTACTTAAATTCAAACTGACACGATAAAACATAATTTCGCAAATTCCATCGAATCGTCCATAAAATTATTTCATACGCGAATCTAAGCGCAGTATTTTAAATGTATTTTTTTTTTTTTTTTTACAAGAGTGTCAAGTCATCGTGAGCACGCGACGCTAATTACTAATTATTCATCCGTCGAAATAATATATTGCCAAATTGTAGAAATTTCGACTACCCCCCCCCCCCCCCTCCGGTCACACATTAAGATCCTATATGACCGATAAGAGATATCAGTGGAAACAAGAGGCCATCGGTATTTTGAAAAATCGACAAAGTTAGGGTTGTCCGAGTCGATGCGAAAAGGACGCCGGAAGAGTTTGAAAAAAAAAATAGCGTGGAGAAGTAAAAAAATAAAAAAAGCAAAATTTAATAAACACGCGATATGCAACGGAAATATCGTGAAACTTGGTGTCTGGGATAATCGCATCGTTACGTCGGGACGGCGTGTCAGCGTCGTTTACCGTTACTGCAACCGGACGAAGACGAAAAGTTGTGCAGGAAATCAGCGAGACTCTTGGTTTATTTTTCAAAGTAGATACGGAGGAGGGTCAAAGGCTTATCTGAATTACGATAATTCATGGGCTCACGGATGTACAACTATTACGTGTCGATACCACAGAACGGCCGGTTCCGTCGTTCGACTTCCGAGGATTCCAATGGCAGCTCGATTTCACGATTTCGCAAATTTCGCTTTTGCCGTCGTTACTCTCGGCCACGTAACGGCCGGACTCGTAACAGCCGTGCGCATGCGCGTTCCTAGGCGCAATATCGTTCGCGCGCAGGCGCAGCCTGAACATACAGGCGAACCGGCAAGAAATCATCACGTGCGCTTCGGGGGAGACAGGAAATCCTTAGGCCGCGCGCCGCAAAGGCAGTCACCATCCCGGTGAAAGCAGTTTCCACAATTTCTCTGTGGACGAGCGAATGCTGCGATTAAATTTATTTACCAGTAGGCTTATCATTATGCATACACGTAATACGTACAATACGTATATACAGGCGTAAGGCCAGTCACGGGATTTTTTGGGTGTTTTTCTAGAAGGACGACGACGCGCGTCGTTACAGTTTCAATTATCATCGCTACTGGATTACGTGGGCGCATTTTGAGGTTAACCTCGTGCTCTGACAGTTTTCATTGTGCCGTACGAATAACGCCTGTCTGCACCGGTGCACTTTTCTCGAGGGTTTTATTCAAAGAGTGAATCATCGTCTGGCTGGGGCCAAGAGCGACAAAGAAACTCGCCAGCACATAATCATGCGACCGGGATGATATTCTGCATCGGACAAAAGTGACCTTGCGCGGTGCCGATCAGGGACGCGGCTTGTTCACCTAGGGCAAAGACCCCCAAGGTCTGCGTCTCCGGATGGAATCTCGTTGAATTAAAAGAGATATAAATAAAAGGGAAAGAAAAGAAGGAAAAGTCATTGATCACCGAGGACAAATCTCGGCGAGTTCTTTGTGAACCTTTTTTTTTTCTTTCTTTCCTTTGTCCTGACGGCACTTGGCACGAGGCGCGAGTTTTACATTGGAACCTGCGCTAAATAGATTTTACGAAGACTCCATAGCGGCCTGGACACGTCAGTTTTGTGAATTATGTTTCATCGAGGCCTTTGTTTACATGTATATATGATAACAAGACACGGCTACGAGATTAAATTTTATTATTTTTATTTTTGCGTACCTTTGTGAGTAAATTTATTTATTTTTGTTTTGTACCTTCGTTGCACTTGCGGATCGAGATTTCCTCTGTCAGGCTTCATTTTTGTGCTTATCGTTTAACAACGGCTGTCGAGGCTTTACGGACGTGACGTAACTAACGATAGTTTGGTCTACGTGGTCGTCGGTGTCGTTTTTCTCGAAAGTTGCATTCTTGGTGGTACGAGGGAAATGCATCGTAACGAAAGCGAAGTGCAGATTGTTGAGAGAGAGAGATTAAATAAAGATTGTCAAATTTAGTTAAAGAAATCGTAAATCAAATTTGAAAATAAAGTCGACTGTGATCGCTGGAACGAATTAGAGGTCGTCGTTGCATAATACGGATATTAGAGCAGCGGTTACGTTATTATATAGGCCCAACTTTTTCATTTCATCCACCGAATTTCATAAGCATCGAGTCTTTCGTAGCGTGATGTTATGTAGGCGACGATAAAAATCACGTCGATGGTAATTTTTTATTTATTCGTAAATTAACGATAAGAGCGATCCACGTGTATGTATATGTATATAAAAAAAAAAAAGTGGAAGATATTGAACTGGCAAAAGTAATTATAGGTAGTACAGATTTTAACGTGAAAAGGTCGAGGAGACGGAAGGCGAAGAAGATATCGAGGTCACAGTAGGTAAATACGGCCTTCCCAATAATAAATTCAATAGATTAATCGTCTCTCTCTTTCTCTCTCTCTCTCTCTTGTATTGCACTCAACAGCGAAACCTCGAGGCACCGTTAAAAAAGATAGCGGATTCCGATGTTTCCTGCCAACCGACGAAATTCTCGATTCGCTTCTTTTGTCTCCTTTGTGCGAGAGGAACCGTAAGGCCCCATTGTGCCCTATGGTGGGAGGTCAGGAGAAGAAGACGAGGGGTGTCTCGTGCAATATACGTACACTCAATGCACATCCGTATAACTAGAAACGTAACAGTAGAGAAAGAAAGAGACAAGAGAAGATTCAGGAAGAAGCAAACTAACCTTGTAACCCTGTCGCAGAGGAACGGTGGAACAGCGGAACAGCGGAACAGGACGCTACCCATGATGCACCGGGAGCTCACTGGCGTTGCCGCGAGACATATTTGCTCTTAAAACTCACGAACTAAACCGCCGCGATAGAATTAACGGTTAAGAATTGCACAATTAACGAGAGACGAACGTCCGTTGCGACGCACCGACGAGTTTGTTGTCATGAAAGCCGACGCTTCTGTGACTAGCGCCGCCATTAGCGAACTACGAATTGGAACGTCACCTCTGTACGGTATTACGCCTCACATGAGTTTCAGAATTTCGCCGCCAGGCGGCTCGACGGGGTGTTGTTCGAAATATCGTCGCTCCAATGTCAACGGGAATTCCGTTTGAATTCGAAACAAGCAAGAGGCAAAGGATAAATACGAGGAAGCGTAAAGAGACGGTAAATAATGAAATTATGTAAAATTTTAAGAGCGTCGTCGGCCGATCCTCGATGCCCATGGCCATTGTCGGTGGCAGCGGTACACGCGACGGATCCCTCTGTCATAATATGTAGTTTCACAATGGCGGCTATCGAGGGCAGGACACCGTTAGCTGTTCCGCGCTTGTAACGTGGTTCAGCGGCTAGCAAGAATCGCTCTCTTCTCGCCGGCAGCATTATCGCATGAGAAAATACGAGAACGAGATAGAGCTTGATCCTTAACGTTATTATTTGTTACATCCACGCCTCTCGAGAGCTACACACCTCGCTCGCTAAATAACCCATCGATACGCCTTATCCCTCTGCCGTGGCTCCTTCGATTCTCCATTCAGAGAACTTCCGGTGCTAACGGGACAATAATAGCGTATCCGTCCGAAAATTTAGGTTAACCCAACCCAGGAGACACCCATTCGAGAGATATGTAAGAATTCGTTCTACATTAAACAAAACCCCATTGTACAGACAAAATGGCGTAGTACGGGTCGCTATGAATTCACGAAACTCGCGTCGAGTTAACATTGACGAACTTTATCGAAAACCCATGAACCTCCAACGCATTCGTAAGGTTAACGACACTTGAAGACTCGATCGCGATAGGAACGGCCCGGAGGGGAGGCTGGGTCCAGAGGGTCCCAGGATGTCCGGAACAAGATATAGAAACGTCGCCAACGTATCCCGGATAGTCTAGCTCCTGGGTATCAGTCCTCTGCTCAAACAGCGAGCATCCATCATCGACCAGTGACGACGATGAGATCAGACCCAACAATTTTTATCGAAAATAACAACATTTTTCCCCATAAAAAATACAAGGAATGCGTGAATCTTTGAGCTTATCGGCACCAACGTCATTCACCCGGTACGAAATCGTCGACGTGACGCTAATCGCACCATTGATAATTAAGGATAGCGGATTGAGAATCTATGATCAGTGGGCCAGAGAAAGTGGACGATGAACCCGGGTCCCGGGTGTCCGAGTACTTGCACATTACGCTACTTAGCTTACTTACGTTTCCGCTTAGCCCGACAGAAACGCGACCGTTACGCCGTTACGTGGGCTGAGCGAGCGTCGCGATTCCCAAAATTGTAGGACGCCCTCCCCCCTCGCTTCCCTCCTCCCTGCGACGCTCTTACGAATATCCGCGATATATATCGTACCACGTGACGTCACCCTCACGTACGCCGTTTATCGTTAGCTAACACGTGTCCGATCCATGAACCGATATATGTATATAATTTTACATGCACCATATATATATATATATATATATGACTAAGCGTATATACGTATACGTATGCCGTATATATGTATATACTTCCTACGTCGATGGGCCTTAAGGACACGTGTAACGAAATAATCCATAGGAGGGCTTTCGGTCAATGCCATTCAAATATTATGTGCAATTTTAAAATATCTCTGAAGTCCCGTAACTACCGTCGACCGGACGTAACTAAATGTAATAGAGAAACTGGGTAGATAATAGAAACGATAAATGCACTTTGCATGGGACGTCACCTAGATACGGGAACGCGTGTTACCGAGAGATAGTAAAGGGCCCGAAGTGTCTCGACGGAGGGGGGGGGGGGGGGGGTAGAAATTGGAGATTGTAAGAAACGAAGAGAAACACGCACAAACCCAAAGGGGGATCTGTGCCGTAAGACGAGCTTACGCACATGGCGTCTATTTGCGTCGTGACGCCCTCCTGTTACCCTTTATCCAGATACACCTTCCACCTCGATACTTCTTTCGCCCTTGTACGGTAAAGTCTCGTGACGTGACGTATCCTCGACCTAACCTGACCTTAATCTGCTCTGCAGGTCGATATGGGTTGAAATTTTCGAAAGCGTCGTGGGTCTGTATTCTTTTTTTTTTGGGCGCATATGATTTGACTTTGAAATTCGATTTTGGAAATCGTGCTTCAATTTTTGGAAAAAAAACAATTTTTCGCCAGTGACCATTGCCCGGGAAAAAAAATTGAAAAAAAAAAATGTTGTTACGCTATTGGCTGTCTTTGGTCTGCGCTAGTTTGCACCAGATAATTTCCAAAGTCTACAAAACGTTACAAGCTGCAACTGGCGACGAGACGCCGTTCCGCTTTCTTGGAGTTTCAGGACATTCCCCGGGTGTGTTACAGTTTCTAGCGCTGAAACACATCGGCGACGCTATCTTCGTTTTGCTCGTTAACGGTTACAGGGAATTGCACGATCTGTCCCAATACCGTTTATGCTCGTACGGCGAAAGTCATTGAACCCGTCGAGTCTGCGATGCGGTTTCGGTTTCGGCTGCGAATGCGCTTAGTTCGGGTCAAAATACGAGGTGGCGAGTGAGAGAGAGCGAATGAAAAAAAGTGAAATAGAAAAAAAAATTGCAAAACAGTCTTATTTATCTTTTCTGCTGATCGAGAAATGACATTCAATGGCGCAATCGTGCAACGACCCTGTCGCTTGACTTCGCGAATCAAAACAACTGACTTTCTTTTTTTTCTCTCTCAGATCCTCATTGCTAAAATTCATTCTCAGATCCTCATTGCTTTAATGTTATTCGAATTTCTTTTTTTTTTATATTAATATATATGCGTGGAAGAATTTGGAAATTTTTAAAACTCGACTCGTCAGCTGCGAAAATTAGACGCTCTTTTGACTAGCCAAGCAAAATACGTCCACGTCCCTGAATGGCGGCCGATTATGAAATGTGCTTATAAGCGAATACTCACGTCGGCTTTCACGGAGTCCACGAAGAAAGTTTCCAGCGGCGTCGGCAAGTGCATTCGCTCGAAAGTCAACGACGCCTCAGGGACGTCGTTTCGCTCCGGCGAATTCCTTCTGGAATGTTCCAGACGTCCCTCGAACGTAGGTGGTCTCCTTTGATTTTCAAGTGTCCCAGACACGTTTGGGAATGTCAAAACTGTGAAATGAATTAAAAAAAAATTAAAAATTTGAATTAATAATATATACGGAAATAGTCATAACTCTGATAAGAAGTAATGACGCAAGTTATTCGGTCCTCCTTAGATAACGGGAATCTTTTGGTGAGAGATACCGAAGATCCGAAAGGAGACTAAAATTATTCAAATTAACGAAAGATCGGCTCAGTCTTATTGTAGAAATTTTTGTTGGAATCGACACCAAACGAAACTGTGAATTATATCGACGTTTTCATATCGAAATTATGCTAATGGACCACTTCCCCTGCTATCAGCCCTGCCTCTCGCCAAAGCACAGGCTATCCAACAGAAACCAAAATGGACATGGATAATCGTGGAAAAATTCTTGCGTGACTGCTTTCCAGTCCGTATTCTTACATCCACAACGCCACTTGGACGCTACTTAGAAATCGACTGACGATCGAATCCGAATTAACACCTAATTACCCAGGATTAATCGTCCTGGTGAAATTTCTACTTTCCACGCCTACTCAAAAGTCGTTGCCTTCGTCGTCGTCGTCGTCGTCGTCGTCATCATGGGCTCCTGGCGAGACTAAGAAATATAGAGTGACGATTATTTTTCCCAAAAAAATTTTTTTCAAGAAAATTCAAATTTCCGATTTTCACCCTGTACTCGTATGACGATCGTTCGTTTACCTCGTTAGGCAAAATTTTGCTCCCCCCGTTTCAATGAAAACTTTTAAAGTCAGCTTTCGGTATGACGACCAACCGACGATCCAGTCTGCCATGAGTTATTACGAACGCACTATAGTAAAAGCTCCAGTTACTCGAATCCCATAATAATTTCCCCTGGAACTCGTACAATGTGCAAGCAGTCGCATAGGCGTCGAAACGACGGCGTTACATTTTCAAAATGGAGATACAAATTTTTTATTACGCTGACTAGGAAACTCATAATAGCTATATCAGCCATTAAACGACTAGCAGCCTAGGACATTGGCCTTCCTCGTGGCAGTTCCGAGTTGCCGTTTATGTAACTCTTTCGACGGCTCGCCTACACTCGTATTCCTGGCATATCTTTCTTGCACATGCGGCAATATAAAGATAAGGACACGTGCATTTACGATTCGCTTCCTCGGTTACGCCCTGCGATCGGTCATTGGAATTTAATGTGAAAAAAAAAAAAATTCGTTCCTTTCTCCGTTAAATTTTTTTTTTTTAAAAAAGGTTACCAAAACTTACTTTACTTGGTAGTAATTTTTTTTTTCTTCGTCTAGGGATTTATCGGCAAGAGGTCTTATTGACTACGTGAGATAGAAGACGGGAAAGTGGGTCGCAGAAAGCAAGGCCACTGACACTGGCCCGCAACTACGAGAGAGCGCATAGGCTATTTTACACTCAGTTCCCTACGTCTCTACGTAGTTTCATTCTTTCGCCGTAGAGGGACGAGCGGCGCGTCGGTAATCACGTCGAGTCGCAAATTGGTTCGGTGAAAATGAAAATTCCCCGTTACGTAACAATTATAATAACAATGACAAGACAAGACCAACGGCACCTTCGTCATTACCGCTTTGTCAGCGTTCATCATATTTCTATCGCGGACGTCAACCTCCATCGCGCAACACGTGTCCGTTCGTCTATGAGATAAATACCGGTAAGGACGAGTCAGCGACGTCGAAGTGTTGCGTCGCGACGCCCTCGGGTCGTTACACCCTCCAAGTGAAACGCGACTGGGAATGACTGTCGCGATATTCCAAGATAATTAAACGCGTATCAGGTTTAACGACACCGCGATACATTTCTTTTGTTATCAATTAATTTTTCTAATCAATTTATCTAATCAAAAATCCCCCCCACCTCCCCCCTTCCTCCTCCTAATACTTCTCGATTATGCAGCCACGCGACAACCCAAGTAGGCTACATTTTCTAGCGTCCCTCGAGTCTCGTGCGCAGGCCACGTGATTTTACCGACCGAGGTGCTTTGTACACGTGACGAATTACCCGTCGGGTAACAATACGGAACGAAACAAGGTATTACGTAACGGGAGAACAATTGCCCATCCGGGCCATTCGTACGAACGAGTATCCGAAGCCGCGTTCGCGTCCTCAAAATTCTGACGTTTTCCATTCTTTTGCGGAAGACAAAGAGACATCCTACCTTTGTTTTCGTCGAGAGCACCAAGAATGATGGGTCGCCAGGCTGCAACGAGGACGAAAGTATAAAAGTATAATAAAAATAAGTTTCCAATAGAGCGAAGGATCGTTCGATACGCTGTTTAAAATTAATAATAATAATTAATTTTCACGCCTCGACGCGTCCCAAGATACATTCGCATAGGTCTCTACTAACCTGGAAATCGTTTGAGACCGAATGACCCCGAACCGACAAGGTCGAGGCTCGGGCCGCTACTGAACCAGGAGGGATTAAAACGAAGGAACGAGGAAAGTAAACAACGATAATCCTTAAGAAAAATGTCTGACCTGGCAACACTGGAATAATTCGTTCCGATACCTACGTAATTCCAGGTACACCCTTTGCCGCGTTACCGAGAAGTACTACCAACATGCGACGATTGGTATTAATATACAGGGTGACTTTAAAAAAAAAAATCCACTCACAAATGCTACTACTAGATATACCTGAGAACAAAGAACTTTGGAGTGTCTCGATTCTAAAAGTCACAGTTTGTTTAGTTGGCAAAAATTAATGAGTTATCGTAACGGCCTCGTCTGTCCCTAACCTAACCTCTCGTCCTATTAACTTCGCACGCATTGCCTCCCGCCTTCACCCCCCCCCATCCATTGTCATTTAATATTGACCGAGCCTGTACTTGTAATTACTCGACGTGTCGCTACGCGGCAGAGCGTTCGCTTTCTTTCGAAATTTCTTCTACTGGCAAAAATACACAGGCTGCATTGTTACGCAGTCGTAATGGCGACTTAACCGGCAAGCAAGGTCGTAAAGCGATGAATACGCTCGAGGCACGAAAGAGAAATGGAGACGGCGCGCTGCTTATTTTCGCAGCGGTACCAACCTACTGTGTACAAAGAAAAATGACGAAACCCATCATAGTGGACGAACTTTGGAGTAACGTTGAAGAAAAAAAAAATACGCACAAATATTTTTCTTCGTATCGTCCCTGACGGGTTGTCTACGACGTTGCGGTAGGTCACGACGAGCATCAGAACGCACCGTCCTCGTCCTCGTGAAACGAACGGTAATTATCGTCGTTACCTGAGCGATGACTCGTAAGGCCACACATCGAGACTCGCGATAATCTCGATTTCAGTATGTTTGCTGATCCTTGAATTTTTCTTTAGCTCGTATCAAATGTTACGCAACGGCAGAAGACCGATGAGTCCCGATCGTCGATTCGCTTTGGTCCGGGTCGAAAATGATGTGATAAAGGTCAAAAAAATTTTGTTGAAAAAAAAATCGCATCTTTCTCTTCCTACCGATCACACTAAAAATTTACCGTGGAAAATAATGCCCAAGTTTCCCATGAGTTCCACGAGCGTCTAAGTGCATTGAGCGTATACCTATAGCTTGGCAATATATATAGACATACAGAAGACCTGGTCTCGTCTCTTGGCCTGATACCAGTGAAAAGCGTATACCTTAACATTGCGATACACATTTCGGTACTTTTAACTTTGGACTCTGCGGAAACAAAGTAAACGGTCGTCTCTTTGTTTCCTCCCGTCGTTATTTTCGAATTTCGAATGAATTCACGATGTCGTTGCACCCGACCATTATCGGTTCCATTTAAACGGTTAGTCTTCTCGGACTTTCTCCCTCCCCCTTCCCCCACTTTCTCGTTAGAACCCTATTGTGTTTATCCACCTGAAAGATACGTTCTTATTCGACCAACCAACGTAAGATATTGGTGCGGAGCCTGCTGAGCTAAGAACCGCAGGACCGAGCAGTGCGCATGCGCGAGAGGGATGAAAGAGAATTCGAAGCCGAAGCGAGAGCGAGCGTTGCCATGGCCACCGGCGACGCGAGCGTCTAGGACAGGTCAGTGACAAAGCAAGGTCACGTCTCCGTAATACTCTGTCTTCTTTAATCCCACGCGAGCGCCTGTACGGAGTACCGAACAAAAATCCCAATCAAACTGTACCACCCACCAAGTAATCTAGGTGTGTTCGAAATAAAAGCGCTCCTCGTCCTATACCTAAATTTTCATGAAACCACCACCACCAACCCCCCCGATCCTAATTGTCCCAGACTCCTTCGCAGCTCCTGGCTGAATAGTCGCAACGGAAATAGCTCAGGCACAGATCATATAAGCGCAGCTGTTTATAAAATCGGCACCCTCGTAACAGCCATACCGATAGATCTTGCGCATAATTACCTGCTACATGCATATAGCGCACACAGCAGTCCTTGATCTCTTGTTCCCTCGAGAAGCAAAGTCAAGCTGGCGATATTTATTTAGAGATACGTCGTTACCCTCCGCGCCCGAGAGGCGCCTATTTCGGGCCCGAAGACGATTGAATATAAAATCTGAGGAAATCAACGTAAACGACAATAAAACTTCTTCGCGACAAAGAAAAAGAGGGAGAGCTCCACGAGAGAAGTTATCTGCAGAGCCAAGTTCCGTCTCGCGATGGCGCGCAACGCAATTTGTTATTCCCGTCGTGGCGTTGCATAACGCGTCCGTTTCTTTGCCACACCGATGCACCGTACCTTCCAGAAGGCCTTAAGCCTAAACATACAAGAGCGGCCACCGTCGAACGAAAATACTTATACCTGCTCGAACAAGAACAGACACGTCGGTAGACACGAGCCCCGTGTATTGGTACAGATTTTATCAGGAGTCTCTCCCTCTCCCTCGCATTGCCGCGCATGCGCAGTAACGTCGGCTCTAGGTTGAATATCGTCGCAGCCGCGACTCTCATCCGACAATTATATATATATATTGTATATATATGTATGTCGGCTTATCCAAGTGCGTTCTCTCTCGCTCCGATCTCGGCTCCTCTCGTTCACCCTAGTACCGGGTGTCGCACGCATCTCCACCGGCGCATGTTCAGCGTCGACTCTGGTGCCTTGATGTCCGGAGGACGTCCCCACCACCACCACCTCCTCCCGATGAGCTTTTGGCCGACTGCAATCGGTACTGCCGGTGCCGTCGACCAAGCCACGACTGCTGAATTTGTCCTGTATAGGGGGCATCGGGACGTTACCCGGGTGACCTTGGCTGCTCCGCCTCTACCTCTGGACTGCCTTCTACCCACCCGGTCCCCCCTTGGAATCCCTAGGCCACCGCTACTTACCAGCATCATCCACCTCTCCGGCTGTTTGCGCATCTCGACCGAGCGTTGCACCTTCTGCTCTCTATCGCGTTCTGACCTCCGGTTCAGGTACACCTTGCCTCCTCCTTCTTCTTCATCCGTCTCTCACTCGCGCATCCTCGATCCGGACCAAGAGCGACGGGGGTCCTAAAGTGCAGCAGCACCGCTCGGCTCTTTTTCAGAACGTAAATAGAGGAATAGTCAGCCGACCTTGGGGAGTCTTACCGAACCCATCGCGCCCTTAAACACAACGGGCGACGTTACCTTATCTATTTAAACACGCACGTGCGCATCTTTGACGCGCATGCGCGGTTATGACCGAAAAGACAAACAGGAACGCCAGACCCTTGCATTCCAGGGTTATGATATCACGGAGGGGAGACGTCGTGGATCCTTGCGCGGCGCTGGGTGCATCCTAGCTGAGGATCGACTGCGCCTAAGATGCATCCGGGCAAAGTGCATCTATCGGCTCGGGTAGAGGCGTGCGCAATCGGAGATATTGCGTAAATATTTTTGCGAGCGCACCGAATCGTTCGGTCGCGGCGCTGTCTGTCGGACCGCGGTGCAACGAACTCACGAGTGCGTTTTCGAGACGGGGAGGTGGTGGTGGTGGTGGTGGAGGAGGAGGAGGAGGTGGAGGAGTAGCTGCGACGGTATTAGTATTATTAGTGTGTATTAGGCGGTCGGACGAGTGCACTCGGTATTTGCAGTATAAAATATATTGCAACCGGCGTCCGTGTATCCGCACGGCCTTTCTCGGCCTGCTGAGTTATAATGCCGGCATAACGTGTGCTACGGTGGTTAATGTTAATGTTAACAGACTCGACCTTCCGTCCTGGAGCGAGTATGCCGGCCGTCTGTTTTCGCGCTGGCTATTATCGAGAAACCGAAAGGAAATACGGCGTCCATAATAAATATGACGTCGAGCGTCTACGACAGCGCAAGGGCACGTAAAATATATATGCTCAAGTAGGGAACCCGGTAGAAAATAAATATATCTATACGCGTACTGTTCTCTGTATCCGGGAGGGGGGAAAAAAAAAGAAATAAAAAAAAGAGTCATCGACGCCATTACCGGCCCAGAGCGCAGCGCGCTCTATTTTTCAGGCGTCGGTAGGCGCCGTCGATTCATCTCGGACCTTCGTCCGGTTCCTAACCCCATATAGGCGTCAGCGTCGGAGCGTTATAACATCTTTGTTCGGCTCTCGACGCGGGGTTGGGATGGAATGAACGAACTGGGTAGAGAGAAAGAGAGAGAGAGAGAGGGACACGGGATTGATAGTGAGAGCGAGAGAGAGAGAGCGGCAGCGAAAGAGGATATTTATAAATATGCAGCGATACATCGGACCTTCGCCTCGGGTTCGCGTACGGACAATGGCGGAGGCCCAATGCAAAGAGCGCGCCTTGCGAGCTCGCAAGGTTCGTCGGCGCATCGGGCCAGACGCACTCGGCCGGCGTGCATGCACAAGGTCACACGGGCACCGATCCAATGCTACTAACCTCGAGCACGGCCACCCTCCCTGACCTCCCTAACCTCCCCGGCCGACTGCGCCTACGTACGACCATCCTCCCTAGAGACTACTTTACACAGTGCCGATACCAGCCCGCCTTCTCCCATCCGGATCAGAATATTTTCATCTACGATAATTGCAATGGGATCCAGTTATACTTTGTGTCCTGTTCGTCGCTCTGGATTTCTCGTGCAGAAGGAAAGCAAGGCTGACGTAATCTTAGACTCTAGTTACTTGCAGTCGTAGTTCCACTATCGCACGGCAGGTGGAGCTAGAGTAACTTCTACCCCCCCCCCCCCCCGAGTCCCGCTAGAATGAGAATTCTTCGAGTCACTTGCGGATAATTGATCCTTTATTTTATATTGAAATGATCGAACGATGGGTTAGGCTAGGTTAGCTCTTGAGAGGAGCCGAAGGCTTCTCTCTACGTGGCGCTGATTGGCACAGGCCCCCGACCCTTTGTGTACGTAGTAACGTTTGTGATCTCTCTGCTAGTGCAACGAGCGTCAGGAATGCCAGGATGACGCAACCGGCTCTAGCCTCTTGTGTCATCGATCCGTTGTCTGGTTCGAGGTACTCCTTTCTCTTTCTCTCTTGCACTGACTCCGCTCCGTCGCTCTCTTTGCTCCGGGTAGTTCTCCTCTTACAGCGAGAGAGCAAAGCTTCTCCGGCCGAGAGCGAGAAGCTCGGCTGTGCAAGAAGTCGAAAACAACCGTTGACTCTTACGCAATGGCGCACTCCGATCGTCCGTGTGCATACCCGCCTTCGTCCACCCCACTCCACCCCTTCTATATACCCACGGGTCTCCTCCGACACCCCGTACCCGGCGTGTCGGCTGTTTACACCCATCCTTAGACCTCGCGGAATGCTCTTTGTTGCTGTGAACCTAATCCTGGCCTTTTTCGTATCTTGCTCCTGGTACGACTTACGGCTGACCTTCATTTGAGTAACTGCCTGCCGGAGATGATATGCCCTTAACGGCTGGTTTACCTCCGTCCGTGGTAGAGGAGGTATCCTGTTCCTTTTGAATTTCTCGTCTAGCCGATACGTTGTAACGGCCGGTCCGATTATCGGAATGACTAACGATGCGTTTGTGTGTCGACACACGACGAATTACGGAATAGCCGTCGGCAGGAAGCTGACGTCACGTCGGGCGATTATCGCGAATCGCCGTAGCTGCAGTTTGAAAGAGCTACGAGGTACCTTTAACCAGTGGGGTTGGGGGGGGGGGGGGGTTAGTTCGCCGTAATGAGATTGACGTATATTTTGTAAAGAGAAATAAATGTATCCACAGAGCTGCCAACCGGGTGTCAAAAATAAAAAGTACATCCTCATAAAGTCCGTCGATATATTAATCCTGAAATTCACGGAAAGTATAGCGCCCCCGGTCGTTGGGTTGGGCAGGGTGGCCCTCCTGCGACGGCGACTACCGAGGAGGTGGCGTAAGAGGGGCCGGGCAGGAGGTCGCGAGGGATGGTGGGAGTTGGAGGTGGAGGAAGGGAGGAGGGTGAAAGAGCGGCGGACGCCCTTGAGCGACGGCCAATGCACCGTGCGAGAGGTTCAAGGCAGAGCGGCGGTTGCCGTCGCGCCACCTCCCTTCTTCTCCTCCACCTCCCATCAGCGCCACCACCACAGCCAGCCAGCCAGTCAGCCAGCCAGCCAGCAGCAGCACCTTCTCCGACTGACTTCTCGCGATAGGTCTCTCACCCTCGCCCCTAAGCACCGTCCCCACCTCCTCCCAACACACATCCAGCGCAACCTTCCCGCTACTAGGCTGCCGTCGTCACCTCCTCGTCCTTCTAGTCCTACGGGCTCCCCCGGCAACTCTCGCTAAAAGTTAACAGTGAAAGCGCACACACACACGCCTCGACGCACGCCGACGCTATACAACCCAACCCCGACCCCGTGCAGAGATATACATACCAGCGTGACTGTGTCCGACGTCAGGCGTCTGTTCTCCCGTGTGGACGACCACTACCCACACGCTGCTTATGCATCCTGCGACTGATGCCCTCTAAAAGAATATGGTTGAAGGTTATGCCACAGATTGGAATGCAATGCTAGCCGGCGTCCGTAAGATTTTCTCGACGCCCGCGATGCTGCCATCGGCGAAGGACTTTTGCTTTGTGCGCTGGACGAGAATAGAGGTTATGTCTTTTGGGTAATACCTTAAGCGGGAGCTGTACTTAGCCCGGGCTGGGTCGGGACCCAATGAGAAAGAAGTGTCTGGAATAGACATGGGGTTTCTAACCTCGAGGATGGAATTCGTCATCGAAAATTCTGGAAGGCAGGCAGCCGCGCGCCATTTGCGCCCGCGTCCCTCGGCGTCCGGTCTATGACTCAGGAATGACCCTTGTTGAACTGCTCCCTCTCTCTCTCTCTCTCTCTCTCTCTCTCTCTCACTCTCACTCTCACGTATTTACTCATACGTAGACGCACCACGTCGTCGGGTGCATCGGGAGAACCGGAGACGGGATAGCCGAATGCGCTCAGTCTCTCGACGCGAGATCCTCGCGCATTTTTAGCACGGCTAATCCGAAAATATCGCTCGTTGTTGGGTCCGCCTTGCGGACTTTGCTTTACGTCCAAATGCCCAGCGTCTTAATGCTCCGTTCATAACCCCTTGAGAAGAAACTCAGCGAACGATCAACGCCTGCAGTCGGGAACGCTTGGCGCGCTGCTCGACGAAATCGTCAATTCTGCGTACAGCGTCACGATATTAGTCTCCTTGTAATTTTCAATGGAAACGATTACGGTCGCGTCGCAGATTGTAAATCGTCCAGTATTCCATTGCGTCACAGTGTTTGCTCGCTCGGCACGGCAAATCTTTATCTTTATTCCCTGGCCGTAACCCATTTAAGAGCGAGGCGCACGATAGGTACTAACGGAGCGCTGCTTATCAAGGCGACGCTTGTTCTTGATTTTAGAAAAAAAATTATTCTTTCTCTTTTCAACATTCAAGTGGACACGGACGAGCGATCACATTAATCTCCAAGACGTCTTAGTGATTGGGAACGGCCCTTGAAAAATTCAATTTACCCAATGACTGCTTATAGGTTAGGAATTACTGGGAATCCCCGCACCTGGCAATCTGCTTATCCGGGACTCTCGGGCCCGAAATATGGGTCAGTGCACAAACGGGCTGCATCGCATTGTGCTGAATTCACAAGAGCCGTGAACGAACGAACGATCATAATGCAGCTCGACGTATAAAATTCAGGTCATCCGGAGACGCCACGACGTGGACGTGGAATCGTGCCGGGTACACGTGAACAATGTGTAATTGTCCTTCTGTATTTAAAGCAGCACATTAAGCCGCGTCCGCATTGAATTCCCGAGGAAAATAAATGAGGAAAGAAAAAGAAACGGGGAGGGAGATACGAGAGGGGCAGAGGAGGACCGAGGCAAGGAAACTATTTTAATCCAGTTAGCCACTTCCATTTATAATCATTCACTCCACCTTGAATCGAATAACGACCGCGTGTTTCCGATACGAAAATAATAAATAATTATCAAATTCAATAACAACGTGACTTTGATTCTTCAAATTCGTCTTTCCCGGACGGAAGGCGTCTTGGACCCACCCACCCCCCCTGGTTATGAATGACCCCCCCCCCCCTCCATATATCCCATTATAATAAATTTATCCTGACTTCCTGCCGCGAACCTTAATGAAATACCTCATTAGCAATTATCATCCTGACGTTGCTACCATTAATACATTTTACCTGTATCAATGTACGAACTCATGCCGGGTGCGCAAGGCGTAAATTTAGCTTCGAGGCAAACCGGCCGTTTTTCATTGAACCCCATCGCAGAGATCGCAAGACTTCGACCTGGCGGATTCCTATAATTATTCTTATCGATTAATATTAATTAACGATATGTCGCGTCCTTGATAATATCTTAGTCCAAATTTCATCGATCATCCTGCGCGACGACACGTACAAGAGTTTCTGATTCCACGGCGCCATCATCGGATCGAACCCACTGGGTCGGGAGCCAGATGCGCTACGTGAGCTTTATCGAAAAGGCTCCGTCTGATCAGGGGAAGAGTAGTTTGGCCCCGTCCGCGACTACCAGGAGACTCGTCGAAGGTCCCAGGAACGTTGACCATTGGACTCTCTTAAAGGACCGTGTGCCAAGCCAAGGTCATCTATCGAGTCTGGCCGTGCCGGCCCACACAATCTTTTACCACCTCGCACCTAAAGACCCCAGAGCGCATCTTGGACTTGGGACTCTCCTCTTTGTCGTTCCACCTCCTATTCGCTTCTGCGAAGAGCGCAGCTTCCTTTATACATGTATATGTATATACATCTTAGATAGAGAGTCAAGGGACGTCGACGATCCTGATAATCCCGGCCAACCTTCCGCCAGCTCCTCTCCGTCCTGATAATAACCGAAGGTCGTCCCCGGGCCGTGCCGATGACTCCCAGCCAGAAGATACCTTGGAGAGTCTGCTTCTTTTTCTCACGAAGAATTGAAACTTCGATTGAATCATACGGCTGCTTTGCGCACGGTATTTATTGTCGGGTAGCTTGAGAATTATTTTTTTTTTTCCCTTACTTTCCTCCTGCTCGAATTTCATAAATAATTATTTAACGCCATAAGAAGCGACGAGGCGATTATCAATTTCATTGCTGCGTTCTGCAAGATCAACAAAGAGGCTTTGATATATTATTTCTCTCCGCGTACTCTGGTACATGTATAACCAATTATTGCGAACGTGACCATAAGACCGTACAGTCGTGGACGTGTGTAAAGATAAAGTAGAGTAAAGTAGAGGCTAGTTAGTGCAATGCGATAGGGTGGCCTCCTGTTATGCGGCAAAGGAACTGGCGACGGAGAAGCAAGAGGGAGGGGGAGGGGGGCGGTAGTAGGAAAATAGGAGGTGGACAGAGCATCAGCGCCGCGGAGTAGGGTGAGACCATATCCGACTAACCCAACAATAAGGGATAGATGGCGGAGGAGGAACAGAGATGGCAGCACCGGCGAACCTGGCCCGAGGGGCGGGCCGAGGCAGCGACGATGCAATTAGGCGAGTTATGCATAGTGACGTCACACACTGGGCCGGGGTAGCCGCGCTGAGTCAAGGACAGCCTGTCCAAGGCCCTGCGACCCCCTCCCCCTCCCCCCACTCCCCCACGCATCTCAACCTCACCGACTCCTTATCCTCATCCCCCTCAGCCGGAGCTGCATATCTACACAAGACTCGACTTCTGGCCCAACTGGCCGACTTGTCCTTTTCCTACGTCGTATTCTGGACTCGTTATGCACTCGCTATTTATTAGTCATCGAAATCCCTTTGTCGGAGTCCTGAAATAAAACGATTGTTCGTAAAGTTATTAAAAAAAAATTTTCCTTCTGTCTCGCGAAAGGTTGGTGAGTTTTGTCACGATTTTTTTTTCTTTTTTCGTTTTTATTATCACCAGCTTGGTCAATCGATAATATCGAAACGTGAGTCTGGCTTAAGTACCAAGTTTCCAAGAACCAAGGCACGGCCGTTCAACTTGTTATTTCTGACCGTTATCGGCTGTTGTTGCAACGTTACGCTCGGTGCGATTTTTACGCAACTGTGATAACTTGCACAGTTGCAGAACCGCAACTGGGTGCGCGTTATCAAATCGAGGAAAATTCATTTGGACCTTATAACTGACGTAGGAAAATGAATTTGACGGTTTGAAAATGAAAAAAATTTTGATCATATTCAAACTATATTTTGACCGATAAGGCAAATCGATGAGTCAAAGATTTTTTTTTTCCAATGTCACGTTAAGCCCGCCTCAACGACAATGGGCGTCCAACCAGCCAAACAATGAAATCTTCGCGCGCATCCGAACTGCGTGCGGACACACATATACATATATATACAATGTGCCACACGCTCGAATTCTATGTCATGGGCCAAGCCTTGAATTCCACCTAGGAGGGATCTAGCCAACCCAATTATATATTTATTTGCTACGTAATGTCGCACTGGCCCCGATCCTAACGCAGCATGCAACTCTTGTATAATCCACACCGTTATGTAAGTCGACGAAGGCGGGCGACATTCGACATTGGCCGAGGCGGCCGTTTCCAATCCGACGACTGATCCACGTTGAACACCGCCATTCTGAAACCAGTTGCAAATAATCCGACGAAGTATAAAAAAAAAAATTTTTTTCATTTCTCGAAACCTACCCCGCGCCTCCCTGTTATCTCAACCGCGAGAGTCACAGTGATTGAACCAGAGAATCCGGCAACCTTGTAACCTGTCATAATAATAACAATCGGGAGGGTACGTATCCGTTACGTAACGCGAGTTACCTAATTGCCCTGCTCGATCGTAACGGTAGAGCGTAACGTGATTCCGGAACGAGAGAAAAGAATTTCAAAAAAGAAAACAAAAAACAGGCATACCACGCTTGGAGGTTGAAAAATTTCTCCAACACGGTACCGGGAAAAGTCGCAAGAAAACGTTGGAGTGGGTTTGACTGAATAGAAGAAAAAAAAAAACTAAAAGTCGACGGGAAAGAATTATGAGACGATTGGAGGGGCGGGAGAAATACGTATGGCTAATCGACGTGGGGAAGGTCAGTGAGTCTCACGTAACGCGTAACAGTAAAGGCCACAGCGTGATCGGTTCGATCTTTATCGTCAGAGCTTTCTTACCCTCCAGGTGAAACGATCCATCGATCGTCACCGTGTAACGGGTGTCCAGTCCTTACGTAGGCCCACGTAATCCTCAATTTCGTCCAGCGTCATCGGATCGGCCCAGTGACTAAAGCGTCCGAGAAAAAAAATTTTCCGTCGGACAGTGACTCCGTGGATTTTCCAAAATTCTTACGAAATCGCCCACGGAAAACGTACGTTTCAATTTTGTTTATCCCGCTGGCAATACGTGAAGTCGAAGCTGCTCGTACGAAAGCGCAGAACGCCTCCTTACGGTCTGGCGATTTTCCCAACCGGAAATTACGTAGGACAATCTCGGTGTCTTCGTTGGGTTTAGAACGGCCGTGGAATCAGGGCGACAGAAATTGGTGCTCGCCGTCGGGACGCTCCTGCTTCCCCGTGAAATTCCTTTTGCTCCTGGTTATGCGCACCAGGAGCCAAGTGGCTTGGTTTCGGCTCGGTCCGATCAGCTCCTCTCTATTCCCAGATCGGTGCACCCCTGTTGCCATGCTCCTCGGATCTTCCTTGCGGCCTGTGAAGATAAGAAAAGGATAGACGAGAGGGGGGACAGGGGGGGGGGGATTTCGTCATTTTTCATTCCTAGCCGAGTTCAACGATTTCTTTTTTTTTTTTTTACTTCATTTTGAATTTCCCACCGAGAACACGAATCACCGGTCCTCGCATACCGAGAGCCGGCGAGATCCGCGCATGGCCCACTGCTCGACTCATTCTTTGTTTGAGACGGCTAAATTCATTGTTACATAAATACATTACGCGAGGCAGAGTGCGACACCTAAAAGGAATTCGATCATGCGCACGACGCATCGCGCCTATTTTCGAGACTTTTCATCGTCCTCTCTTTGTTCCGCCTGGACCTTTGTTTTATTTCCACGCGTTCTACGTAATACGATTGGCATTCGCCATTGACGGAGAGACTCACTTTGTACTAAGTGCACAGAATCGTAACGGAACATACATATTTTAAAACAGATCCGGCCAGTAAACATTATCGATACCTGTTTATGACTTTTATATATATATTTATATATATATATGACGTTGCGCGTAAACAGTTTGTTTTCATGCAACTTTCGAAATCTGCTACGAGCAGTCTCGCAAAATATAGTAATTGACAGTAATACAAAGAAATCTTTAGAGAGAGGGAGAGAGAGAGATTGGTGCGTTTTAATTATAAAAAAAAAAAAAAAATGATAACGGTTCGCGAAAAAGACCAATATATCTGCGAAAGGATACTTTCGCACATTCAGCATGGAGACACAAGATACTTAATATTATTACAAATGCATAGGAATAGGCAAGCGATAACGATTCGCTCTTGTTTCTCGTCGTCTTTATTTACTGTTTTTTTTTCAATTGAAAACGGATAACGGTGCGATAAGTGAAAACGTCCAATTCTCACGGTTATATTACACAAAGAGTAGTAGACTGTATTGCGATACGTAACACTGGCGCATGCGCAATAAGCCAAGCATCTTCGTTTCTGACAAAGGAAAGGGTACGGTTTCGTCACTCATCGGGAATTACGTATCTGGCCGAGTGAGTACTGCACTCAATATATATATATATATATAAGTGCATAAATACATGACACGAACCATCCCGTACACTTACTCGGACGGGACGGTTTTATCGCGCATGATTAACTGAGTAATTTCGAAAATAAAAAACATACTCGGTGCGACACCATGGTGATGATACATTCGGCTATTTGTAGCAGCAACGTGACTCGGCGTTATCGCACCGTTTAAGCCTGATTCACCGCTAGCGCCCGCCAGGTGAATTAAACAATCGAATGCGCTCCTTGGAGCGTTGCAATTACTGCAACGCATTTTATCATTTCGCTATTGCGATTAGGAATCGAATTCGTCGTCATTCGTTCACCGCCGAGGATACAATTCGTTGTTAAATACGCCAGGTGAGAGCGCGTTGTTAACGGCGGCCATGTTTCTTTTTTTTTGCTTACACTTTTTCTTCATCCTTACGTGTCAACGGAGAACTCGGCGTGATGCAGCGCGCACGCGCAAGACAATAATTCTTCGCCGGAATCATTCTCATTGCTATCGGGTCGCTCGACCCATTTTTCTCAAGGCTACGTCACAACGAGGCGAACGCGAGCGTGACTCTATTAACGTTGACTCGCGCTTATCTTGCGATTAGCATCGAGAACAAAGAGGTTTCATTGATAATGAGCCTCGATCAAGACTTCAAACAATTCCTCCGTGCGCTTAGTCGAGTCGCTGGGAAGATTAGTTTTGGAATCTAGAACTTCTCTATGAGCCGGAATAATAATAAGAAGAAAGGGAATAAAAATTTCAGTAGAAAGTCAACCGCGACGCAAGCACCGGAGGATCAAGTTCTCGCGGTTTGCCTAGAGAAGATTGCGCAAAGTTTCAAGCTACGGTAAGCGTACCCCGTTAATTTCCAAGTCAAATAATTCATTGCCTTTCAACGGGAGGAGACGACCCTCTGAATCTTCTAGGGGAATCCCCGAAGCTCTGCCTCTAAAATTCCCCGTTTAATCCTTCAAAACGAGATTCCAGCGTTCCCATTGACGATCTTGAGGTAGGTCCTTACCACGAGGTGTGTAGAGCACGTAATTCCTGAGGCTCTTAAACGTGGAAGGTGAAGGTGGCCAGGAGCAAGGAGTAAGAGGGCACGAGGTCAAGGAGGGAGATGACCAATCAAGAAAAGATAAAGAGAGCCGAAGCGGTTGGGAGCGGAACGTGTAAGACGAGGAGGAGGCGATCTTGACTCTTCTGACCATTCAGAAGGAGAAGGAGGCTACGAGTCACCGTTGCACTTTCTTCTCCGGCAAAGAGCCTGCGTGCACTTCACCTTTCTCTTTCTCTACGGGCCAGAAACTCGCGGCCGACATCCTTCCCGATTACTTCCGACACCTTCTCCACGTTTTACAGCATCGAGCACCTTCCACGCGCATCCCCACCAGACAGACAGACAGACAGAACGGGGCTTCGCCTAACGGACACACTTGGTTTAGGTCCTGACCAGGATCATGAAAATAAAACGTAGAAAAAGCCCATCCACCAGGTAACTACACTTTCTTTCTCGCCAACTGCCTTTCCCTTTCCGCCTCGGCTTCTAACGGCGTCCGACTATCCACGTCATACGATCGTTCGGATAATAAAAATTTCATCGACACGCTTTTCATTATTTCTCTCCTTTCTTTCGCCCAGCATAATCATTATAAATAATATTTCTCAGCGAAAGGATCCAGCCTGCCGTGTCCCTTAATATCGAGTTGCGGTACCCATAGAATAATAGTAGATCAACTGCCTAGTCAACGTAAGCCAGTACCGTGGGAGGCAGCCGTTTTCTTTTTTCAGAGTCTTTCGCGGTCGATGGAAAGCTGAAAGTTTTATGAAAGTGCATCGCGTGCCCAGAGTGCAGTTGTTACGCATTTACAAGAGGTGCAACGAGACGAGAATTCTCTCTTTCTCTTCCCGCGCTTCCCGTTGGCCGCCCCTACGACAGCGCCGCCGCCGGCAGTAGCGCGAAGCTCGTGTCTCCTGCCTCTCGCGTGTAAACGTAGAAGTATCGTTCGCGAGCCAAGAAATTGCCTGACTGGGCCTATTAGCGGTTAATGAAAGTAGCCTGGTTACAAGAACTTGGATAATAGGACTGTGAGACAATCGGGCCAACGAGAAGAAAATAGTAAGCGTCACTTTTGTCTACCGGCCTCGCACACGCCGCACTCCGTGTCCGTTACCTACATGGATTTCTTTTTGCGCCTGCGCAAACCGACAGTCTCCTTACGTTTCCATTTTAACGTTACTGTCCTACCGCGATAATAACAAAGCCACCGTTGCCTTTCTCTCCGTGCCAGTGCCAATGAAAGAACCTAACCTCGAGAATCCTAGAGACGACGCTAAGAACGTTGCTCCTTACACTCACCAGTAATCATCGTGGTGAAAGCAGTTGGCCACTCTGATCTCACTGACAAGGAGTCGCACAGAGTTAAATTAATTTTTCGTCACAAGGTACACAACTTCCTGCACTATTCTTAATCCTCGTTGCTTGTTAATCGTCAAACTGCGAAATAACGGCAGACGGTGCGTTCAATGCCCGTAGCCTCGAGCGAGCCTAGCCTAGGCGCAACGTAACCCCAAACTGTGAACAGCTGCGAAGTCTGGCGGGCGGGCGCCCTCTGTCGAGCGAAGAAGGTACCTTTAACGGCGGTAAAATTTGAAATGGATTTCATCAGTCCTGATTAATGGATTTGAGCTCGCGTATATTTCTAACCTACTAGCAAAACTTATATACACACGTTTTCAGCCCACGTGTAAAATCCACGCATGTCCTATGCGCGTATTATGGAAATGGCAATGAACTCTCCAGCTCGTGCAAGTTCCTGTAGGTGTGTGTGTGCTGTCTTCGTGCAATGTGCCGCGAAGAGAAAGGAAGAGAGACAAGAGGAGAGAGAGAGAGAGAGAGAGAGAGAGAGAGAGAGAGAGAGAGAGAGGGACGGTGAGAGGCTTTCGAAATCGTAACCAAGGCATTAGGCGTAATACTTAACCGGTGCCACTTCATCCACGGGACCCCGTTTCTCTGTTACTCTGCGGCATGCGTAACCCGGAGTTGTGCCAGTCAATGTAATATCATCTCGAGCCTGGAATTTCGAGAGCGGACCAAGCCAGGATTGGCGAAACTTTCGAAGACATTGAACCGCCAGCGACCCCCCCGAGTTAAACGAATCGAGACGGAACGGCCTCGAGTGCCTCTTCAAAGTGCTCTCTATACCGTTCCTCTCTTTTTTTTCTTCTTCTTTTCGCTCTCTCTCTCTCTCCTGCTTCTGTTCTTTCATTCCGAGCTCAAGTTCAGGGACAACATTCAGACAGCCTTCCCTTGAGAGCTGGTACGCGGTTCCCGCTTAACACTCATTTCATAATTCGAGCTATTTTTCTGATTTACGTATACTCGGAATCTACATTTTTTTTTTCGATCCTTCAATATTCATTCTTCGGGTCGATATTAGATCTTGGATATATTCGATATACTAATATAATATATATCTGATTTTCTGTGAGCAAGTTCGTAGCTGCGCCGATTAATGATATTTTTGATAATTTCTATCGAACGAAATTTTGATAAGAATTTTATTACGCTGCTTGATAATCATATATATATATATATATATATATTTTATCGAACAATAAATATACATTGACTTTTGTCATGTAAATCAATTTTTTTTTCATCCCTCTGTACTAAAATTATTATCGGACGTCCCAGGCCACTTGGGTACCGGTATCCTCGCTCTCGCACAAGACGTCCGATGCGATGAAGTGGTGCTGCTTATGTAAAAATGCGAGATGTTCCTGGCACCTGGTGAAAGAGCCGAGGAAGTATCGAGGTCAAGTGCTCCGGCTAGTAGGCAGAGGCCTACTTTACTTTAACTAGTCTTGATGAGCATCGCAAAACGCTTCGGCTCCGTCCGACTGGGCCAGCACGAAGGAGATGGGAACATTCCCGTAAGACCTTTCTAATTTCGCCTTAGAGCTAATCGCTATTACGTCCCCTCGCTTCTTGCAGCCTCTACCGGTTCGTCCTCCTCGAGGGCCCTGATCGGACCCCCGCCCGCGGACCTATTCGCCTTGTCGCTACGGCCCTGCTGATCTTTCCTGGATCAAGTGGAGCGCGCTTACGCTTACGTTTGCCGTAGGCCGTTACTTCAGCCTCAACACAGTCAGGCGTTGCGCGTCGCTTTTTTTTTTAATTCCAAGTACTCGAGCACGATAATCGGCATGTACGTGTTACGTAAAGAAATCAATGTGGTTATCATTTTGATACGTGAAACGATCCGAGGAATCGAGGTCGGGCTTGGACGGTCTTATTTGTTGTTGTGCTTCTCATATGGCAAAGTGGACCATCTTTGGATAGATAAGCGATTACGTCGAATCATCAAATTTTCACGAAGTCGCAGCCTAAGCAGACGTACAAAGCGAGAGGCGGAGGCTTAGCTGGTGGCTGATGACATAATCGTAAATTCCTACGTAAAATTTAGATCAAACCTTATCCGCGCGATGGGTTCGGGATGATTCGGATTATTTCGGCCGGGCTCGGTCAGGTCCTGTTAAACCGCACGTGGCACTGGGGGGGGGGGGGGGGGGGGGGATTTTAGAAATTCACTTAAAATAAATATTAGGTACGAACCTCCCTCTGGGAACTGTATACGTATAGAATGAGATTTGACCTGATTTCTATATTGGTCAGTCATTTTATAATGATCGCGTTCAGCAAAAGATGCGAAATTGTTCGTTGCGCGTTCTTAATTTTTTTTGAAAGCTTGTAAACAACAATATGACGAGTTAATCGTGAAATTTTTTTTTGAAAATATTCATTGCGCAACTGTCTCAAGAGTTTCTGGACTCGATTACACTTCCGGTTGGCCGTTTGGCTGAGTCAGCTGTGATCTGTGCGTTTGACGTGTTAGCCACCTATCGGCGCTATTTGAACTACAAATCCTTGGAGGCTCCGGTAATCCAGGTAAAACATCGAAGCGCGTTCCCAAAGCCAAGAAAAATCGGTGCCACCGTAAAATACGCAATGTAATCACCTAACCTGTCTGCACTGCCGCATTCTACGGCGCGTCAGTCGAATTGCGCAACCACGCATGCCGGTGGGCGTGCATCACTAAATTTATCGCGACATTGTCGTCGAGCCTCGAATTCGCGTCGATCCTATCCGGGTCGTGTGATTCAACGGGCGTTCAATAACAAGATGAAAATACTACAACGATCGTCGCGATATTTCCGTTGGGATTATTCAATGGCGAGAATCTTCCGCGGGATTCGAATTTTCGACCGTTACGGGTGGCTCTTGGCGGGAAATTCGAAACGAAGGAAAAACAAATTTCTTAAGAAAGTCCTTGCGATAAGTGATCTATGAAGAGTGGGTAATGCGTTTTAGGATTCTCTCTCTCTCTCTCTCTCTCCCCCCCCCCCCCCTCTCTCTCTCTCTCGAGCAAATTCTCTCTCCAGTTACACGTTCACCACAGGAGAAAGTGCCTTCTACGCCGAGCGAGAGTAGCCGAGAGTCGCTTCGTGGAGCCAAGAACTTCTAACTTTATAAACGACTCTCTTCTCATCGACCTCGAATGGCCATGGTTCAATGTCCCGGCTGAAAGAAAGAGCAGCAGCCTGGGGAAAAGAGATGAAAAAAAAGGTATGCGGGTGGGGGAGAGAAGAGAGAGAGAGAGAGAAATATGTTTCGCGGCCACTTCTTCGCCACGCTTATCCTTTGCGCAATCCTTGCGAAGCGGAGCTTTCCAATCGTACGCCAAGCGTCGTTCTGTCTCTGTTGATGACTATGGGCGTCGATCGGTCATTGAGCTGAATGACTGCTGACTGTGGCAGTAACTGTGTATGCACCTTACGTATGCAAGTTGCCCAAGTGCTATAATAACCAAGCGTGGAAACGAAGAACGAATTCGCGATATAATAAATTAACGAATAAATAACAAGGAATCCATTTTTATTTTGGCATTGGCCTTTTTACGATACGTGGCTGTATATACATATATATATATATATATATATATATATATATGTATATACACAGCTGGACGAAAATACAAAATTCTCTTTGTTTTTTTCTCTCGAAACTTATTTCGTCGCATTATTATATCTTCGCGGTATTGTCGTAAGACACGTATAATAATCTACGCTTGTCCGTATTACGTTACGTTAAACAATTTTCTTTTGTCTTCCTCCTCGATATCTTCTTTTATTGTCACAACGATAATTGTTACACACGTACCACGTGTGTACAATATGGGACACGCGTTTCGGACGCCATACGTGATCCTTCTCCTTGGACTCGTCACAACGTCTGATAATCTCGAGCTTGCTTGGGACTCTTATCGAATCCTCGTTATCAATAACGAAAGAGTTTTGATAAAGTCCTCACGTTTATTATTTTTTTGGGGAAATTTTTTTTTTAATCCAAAATCAGCCGCGTCGGACAATGTCGAAAGATTCAGTAATCAGATGGGTAACACAAGATGGCGGCCAGTGTCGCTCACGCGGAACAATGAAAAGGCATATTCAATGAATTGCGAGGTTGCCAGTTTGAAAAATCGGTCAGCACGCGTCATGTACGGTTACCTTGATTGGTTAGCCCAGTCCCGAAATAAGATCGTCTCTCGCCTTGGTTGCGGATCGGCTAGATTATCTTGGGACTATGAGAAGGATCCTGACCCCCCCCCCGCCCCCTCCCCATGACGCCTCCTTCACCTCCTCAAAATTAAAGTTTCACAAGCCAAGCGTTCGGGCAATTACAGAATAAAGCGACGGTCTGTTAATTATTATTTTTTTTTCTTTTTAGGTCAACCACCGACGACCTTCGACGTCGAAAGAGACGAGGATCGGTATCCAGTTAGTCATTTATTGGTGAGACAGTCAGTAAGATAACTGTGCCTTCGTATTGTATGATACGTACGGAGTCATTGTATGGGGGGCAGAAGGGGGGGGGGGGCGGAGGCAAGTGGATGATCTTGCTCGAGGGTAATGTAGGTCAGTTAACGTTCGGATGGTAACGCCATCCACTTTCTCCGGAACCGTTTGAAAAAAAAGACTACGGCAGCGCCATCTGCTACGAGTCTTACTCGAACCTAACCTTACACTTGGTTAGATTCCTTTGAAACGTTAACAACCGTATAAGAGCGTCTTCCCAGTCGTGTAAAAGTACAATGATTTCTCCTACGGATTGATATTTACATTTGATTACCTCGTTTCAATTAACCCGACGCGCTTGTGCGCGTCCTTATTTAAAAGTTCGAGGTACAGACGCTCCCTACCTTACCGTCGCGTCTTCCAGTAACCGTTGTTTATCGAGAGCAGCGACTCGGTTGCTAGGATACGCGCGACGCCGCTCGCAACTACTTTGGACTTCTGTACTCGACTAGAGAAAATCTAACGGTACACCGGGGGGAGTCGCTCTGGCTCCGGGCGACGCCGTGCTCGCCTACATCGCGATGATATTACGTCCTCGGGTTTCGTAACCCGTACCCCGTTTCATAACTGAGGGACTAGCGGTACGTTATAAGAGAGAGAGAGAGAGAGAGAGAGAGAGAGAGAGAGAGAGAGAGAGAGAGAGAGAGAGAGAGAGAGAGAGAGAGAGACGATTCATCGTACGGTTAACGAGAAAGACGCTTCTGGAATTCGACCTGATGATTATTGTGGCTGCCTTGGTGCCTTGACTATGTATTTCTGATTATACAAGACCGTTGTACTAGCTGGAGGAGCTGCCTGGTTGCAAGGAAAGATACGAAATAAGTAACTCTTACCTCTCACCAAGTTTTCTCTCTCTCTCTCTCTCTCTCTCTCTCTCTTAAGCACGTTACAGGAGCAGCTTGTACTCATTTGGACGAGCGTAGGCGATCGGACGGGTCGCGGGGAGCAAACGCGAAACCGTGCCACGCTTGTGAAATCTGTTTTGGTGGCCAGGGTTCTTCCGGGTCACGGGATCCTTGAGCGTACAAGTTCAATGCGAGGAAGTTTCTTGGGCGCGAGATTTAATGCTCGGCCCTGACTGGCTTCTGTAATGGCCGACGACGACACCGTGGGGGGGAGGGGGGGGGGATTTCGAGAGGATGACATGTTACCAGAGTATGGAACATCCAAATGGGGTTTCACTGTCTTTTCTGTATTTGCTTTGTGATTTCTGGTGTTGAACCCGTCGGCTACTTTCACGTCCTGCGCCAGTTTTGTTGTCGTGGCTGGTAGGCTGGCGTAAGAAAGTGCACATGTAACGGCTTACATTATTAGGCGGATCCTCAACGTAATAACGATGGGTTGTGAGCACTGGCGTAATATATTTAAATATATGAACGGGTAGTGGCTCTCTTTTTTTTTGAGAATGACCACGATTTTTTTATTGATAACAGGGTTGAAAATTTTTTTTTTTTAACAGCGTCTCTAACACGGAAATATATAATACCGGCTGGTGGTTGGGTCGAATTTCTTTTTTTTTTCTTCTATTTTATTTAAAGAATCGAATGACCCAGAGAACACGAGAGTGGCTAAGTTCTCGAACACGGGTGACGCAATAGATGTCCCAAAACCCCAATTTCGGGACGGTGCGTCGATTTAGACTGGACGTCCCGACGCTCGTCTCAGAAAAGTCACGAGGACGACTCTTTTTTTTTATGTTTGATTTTTTTTCTCTTTTTTTTTTGGCAACAGACATTTCTTTTTTTTTCTTTTTTAGAAATTCCAAAGGAAAAATAAGTCCGAGCGTAAATTTGAGTCTCTTTCACCGATTAGTTTCTTGCGTTAACGGTGTCTCGCAGAATTTGAACGTTTTGCCGTTTTTTTCTCAGTCGACGAATGACGATCGATTTGCTTGAATGATCGATAAGACCTAAACACAGCCGCTACCGAATTACCGGGATAATACCGCTATGGAGTCCAGATTTCGTTTCTTACCGGGCATTGCTTCATTGTCAGTTACACGCCCGAGAACACTGAACACCCCGTTAGTTGACATTCGGAATGCCAAGGCTATTAGAAGTAACCGACAGAAGAAAATTCGTCATTTTTTGGACTCCCGAGACCCATAACGATCACGCGGAACGAAATAAAATACGCGTATTCGAGTACACGACGAAAATTCGTTGCGAGCTATAGAAGCGAAAAATAATGATATTAAAAATGATTCGAAGTAACGATAATCGCTCGATGACCAATCCGAAGTTCGGTAAAAAAAAAAATCGAGAAGGGCCTTTTTTCGACGATCCGCTACGCTCGTCCTTCTCTAACGCACGCGAACTCCCATAAGACCCTCTCTCTCGCACTCGCGGCAGGTATAGGAAAACGTAAAAAATCTTAAAAAAAATCACGGAATCGTCTCCGACCGATATCTCGAATGATCACGTCGATCTGCACAGGGATAATCAATTATCGATAATCCACAGAAAAAGCAGTTTCATAGAGATGATCGTACCGTCGCAAGATACAAAAACTCCCTGCCCGTTACATCTCTGAATTTAGTAGAGTGCGAAATAGGACTTTCTTTCTTCGCGCTCGGTGCGACCTAGATAAGGCTAAAAGTCATCAGGAATAAATTTAAAATTCTTATCGATCCTGGTTAAAGTCTTCAGTGACGTCGCTGCTGCCGTAAGCGCTAACCGCTACGCAGTTCGCCGGACCGGTAGTCTGGTTAGGGTGAAAAAAAAAAGTCAATGACAATGACGTTTCCATCCACCCTCCACAGGATTCGTCGTAGATGGAAACAGTGAAAATAGCCAATCAGAGGCGAGAACCGACTAGACCGTGGGACAAGTCTTCAGAGGCGTTTCATGAGACGTTCCACTTTTGTATTTTTAAACGCGGCCTCCTACCTTCTTTCGGTCTACTTTCCGTACCGACGCGCACGTCGCGCTCTCTCGGGGCTCCGGTAAATATTTACAGTTAACAACGTTACATAACAAGAGGAGGTGGCGCGAGCACGCTAAAACGTACAGGAGGTAACCTCCAAGCAGTGTCTCTGGTACCTTGATAGGGTCTTACGAGCCAGTGCCCTCGCTCTGGCAACGCTGTATAGGGATATGGGCCTGATAACGGGCCTGACCACTTACCTCGTACGGGGCCCCTCCCGACCTACAGACGCTCCTGAGAATCACGATAAGGCCCAATATACGTGGGTGAGAAAAAAAATTTTTTTTTTTCAATATCAAAAACCTCGAGTAACATTAAATTTGACTCGTGACCATTGAGTCGCGAGCATTTCGCATCGATCGATCGATACGACAATCCGCTTATAAAGAATATACGTGTGATCGGTAGGGCGACAAGAGGGAGACACAAAGGGAGAAGGCATTACGCGTACTTGGTACGGCCTTGCGCGGCTTAATTTATCGCGGTGCGAGAAACCTCGTTCTTTTGGTCACGTTTACCTTTTTTTTTTGCTTGCTCCCGTCGCCGTCTCTCTTGCGTGCGGAAGGCCGACGCTACCGCGGAATTCCGTCGTCCGTTTACTCGGCGTCGCAACGCCTCAAGGATAGCCAGGATTTTATCAGCCACGAAAAAGGCTGTGTCGGGGTCCTTGCTGCTGCTGGGTTAACTTGTTGGATGTGTATGGGGATGGCCGTCTACCCCCCCCCCCCCCCAATCAAGCGCACGGATAGATGCTTGGCGTCGCAACGACAGCGTCGTCTGTATCGCGCATTGAGAATGACGACGATAACGAAGGAATTGCGCGATACAGGAAGGCACGCTTGCCATGGTTGTCTGACCATGACTGTTCTACGGAAATAACGACCATGAGACTTCCAGTGCGCTGCGATAGCTCGTGTCTTATCTTTGGTCGACGGCAGAGACGCTTGGCGTCCGAAGGTGTCATGGATTTTTGACATCATCATCGGGGACCCCCCGTGGTTCGCATTTCTAAAAAAAAACTCTTTACGTACGTCGATCGACCTTCAAAATGTACCGGCACGAAATTGACCTAGGTTCGTGCTGATTGTACGAAGACTGTTGGTTTTTAATTTAATTAGTAATTAACCGATAGATTTGACGAAAGCGTCGTTAACCTCCTTTACCGGAGGTGACAATGTCGACCTTGTAACTCTGAACTCTTACTGGTTCGTTCCTGGGGCATTTTTACATGCATTGAAAAGAAGAGACCCAGATCTGCAAGATCAGCCGTAGTCTTCTGCAATCATCTAGTTCACGCTCGTCTAATGTCTTACGCCTATAGCCACCTCGGTGGTGAAAATGACGTCGCGACGCTTTTCGCACGTCGCGATAACTTCACGTTAATTCGAGGAATGGCCTTTTGTAGGAGCGCGCTGGTTGGATCTTTTCGCGATCTGGGCCACTGGGTCACTCGAGCGAGTTTCCCGTTTGCCCTCGGACCACTCCACTTCTCTTGCGCACTTCCCTCTCTCTTTCTCTCTCTCTCTCTCTCTCTCTCTCCTCGTTCCTTCACTGCCCCCTCCTCCCCCCTCCCACATCAACTTCATACTCCTTTCACCCCCACCGTCGTGTATTACCTTCTTTTCGTCTTTCTATGTCGTGCTCGTCTGTGCCGCCATTTTTTTTTTTGTTAATTCCAGTACCGTAATCCATTTTACAGTGATTCAAGTCGTTTTTGATTTTGAGATAGCATGAGAGTAAATTTGGGATAAAAAAAATATATATATATTTTTTTTCACGCTACTTTATTTGGAAATTATTATGGGTGCGTTTTGAAAAAATTAATTTTTGAAAATCTTTCTTTCGGCAATGCCGTATTTTCTCGGTTAACAGAGCTCGCCAATGACGCGGATTCTCGGTGGCGTTGACGCGACTCGCGCATGCGCGCCATGCCTCGTGTTTACGGAAACGATTGTCTACACACGGTACGGAATATTTATATGCTCATGGCCGATCGACTGTACCGATGTATAGATATATACAGCGCAAATGCCGTAAAAAAACTTTCCTCGAGACTTATTGAGAATTCACGAAGGATACTCGTATTACGCACATACCTAAAAGCATGATGGAAGTTTTTCGCAATTTTACGATGAGCCAAGTGGCTATATCCATTAACCTTCCTGGTTTTTCCTAGTTGATCGAGAGAGCCGAGATAACCGACGTAATTGTAACTTCCGTAATGCCCGCTGGTGTCTATGGTGCAATCCTTGTCTATCTGCATACCTAACCTAACTGTCATAAGTAACCACGCGGCAAGAGACTAACGGAACATACGTTAAGTAATCAGATACTGGCCGACGCAGCTATCAGGAGGTCGATACCAGTAAAACCATTCGATGGACAATTAGATAGAAGAATTAGAGAAATACGGCACTTTAAAAGTCCGAGGTGGCGGTTAATTTTATGTTTCTCGAGATCGCCGCCGCCGGCGCTCCCGTCGCTACGGTCGTGGCGTCTTGTACTTGGATCGATCGAATCGCGCTCGGTACGGCAATAACGAAATAGAAATAAAGGGCGTATACCATTTCTCTTGAAAAAGATCGAAGCATTATCGTTAACCAGTGGCCCGGATACGCTCGACGGCGTTCCACATCTTGCACTCACGGGACATGCAATCTGGAGCAAAGGTGAGACCCCTCTCAGTCGGTGTGGGCAACTGGCGACCAACCCAGCGCCGCCACCGTCGTCACCAGTAAGTATCACCAGCCGGCAGGCAAAGGAGACACGAGACTCTCGACGTATAGTAAACAGCTCTACTGTGCCCCGCCGTGAGGTTGCACCGGGACAAAGAATCTCAACGAGATTGTCCGAGTGGAAGGTTTTTCCCGTTAAAGCCACGCACTGATAGCTCCTTAAAAGCGGCCATTTGAGCGTTTAAGTGCTTCGCCGGCTAATGGGAGGCCTGCTGGAAGACAGTGGGACACGAGGAGGGGTCCGAGAGACATGGGTGAAGAGGATCGGTACGATGATGATCCCGAGTGAGACATCGGACCACGTGGTAGCTGGTAAAGTGGCCAATTTTGACCCTGATAAGCTTGATGGTAGATTGAGAAATTAGCTGAAAAACTTACATTACTCGGCAATCTCTGATTGGTCGATGATATAAAAAATGATCAATCGAGTTTCACTGAGTCGAGCCGTTATAATGGTAAATCGCAAATGCTCGAGTTGTGCGCTATGAAAGTCGGGCCCGATCGAGGGCCTCATCGAACGAATAATATCGGTACGGCTTGGCTCGATGCGAGTTGGGTCTTACATCTCGTGGGAGTCTGTAACCTAACTTCGGCTTCACAATCAGTCGACGGCATTACTGGTGGGAGGTAACGGGTGATACTTAACCGTTACGGGAAGCACGAGTCGTGCGCTGATTCATTGCCGATCTTCGAGTTAATCGGTTAGTCGGCAGTGGCAGCATCAGGCCCGGAGTCAGTCACCGACACTGTTAACAGTCCCCGGGATCGGCGTTGGGACTAAAAACCATAGCAATAGGGAGTTGCGTTCGGGCCACGCGACCCCGAGCATTTTGTTCGGCCGAAGTTACGGTACTTTCGAAATCTAATTCCGTTAGTACCGGGACACTCGAATTAGCCGTTTACGAACCGCGAAGGATCATCCGTTGCATAAGCGACGAGATTTCACGGATCGACCTTAATAAAGAAAAATATTGAGGATTTACCTCAGGCACGGCTCGTGGATCATCCGTGTCTAGGTCTCCTCCCGTCCGTTTATTTTTCTTTTCCTCTTTACCTCCCCCTCGAACGTCGGCCCGTCTCACTGACCTCCTCTGTTATGTATTTTAGTTTCGCCCGATTCCCGCCAGATGTCTCCAGTGTCCGGATCCCCCATTTCCCTCTTGGCGCTCGAGCGCCATTAAGTTATGTATCTGGAGCGCTAACTGAGAATTTATTTTACAAAACCGTTAGCTCACCTTCGACGCGATAGAGACGCGGTGGCGGCTTATTACGAATCGATCGACATCCATGGATATATTAATTATTACGTAAATTTAATACGGCTACGTTAGATTTCTTACTCGCTGTCATACATAACCTCGAAATGCTTCTGGCCTCTAAAGAAACGTACTGTGTCGCGCCGTACGTTAAACTAATTGTAACAGTTCACCGAAAGCTGTCTAGACCGTCTCCACCCTCCCTTACGTAATCCGCGAAATCAATGGCTGCCGTATTCGTAACTGTCAAAAGTCATAAGCTCAGCGAAACTTTCTTGACGCGGCGAAGGGAAAACAAAGGCGACGCTCAGCATAGGGCGTTGGGCCTCCGTTTAGCGCAAGCGCGATACGTTTCGTGTTACTGGGACGGTTGCGCAGTTCGACTGCGCACAATATCAATCTACGTACGGACAATGCGGAATGAGGAACGGAACGAGGTACGAGGACCGTTCGCTTTAAAAGGGTTTTTTAAAAATAATTTCCTGAAACCGTTTCACGTACGTCATTATACGGCGCGTACGAAAATAAAGCTGCGACGCGTTATGTCGTGTACAAAGGGGGTCGGCGTCGGGATGCGTTAACGAAGAAACGCAAGTAGCATAGGAGGAAGGAAGGAGAGAGAGAGAGAGAGAGAGGGAGAGCTGAACTAAGACGAAGAGGAGAGACAAGAAAGAAGAATCGTAAAGTGAAACGAACGGACAGACGGACGGATAAATCACGCTAGTCTTTGCTAAAGTCTCAGACAGTCTGCGAGCCAGACAAAAATCGTCCAAAAATTGTACAGACCGCGACCGCCCACCCCGTTGCCGTTTGCGGAGCCGCCTCGTCTTTGTTCCAGCAAACGGGATACGGACGGTGAGTAAAATTTCGTCTCCCCGTGACGTCACAATGGAATTTCAGATTCGCGCAGTCGATCGACGTGCGATCGAACTCTGTGCACAGGTCTATACCTGTAGCCGATGATAAAATGGAAGGGGGCAAAGGACAAAGATATCGAAAGGTTCGCAATTCCACGTAGCAACGGTGCAACGGAGATCTTGCGTCTTGCAATTCCGCGCCGAGTGAAAGCCAGGAACCTTGATTCGATAATAAAGGTTGCAGC
Source organism: Calameuta pygmaea (assembly GCA_031762395.1). NCBI lineage: Eukaryota > Metazoa > Arthropoda > Insecta > Hymenoptera > Cephidae > Calameuta > Calameuta pygmaea. The sequence goes on from JASANN010000600.1 coordinate 527,307, forward strand.
CCCCCCCCCCCCCCCAGGTCGGTCGTGGCGCTGCGCTCGGCTGAAATAAAAACGATATTGACTCGCAATTGCGCAACCCTCGCCGCATGCGGTAATCCTCGTGGAATCGCGCGCGGAAAATAATGACGAGCTCCCGCGTCAGGTTGGATTTGAATTATCGGTAAGTTCGACACGCGGTACGATCGAGAATTTCTCGATCCCCGCGTCTACGTCACTGCCGGGACTCGATCGCTACGAGCGTATCGTGAATCGATATTGATCGATCGCGATAAATATTATCGATACCGCGATCGAACGTAACTCCCACCACGCCGCGTGTCTACTGTCACGGAGGCTGGATGAAGGACTTCGGGTTTTCCTACTCCTTGGAAATTGTTTCGGTTCGCATTATCGATTCGATCGGGGCACCTGCCGACGCCGGGCGTCCATCCTACGTAACAGGCGTTGTGTAACACTCACGTTTTTCCGTCCTCACGTGCGGCACGATCGCCACTCGTACGACACACACGCAACGGAACGAACGGCCAATTATCGTAGAGGCAACCCGGGAGCTGCGACGGCGACGCCAAAACACGACGCCGGGGCAACGTGGACGACAGTCGCTTTAATTCCTACGCTTATTCACTTCTTATGCTCCGTTCACAGCCCGATGTCCCCGTTTAACCACGTGATCTCTTAAACTCGCGCCTCGCGCGCTCCTGACCATTATTTATCGAGGAAACAAAACACGTCGCTGACGTACTTGTCGTACTGTGGAACCAGCCTTAAGACGCACGTGGGAATTCACGGCTGCCAACCTAATCTGTAGCCTGCGTTATAAGTGTCACTGATGGGACGAGATAATTTGATAAATTTTTTTTTTTTTCTTTCTTTCTTCTTTTCCCTTTAACTAGTTTCTTTAACATTAAGCAACGCATCCCCATATCCACGGCTCGAACAATGTACACACATATCACATATTACAGCATAAGTGGCTGCGGTTGTTACGTGAGTGATAGAGGCCTGGCTAACTACCTATTTCTCTATCTCCTTTTTCTTCTCCATTGCCACGTCGCTCTCTCTCTCTCTCTCTCTCTCTCTCTCTCTCTCTCTCTCTCTCTCTCTCTCTCTCTCTCTCTCTCTATCTATCTCTCTGACTCACGGCTCTCCCCTCCACCCTCCGCCCCTTACCCGCTGCCTACTTGCCCGGCCGCCTCCGTTGCCTCTGTCCCTTACGTAACGTTACTAGCTAAGTGGGCGAACTATGCGAGCTGCGCGGTCACGTGCTACCAGTGAGCTTTGCTTTCTTATGCTTCGTACACAGTGCCCTGTGCTTGGTATCGCATTCTATGGACTTGTGGATTCTACGTAAGTCATACGGACGCACGTTACACGCTGCGTTAAGTTGGTCCAGGCTGAGCGATTTACTGACTTTTCTTTAAGCCCCATCCACACCGCCCTAGAAATCCCAAGCAAGATCATTGATATCACGGCGGTCCCTGTCGTGCCGTTCGAACTGATTCTTTCGGGCGTGTTTCCAATTGAATTCTAGCGACGCCCGGGCAAATCCGAAAGCTTGGAAAACAGTTTAAGCTCAATTTTTTGCGGAAACAAATTTTTTAAGCTCTTTTCATCAATCCCACTCTCTAGCTTTTCTTTTTTCTTCCTACCAAGATTTAATCACGACTAAAGGTTGATTCATTGTTCAACACGTGACCTGTGCTGGTAACGAGCGCCTGTCGCCAATGTCTGCCCGGCTTTTTTTATTTGCCAATTGACGATACGACATCCCATTGTCTAAATTCACGGTAGAAAATTTTTTCCGGGTTCTACAGGTTTCTGTATGACGTCATCGCGCTTGCCTCTGCTATTGAAAAAAAAAAATTTTTATTTCTCACACAAAATTCGTCAAAGGATTATTCGCTTGCAGCGATTACGTAATTATTTTACTCGTATTTATCGCGATAATCTTAAAACCCCGTTTACATGTATATATATATATATATATATACATACATACACATACACGCGCACGCTCGTCATTCGGCACGCTAGACCGTCAGCAAAATAATAGACTCTATGGAAATCCAGGCACGAGATTTACGTAACGACTCGCACACCTACGTACACATTCAATAATTTTACTTATCCATATCGATCGGTTTGCAAAATTTTTTTTTTCGCGCGTCACGTGTTTTCCGCTTCGATTTTTTTTATTCCGCTACCCTCCCCCTCCCCCCTCTTCGCCCCGTACGCCTCTGCCCACCGCCCACCATTCTTTTCGAATACGCTCAAGTTTACCCGTAGGTGGACTATCCCTGGAATATACAGATCGTTAAGGCGAGTACACATTCTGCCGTTAAATGAATATTCACGTTAAATGACTATACTATATATATATATATACATGGGGAATCGCACGTGACGAATTTCCATGCTGATTTTACATCGCCTTGAAAGTACACGTGACTTTACGCCGTATATCACTATACTGCTTACGTATAATAATATCAATTATTATCTTACATACATTTAATCATCAATAACGCCCAACGCGATATCCGGGAATTCGTCGTATCTTATCTCGCGATAAGATGAATTACAAAATTAAACTGTCTCTTTAACTTTATAATTTTTCGTACCGTGTACCGGGATGCTTAAACTTGTACGCGTATTACGAGCGCCAGAATAATAACTGTTGCTTATTCAAAGTCTTTATCTAACTGGTATGCCCGCCGGTCAATGCATTACGTAACCGCGCTTATCGCAACGGAATCGGCCGACGGTCGCGTTCGATTCGCAGTCAAAAGTTTCGCGGCGCGACAGCAGCTGGTTAAAAATATTTATATGATAATACTTTTAAACTGCCTGTACACGAACGAACGACTACGCCTTTAGGTGGTCTTAATGATATCAACAATAACGACAACAATGGTAATAATAACAAGCGGCTTCAATAAGGCTGATACGCATTCGGCCGCGTAATAGTGGTCGTCCGGTGTTGACAGCGGCGACGAGACCGGTGCTGCCGGCGCGGCGGCAGGGAGAAGGTTACAAAAATATTTCTAGCAACCGACGTAGCACTTCCGCTGCAATTCGTAGAAAGCGATTTGCCATTGGCGTAGATTGCGCAGAAGGGCACACATGGCCAGGGTGCCGGGAGTCCTGGTATTATAAATGATTAAAAAATGACCGACGGTCTTGATCCGTGTGGAGGAAAAAAAATATATATATATATATTCAGTATACGGTTTACGGTGACATTACGATCGTTGATTTTGTTTTTCTCGTAAATTCTTTATTTTTATCAGCTTATTATTTGTCTCCTCGATAGCTTAGCGAGTCCTCTATAAGAATTCACAAGGATTGGCTGGTCTTGCTTATTTTCAAACGCTGCCAACTGAAATTGACCGCTAGCGCTCCTGGTGGCGCGCGGTGGCAGCTTGCCGAAGTGCACCCGAGTGGCTCTTGCATCATGGCCGACCTTGCCGAGTCGCTGCGGGCGTCGAACTCCGTCGTATTCAGGGTCGGAAAATACGTGAGTCGACTTACGGTTGAGGGGGGGGAGGGGGGGGAGGCTGGGATATCGATGAGACAGAAGAGGACAGTAAATGTAGAAATTCGTAGAAAAAACGCAGTAAGGACGAGTTTCGCGTATCGCAGTGCACTCTGGTGGCGACGAAAATAAGTTCGACGGGAACCCGTTACAACGGAGCTACGTTGGTTTCTTATTCGTAGATAATTTTTTTTTTTTCCCCCTCTATCTCGTCGACAAGGTACATAATTTCTTCTTACTTTCTCCCGTACCGTTCCGCATTGGCTTTCACCGGTTTATTTAATTCGCCGCGAATTTCTTATTATCCAGAAACCTCGGTACCGCGATCTAGGAGGTTCGCTCCTCCTAGCGTCTAGCCGTGGCTCCTGCATTCCGAGATTCTATAATTAAACGCGGCACGACGCCGTGCGTCGTGTTTCGATATTGCAGCAGGAAAGCGTAAACAATGCTTGCGCAACGTGACGCAATCGCGTTATCACCACGAGTCTACGGGAAGTCCGATTAAAGGCGTATGCCGGCTGACCAGCCGACGGCGTCGGGACCCTAGCTGATGTCTAAAGTCACTTTTACGAAGATCCAAGTAAGATAAATTTTTAGAGGAAAATATTTATACGGAAAATCTCGATTCTCCGAAGACCCATTCGACGCGTGTAAACAAAATGGAAACTACGGGCACGAGAAATATGACGAAATTTTACTAGACTCTTCTCAGGCTTGTTATTATTTACCAAAGAGACGGAAACGTCCGAATGACATTTCGGGTATATTCGACGCGCAATAATAAATACATATATATATATATATATACACTGCATAAGCATAATATAATAATTTCTTTGCTTTTCTTTGTTCTCAAAGAGACAACCGTACCCACAGATATAAATACAGATAACGTTAGGATGACGATTTTCTGAGAATGATATTTCGAAATATCCCCCGCCTCCCCCCGCCCCACCATTAATTAAGCGAAAGACTCATGGGAAATATTTGGCAATTCTCTTTTTCCAAGAAAATCTTTTTTTCTTTTTTCTTTTTCTTTCTTTCATTTCGCAGCACGCGTTTCGTAATCTCGTCGAATAAATATTCGTAATGCTGCTCCTTGCCTCTTGTATATCTATACGTTGCTTCGTATAGAATCGGGATGCTCGGCTTATTGGACGTTGAGACAAAAAAAGAGGCGACGTAACGTTGCGCAAGATTCTTTGCCTTTTGCCATTTATTGTTTCGCACCTGGATATTCGTTCGACGACCCTATCGTCTTTTTTCTCTCTCTCTCTCTCATACTCATTCCTTTGCGTAGCTACGTCATTATTCTCCAGCTCTCTCTCTCTCTCTCTCGTACTTATCGCAAAATCCAACCGTACGCGTATTTTCGCGCAGCCAGTCTAGACTTTTGTTAAACAAACAGGCTAAAAGAAAAACAACGCCATACGCGCAACGACGAATTGCGTCGCGACGCCAGGTTAGCCACCGCCGGGACGAATCTCTTCTGCGAGTATCGAATTTTTCGAAATATCGATGATTCGCGAAGCCAAATATTTTTCGCGGCACGACCATCGAACGTAAATAATGGCTAATTAGATTTACGGTCAACCCAATTAATGCGAATATACGTAACGTTGAGGTAGGACCGAATGCGTCGAAAAAACAAAAGAGGTTTTTTTCTTTCGTCGGGGAATTTTTTTTTTTTTTTCTACGTCAATAATCGCCAACGATACTTTGCACGGGACGATTGCGCGTTTGTTTGTTATTTACGAGACAGTTACAGTAGCGCCAAATTATGCGAGTGGCGCTTTAACGTACTAACTGCATCTCTGGTCTTTTGCGCTATCGTTACGCAATTTATGGAATTTTTGAGCTTCTCTTCACCCACCGTTCTCTTTTTCTCTCTCTTATCACCCCAATCAACCCGGTATTTCGTAACACCTACCTTTAACCCCCCCCCCCCTCCAGCCTTATCACGTATTTCGTCTATTATCAAAATTACTCCAAATTCCACAGCCATGCATTCTCAGGCGAATCTCTTGTTCCCGTGAATTGGACCAATTTGGACCGATAAATAATTTCGATAATCTTTACTCGGTCACCATCCTCAAAATCGTTAAGAAGGTCAGAGGTCGACAGGGGGGGGGGGGGGTGAGTAAGCGGTGTCCATGATAACGCAAACCACTGAGAAGTCTGTCTCGGTCAGCAGGTATGCAATTCTGTAAAATCAATAATTACAAAAGTACCCCCCCCCCATCCCCCCCGCCCCCCACCCGTAATGCAATCCGCGTTGCCTATAAATACACCTCGGTCAACGATGACGTTCCGCATAACCTCGACTCACGCTAGCAGAGAAATTATATACCCCGATAGATACGCAGAGGTGGAGCAGAGAGAGAGAGGGGGGGAAGGGGGGGGGTAAATTTCGAAAAAATGGAAAAACAATGAAAAGAAAAAAAAGTAAGAATTAGCAATTCCACAGGATACGCGGGAAGGAATGGCTATTTAGTTTTTCGTCCTTTTTCTCTGCCTCTCGCTCGCGGCGTCTGCTCCTTGTCTCTTTGTTATTCTCGTCGTCCCGCGACGTGGACGAGGGGAGGGAAGGGGAGGCGGCGCCGTCCGCCGTCGTAACTGGTGAATGGCGTTACAGCTGCGCCGCTGTTTTTTTCAGACGTCGAGTAACTGACCTTGCCGCTTTATCGATTGCGTAACGTGCCGGTAAGGCGGCGCTGGAGGGAGTGGGTGGGGAGGGGGTGGGGGGAGTGACAGATAGAGAGAGAGAGAGTCTGACGGCGAGGGGAGAGCGAGTAGGCCGGGAGAGAGAGCGAGAGAGAGAGAGAGAGTAAAGATTAGACTGCGACAGCAGCGCCATCTCGGATTGACGCAAGGGGCGGTTAAACTGTCTTTGTCTCTCTTCGAACCTTGCCCTTTTGACCTTTTGTCCTTTTATCCTTCGATTCGCATCAGCTGTGTCCACCCGTGACCACCTGTGTACGAGTCGCAGTGTCTTCGTCCAATGTTATTACATATTTTTGATCGCGCGGAGCAAAAACTACGAGGATTTGTTTTTTTTTTTTCGGCGATCGATGGGAAATCAAAAATTTCATATACGCGGCTGCTACGTGAATTTTTGGAAGAACGCTTGACCCTGAGGACTCTTGGAAAATTTAACCTCGAACGCCAATCACCGAACTGCGTGCATCTTGGTAAATTCTATTTTGGAAAGTGCAAATGTTATCGGGGTCAGTTATCGTCGGGTGGAAGTATCGATTTGGGTCTCGTTATTTACGTAATAAGATTTGCAGAATATTCATGTTTGCAGGAATTTCGAAATCAAAAAAAATTTTTTTTTCTCACAATTCCACGTAACCGGTACGAGCGAAGGTCTTTGTCGCTGGTCTGGACGATTTTACGTACGGATACGCCCGAAGGGAGCGTCGCTCTTGTTATTTCTTATAAAAATCCTGTTGCTCCTTTCACGTCGTTTTTTTTATCGATGGAGGATCTGCCGACATAATTCACCGATAGCGACCTACCTTACCGACAGATTATTCGATCGCACGTTCTGTCGTTTGTTTACGCATTTACGCGCGTTACGTTCGTCTTTTTACGAGTCTAGCTTACTGGTCAAAACGAAAATTGAGCGCGACCCAGTGCAATCGATTGATATTTTCATTTTCGATCGAGCACCAAGCCAAACTCTTGTACTAGTCTTCAGTTAAATTACGCAAATTTACATTTCAACGTCTGCGAGCTACTGCGTATATATCGGGACTCGTGAATCGACGGACATTTTTGAAAAATCAATATTTCGTCATATTTGCGCGAATCGACTCTACCGATAAGGTAGTCGGGTTTACCTTGTTTGTCCTAAGGCAGGGCAACGCTATCGGTTTCTCTGAAAGAGATCAAAAACACGACCAGACGAAAAACAAGCTTGCACCGTTCTCCCCCGTTTCCCCACCTGTCATCTTTAATTCCTGACAGTGCCCCCCCCTCCCTCCCTCCTGTCTTCCTCGAATCTGCGTACCGCATAACCTCACGCGTCCTCAAATGTACTCGGCTTATCCTCCTGACAAAGCCCACGTGACTCATTCACAAAGACCAATGCATTTTATCGAAAAGATTCTAGTGTGGGAGACAGAAGGTATCGCCAGTGAAATTATTTTTGCGCGTCTTCGTAACGGAAGAATTTGCAAAATCCCTAATCGCACGTGATCTCCCCCCTCCTACCCCCCGACCGTTCGTCGAATATTCGCCGAGGGGAAGGGATGCGGAACGAATGAAAAATTTTCCAAAAACATAACGAACGTCTGGTAATAAATAAGTATATATATATATTTTTTTGTAGTATCCTATAATATTTACATCGTGTAACAAAGTGTGCATCGGGAATACTTCGACGGAGCCTCCGTCTATGCTCCACATATATACCAATTACAGTCCCGTACTCTGAATGTATTATGTATTACGTATTACGCAGATACCGAGAAGTAAGCACTCGGTTTAACATTCACTTAATGCTATGCAGCGGGCGTGCTGTTTGTTTTCGTCTGCGTCCCGGCGGCGGAGCGATGATGGTTCAAACGGTGGGCGGGGTGGGGGTGGGGGGGGGTAAGCGTCCTGTGGTGATGTAATATGCTAAATTGGTAGACCTGACCTAACCTAACGATACGAGCGTTACCGTCTGATATTTTTTTTCCTTTGTCCTTGTCCACATGAGCGAACGTAAGTATATATATATATATATGCATGAGTCGTTTGCTCACTAGGCGATCGCGTGTCTGTGCGAGGATAAAAAACAAATGTATACATATATAAAAGAGAACGCGTCGCACGGAGTCAAAATAATCGTTTTAACGCCGTGAGATTAGCAAGAATTCGTATCCCGGGGACCTTATACGTTGACTCGGTAGGGCACGCGACGCCACCTGAGTTGCAAAATTCGGCCGCCAGGTGTCGCCACCGCGGCGCGTCCTACGCACGAGGTTATCATGGTCAAAACCGAGTCGGCCTTATCGCTCGGCTGAGGTCATCTCTGTTAAACGCCGCTTCCCTTCCGTCTGCGCGTTCGCAGGCCGCTATCTGCTACACCGCGAGTACGACGACCACGCATTCTAAATTCGTAGTCCCGACCTAGCCCAATGTGCCAGCCCGTGCCCGATGTGTTTTTCTCCGCTGCGCCGTACGCTCTTTGTTTTCGTTCTCTTTTCTTTTTGAAACGGCAATTGTGACGCACGTAGACGAGCAATGTTTATCGCAAGGATGCTCGATGTACCTGAGAACCCAACGGCTGTAACTACTTGGGCAATGGTTATCTGCTCGTCAGCCATTTTGATTCTCAGCTTCCCTACCCCCACGTTCCCGCTCACTCGAACGAGCCATAATATTGTACTAGCGCAATCCGCATTATGTGACCTTGCTCATCCTCCTCCATCCTGACCTGACCTAACTCATAGTCGAAAACAAGATGACGCGGACAGCACGTCGTCCCAATATTATTTCGCCCTCTCCAGGTCGCAGATAACTGCCGCTCCGACATAAGCAACTTTTACACGTACGGAGTCGTTCGCTCGTGATAAACGAACGTGTCTCCATCTGACGGCAGTATAGGGAACTATGAATTTTTCTCGAAACTTCGAGACACCTATGCCATCATTACGTACGTATAAAGAAATACCTGATGCCGTCAGCGCATCCTTGTACAGTCCGGTGTAACAGAAGGGAATTTCGATTTTTTTTTTTTTTTTTTCAAACCTCACGGTATAATTATCGGGTACGATTATTATACCGAGTTATGATGACGACATCGTGTAGAATCACTGAGCCATAAATATCCTCATCGCGATTTACGTATACGCGTGGGAGCGAGTTTACAATTTTTTTTTTTTTTCTTTCAAATCGGTCACCCGGTATAACGGAAAATGTTACAGGATACCAGATATAAATATTGAAATATTTCTAGTGACCTCCCTCCCACCCCCCACCCCCCTCTATTTTAAACTTCCACTCAACCTTCGTTAAATTCTTTTCTCGGGGGGCCCCAGAGTCACCGCGTACGTCCCTGCAAACGAGATGCCACTCACTCGTTAACTCGACTTACGGGATACGTTATGTAATTACTACAAACGTGACGTAACCAAAGCCACGTGCACACGTTTCACCATGCACATATGCACCAGCATACTGTTATGCATTTGAATCTTCTACTTATCCTATGATAAAGTAGGATTTGAGTTATCTTAAATATTTCACTGCTCTCAATGGATACTCGATACTACGTTTATTATCTTGTATAAGTGCTGTAAATTTTTATATATATATATATATATATATATATATATATATATATAAATGATTGTATCTGTAATCTTATCTATTTGTCCGAACAGACATCGATAATAATATCTCATGGCTTTGCAAATAATTTTTACCCCTTAATCAAATCGGTCTAATATTCCATTTGGCTAATCGAACGGAGATTCCACAGTACTGAATTCACATACGATTCAGATTGCATCCCGTTAACGGATATCCTCATGGTCTCGTAGCCGTTTGCTCCAGAAACCCACATATCGAGAATGGCGACGGCTCGCTATTCCACGTCCTTTCTGGGTTACGTAAAAGGTCAGGTTTGCCATCGTCATTTTTCGCCATAACTGTCTCATGTAGGTCCCCAGGAGTCTGTGCATTTGCCAAAAGTATATCGTGCGTGCAGAAGCATTTATGAAATAAAAAAAAAAAAATTGAACCGAACCACCATGTAGGGTTTATTAATTTAAAAAAACAGTTTGCATGATATTGATAAAAATAAATTTTTCAGTTCTGACGTCATCTCAAAATAATCCCCCTTCCAGCTAACGTCCGGCTAATTCCAAAAAAAAAAAAATCCCTTATCGATTAACCCATCGTGGAATCCTTTGAAGATGAGAAAGGTGCCCTTGAATTTAACAGTCGCCGTTGCCGTCGCGACGCCTTGCCCGAGTATGTCGTTTCAAAATTCAAACAAGTATAAGTCTGGTATAAAAAAAAAGTCTATAAAAAATTTCATAATTCGTATAAATTAATACGTTATACTTCGAAAAAAAAAGTATAGTATATTATCGTTTCTCTGTATGATAAAAAAATAATCTATTGTATCCTTAGCCTTTGTATTTTGCTTAGTAACAGTTTCCTTGTCCAGCATCAATACGAAAAAGGTTTATTGTATTTAAATGTGCTGTTTTACACGTTAAACTGCGCTGTGCTTTAGGAATAATCATTTTTTTCATCGGAATAGTTATTTTTACTTTTTAACGGATTTCGAATAATGTCATAACAGGGGAATCTTGGTCGTCAAGTACAATAGTAATTTTTACCGCTTTCAGGTCTGATTGTTGCATACAAATTCTATCAGACCGTTTGGTCCTTCGTCGATAGAAATTATTATTAGACTGAAATATGGTCCTAATTTTTACGCTATTTATTATTACTTTGGTAATTCAAATTTGGTCTCGACAAATTTAATCTATATTAAAGCTGCAACGTTCATTTACCGGGCATTATTTACTAAGCTGATTGGTTGATGAATTTACACGAGTGAGGTTATGAAATACTTTGAACACAGCACGGTGTACGAGATACAATAAATTATTTAAAATAATAATATATATTAGCACCACACGGTATAAAAAATACAATAAGAATGTGTAATATTTAATATAATAATATATATCAGGCTTTCTTATACGTATTTAATATGAAAATGTCAGGATGACTTACCAGACGCGTGCAGCTTGGCTCGAGTGCTGGCGATGATGATTGAGATCACTGATTAAGGTCATTTACTAATGACAGTAACATCCTAATTGGACAAAAAGTCAAAAGATATCACATTAAAAAGACACAAGCACTTCGAAGGAACTGGATTTTTGAAATTAAAGAAGAAACTAGCGAAAAGTTAGTTAGCTCGAACGATTGTCAACCGTCTGATATTAGTTCGTCTAAAATCCGCAGGGCGCGCTGTGCTGCGTCTTACCCGTCGTTCGGCTTATAGCAAAAATTACTATACTCTATAGGGCTAGACCTGCGTCGGTCGTTGGAAATAAAATAATACCCTTAGTTTGCTGTATTTCATGAAGAAATATATTACGTCTGTTGCTATTGAGACGTGATCGATTGATTTGCTTCGAAGGATGAATTGAAGATGAAGAATGAAATTCTCTTCGCATTCTCTGGAAGGAAGGACGTTATCTCTGCCAGCGAATATCGGAAAATTCCATAACGTTATTTATTAATTTTACCAATTTTAATTATATTCAAATGTTTTTAAGCTTTATTTCACTCTGCCGCTACTAAAACATTTTAAATGGAGCAAAACAGATTCTTAAATTCTATAGTAAATATATTGTAATTCTATAGATCCGTAATATGTTCGATAATTAATGTCTCCTGCATCTATTGCACTAATTACTATGCAGCTTGGTAATTATAAAATATTACAGCAGTTATTACCAAACGGGCTTCCACATTCTTTTATCAGTGTGTCTGTAATTTCAAGTTGGACTCGTTGACCGTCCAACCAGTTCGACTACTACGCGTTTACGTGGGTCGCAAAGGACCGGCGTCATGTAAACAGGCCCTAACGCTCTTGCAGAACTGGTGGTAGACTGAAGGGCTGGGGTCTGGGAGATGGTCAACTGGAGGGGGAAACAAAGGAAACCAATACTGTAAAAGTAACAGGTATTCAGAGAGAGAAAGAGAAAGAGAAAGAGAAAGACAATAGGTCGCTAGGTATCTGGATATTCTTACGTAAGGTCCCGCGCAGCAAACACGTGCTCCCGACCACGTGGACGTACGTCAGCGCTCTTATCACACAAATGGAATTATACCTAGGACTGCGTAACCCGGTAATATGTGTGGATACGTAAACGAAGAGTCCTGCGCGCGATACACGTGAAATTAGGTCCTAAAAATATGACGCTTCAAAATACATGTGTTTCGGATATCTTTGTATACGAATAATCATTGAGAACGACGCTCGTGTATTTTTAACCGAAAAGAGAAAAATTGAATAGGTTTTTTAGCCCCCCCTCTTCCCGCCTGGATTTTATTTTTATTTCTCTCCGGGTGTCTCCATCCTACCCCTGTACCATTACCCAGAGTCCCCTGCTCCCACGTGAATACGTATACGTATTTACTGCAGGCGGCGATGCACACGTCCTCCCTCATCCTGTAAGGAATTATTTTGGACACGAGACACACTCGGTGGCGCCCTCTGGAACATTTGCGCGTCATAAATAACGAGGCTGGAAAAAGATTCAAAAATAACTCACCCCATGGAGGAAGTGACGTCCTCCTGTCATCTCCTTTTGGTCGCTGGAGCCAGCTTGCGGATGCTGGTCGTCATTTCGAGTAAGGCTGGGAAAGATATTTGTCTCGTGCGGAGGGGAGAGGGAAAATTTTTTTTTGGAAAATATTTTTCAAAATTTTTACGATCTACCCGTTTTTTTTATTATCCTCTTTGAAATTTACCATGGTGCATTTTTTTATCTAGGACTTTTCTAAACGGCCAATGTACGTAGAGGTTATGTCACCGGCTGCTGCTGCTGGCTGGGATGTTTACAAGCCAGGGCCGTCAACCCAATGCCCGGCACGTTGCACAGACCCACGTGACTCTGACGTATTAACGTGTACGAGAATTCTTGAGTTGGAAAGAAAATGTGAATTTTTTCAAATTAGATAATTAATAATTTTTTTTCTCTTTTTTCTCTTCTTTTTTTGTTTGGTCAGATATTTCATTTCCGGTAGTTGAATGGATGCTGCGGTCTACTTTGTGTGTGTATGCGAGATAGTCTCAGATTGTCAGTGACAGTCTGCTCGACTTCCTCTCTTCTTCGGTGTTATCTCATGAAATAATAAACTCAAAATACTCATGCCCTTTTTTACTTAAGACTACGTTACACCGTGGCTACTTTGCTTGACGTTATTTTGGATTTTTGCGAATTTTCATTTCTACGTGTAGCCGCTGGGTCTTAAGCTACAGGCGCGCCTTGTCGCTTGCTTGACTTTAGCCTTAAGGATATTTGAGTTCAGGCCGATTGAGGTCTCGTCCGGAAGTATTGATTTTGCTTGATTGAACTCGACGGTCAAAGTTCACCAAAAATTGTGTTAATTAGAGTAACAGTGACCTGAGGGTTGATTTTGATTTTTATGTATTTTTTTCAAAATTTTAATTTGCCTTTTGCAAACTTATTTACCGAATGTCCTGAAGTTAAGAAAAAAACCTACAACCCGAAGTGCAATTATATGTTACAGGACCTGCGCTTCCTGCCTGTCAGGATTCTGCGCTACCGGGTAAGGATGATATATTACCTAGAGACCCTTTTGTTCAACCAGGATAAAACCTTTAATATCCCTCAGGACTTTTTTTTTTATGGGTTTCACTGACTCTTTTTCTATACACTTTTGTTTTCAAAATTGCTAGTAGGATATTTGACCTTTTCGATTAGATGAACAAATATTAATTTCGAATGTCTGTTTATATCCTGACTGCTTGTCGTCGAGATTGATAACGGAAAAATATTTTCGTGCAATGTAACAATTGAAATTTAAATATTATTTCGGATCTTGTAAAATAATTTATGATCAGTATTATCAATTTATACAGTCAATATTTTCATTCTTCTTTATTGGCAAAAAATTAAACGTACGAAAAATACACATTACATAATGGGAGTATCACGGGTACATAAAATATTTCGTTATAATTAATAAAAATCTTATTCAATGTTATTTATCGCGAGAGATTTTTTTTTTTTTTAATTAAAAACGCCAGCGTTTTTGATTTTCGGGGTGAGACGATATTTCGAAATTTTGAGAATTAGCATTTATTCTTGCGACCTTTTCCCAATTGACAGTCGTCACCGTAACACTCGTCGCTGCTGTAGTCGCAGCAGGACGAACAGCTGGAGGACGAATCGCGTTCTGAAATTTCGAAAATGAGATGTAACGAAAAAAAAAGAGAAATTTATTTTCGAAAATCACTTACTTGCACGACGAACGGTTTTTTTCTTACTGCGCGATGCTCTGTTCTCGGCTGTTTTGCTTTTTGATTTTTCCTTGCCCTTTCCCTTACGGCGTCTTTCCATTCGGCGATATTCGTATTCCGCGCACTTGCAGCAGTCGCAACTGTCGCTGGAATAGGAATCAGAGTCGGAATCCGAATTCGAAAAATCGCTCGAATCGGAATAGTCGGAAGAATCGTAGCGGCAACGTGCACGGGATTCCTTCTTCTTCCCTTTGTTATTTTTAATCGGCGCCATTACGATCTCCGCCGCTTTTGTTTCGTCTAATTCGATATGATCGAAGTTGAATAAAAAAAAAAAAAATATTCAAATTAAATAACGAAATTCTCATTTCAAATTTACCTTACCTTTGAGTGTCACTTGAGAAAAAAAAAAATTTATAACGCGACTGGAATGTAAAAATCTCACTGGCGATCTTCTACACGAATATTAATAGACTTTATTTGAATTTTTCACGGTATAACTAACGGCATCAAGCAAGAACCGATAGGTCGTCTCTTTGACTCGTTTCACAAAACTGACTCTGCCAAAGTCAAAACACTTGTATTTATATACCATTCGTGTATAAGATAGACAATACGACCAGGGCACGCTTATTGTTACTGGTAAGAAGTTTCGCGAAATTTTGAAAATTTTCAAAACCGTTATCACATTTTTGAAAATATCAAAAAAATTGCTATAAAATTTCACTGCGCATCGTCTGCTCGTTGTCGTAACGCAGAAACATTGTCGAGTCTCCTTTTGAAATTGGCGCCAATTACCGTTAGCAATTACATTACGTATCGATGGCCCCGTTAAGTAAAACTCCGCAATACTAAGTATATATACATATATACCGCATATGATTTAGTACTGATTGTGAGACTGCAGCACAGCTACACACGATATAAGTATATATATATAAAGGAATATATATATGAACAACGTCGTGCCACATTGTCGGCCATTATGCAACGCGCATGCGCAACAGTGATGCAATTCAGATCGAATCGCGTTCCCAGCCGATAAGTACGATCCTGCCGGATCGGGCGAGAAGTGTTTAAAAAAGTTAATGAAAAAGAAGTAAGGAATTAACAGGTAAGCCAATTTACATGCACAGATAAATTGTAATAAAGGAAAATGTCCGTATCCAAGACGACTCGGAGGAATTCAAACAGAAAGTGTCACGACGCTTGTCGTCCGTCTCGAAACAGGTTCGACCATAAAATGGCCTTGGCGTCCTGTTAGTATCCCTCGTGGGCAGGGGTTGGCTCGGGAATAATTTAAAGGCGTTAATAAAATACAAACACGGTTAGGGAATGTTTATGGGACCCCGTGGAGGTAGGGAGGCAACTTTGTGACTCAGCGTGCACGTGGATGACGTAAGAGGGTTAGGGTCCTGACCAACCGAGCGACGAACGTTAAGGGGGACGTGGGGGATTTGAAAGGGGGGCGAGGGGGGGCTCTGAGGGGGACGTCAAAGGGATGCATAACTCTCGGTCACGCATCGTGCGTGGGTAGACTGGAAACCTGGCGGTAAAAACACGAACTAAAATTAAATCGTCTTTTACTCGGTCAACCTAACCTACAAATGTCTCATTAAATATCCACGTATAACCGAGGATAATCGCGTATCGCGAGGTTCGACGTTGAAAAATGGTCCTTCTTAAAATTCATTATTTAATTTAGCTCGCGTTCACGCTTTTGCCTACGTATATTTTACAGTTAACAAGATGCTCAGCTGGGCCAGCACGTGTCTCTTATTTCTCGTGGGGTTCTCGAATGTGTCTTCCTAGTTTTTTGTATCTCTTGCCTCTCCGAGCCCTTAACCTTGAAAGGCAGGGACTCTATATTTGGTCGGGAGCTAAGGCCCAATCAGGCGCACTGGAATGCGTTCAGCATAGACAGGAGTCGTCTGTGAGCACATCCGGCGGATCCGAGTCTAAAAGTGTCATCCGGCGATCCTAACCTCTAAGGCCCCCAAGATATCCTCCGATCTCAAGGCGGTAGAATCGCAAAGTGGAATCGTGATCGATGCAGTCTCGAAGGATAACCGGGATTGCGTAAGGTCCTACTGTGCTGTTGTATATCTATGGCTGTTAACTGAGCTACGGAAAGGTCCCTGGCTCCTTGGCAATGGCGCAATCCAGCCATGGCTGCCTACACACGTATCACAACACCGATTCCGCGTTACACAAGGGACAGGTGCAGCACCGGGAGGCAAGTTGCTGTGTCGAGTTCCTCACCCTGGACCAGGTGGGGTCGTACGATCTTCGTGGGTTTTGATAATTTTTTTTCATTCCAATATCGGCGCGTCTGCGAATGATCTGCGCGGAGAGTAGACGATGATTTAGTTGAAATTTCTACTGCGTGTACGTAGGTGCTGAATTTTTATTGAATTTATTTTATTACTTTCGTACGTCGAGAACATTTTTCGAGTCGCATAAAGTAATTAAGACGTGACGTAATTCGGAACACGCTTATCGCACTGTTTGCCGTCGTTATTCTCTTTGCCAGGATCTCCTACCGACCATCGTTATCTTGGTAGGAAGATCAATGGGCTCTCCGGGGATTTCGTCATTGCTCGGCGTACCCTCCTTGGGATCCCTTCGAGTCGGTGTTTAGTCTGAACAGTAAAATCTGAAATTTAGGGAGAAACTGAGAGGGTGAGCTATCTTTATCTTGGGTTATGAGGGGGACTCGCATCCGGTTACATACCTAGACCCTTTCCGCAGTCTCCGTATTTCCTTGTGTCTTTTAATGTACGATGCGTCTAAAATTTTCTTCTTTTCTCTATTTTCAATCGTAATGATATTTTCAATAACTCGGACGACTTTACTTCGCTTGACAGTCGCATTAGAATCTGTTACAGTTTCTGATTTAAAAATTATACCCTGAATATTCTAGGTGTTCGGAAAGACCGCACGCTGGCGCCATCTAGCGGCGAAACTCGGAACCCGTTAGACTCGCAGCTCCTCTCGGTCATACGAAGTAAGATAACCTACGTTAGACACAACAATTTCGAAATTAAATTGTTTTTTTTTTTAATTAGAATATCTTTCTCGAAATCGCAATTATTTAATGTAAATCTTTTTAAAAAATTCTCATTAAATTCAATTTTTAATGGGAAGTCAAATAAAGAAGCACGTAAATGGTAATAATAAATGTGTGTATTTATTCACAACCGTAATCGTAAAACGAACCGGTGATATACGCCCTATCCAATTCATTCTCTCTCTCTCTTATCAAACAAACAAACATAGTTGCTGTGTGACTGCGACTGTTGCTCCAAAGGCTTAAATGTTTAGTATCTGTCTAAACACTAGAGAAAAACCGCGCCTCTGAAAAAGCTAGAGACTAAAAATACTCTATCACAATGGATTCGCATAACCGACGATCACTCGAAATACTAATCCGTATAGAAATATAATATGGTAATTCGAGGAAGTGTCTTCTGTATCTAGGTCTATTTTAAAATAAACTTTATTACCAGAAAACGTGAACCCGTAAAAGTCTCACGCGGTGCGTCACTTAAGGATAGCAGAAAACTTACAAGTGCACAATTTTTTCGAGAGTACAAAATCCCAACGTCGTCTCGGCCAGTAACCAAAAAATTCGACAACGTCACTTTTTTTTTTTCAAAATCACGATTATCGAACGTTTTCGATTGGTCGAGATAATTTTTAACAATATTTGCACCCTGATGATGTCAACAAAAAAAAAACTTGTGAACCGAAGGCTATTGTAAATAGTTCAAACGGAGCCGTGCGGAGGAGCCTCCTTTCGCTTCAGCTGGATATGTTCTCAAAGGCATTAAAAGCTACGCTACGTATTTTTTTTCTTTTTAATTAATTTTGGTCCAATTATTATTTTATCGGCGAGGAAGGAAGACCGTTCCTCCAGCTGCAACGTGTAGCTACACCAACGGTAGGCTAATTGACTATAATAAACTGAATCCATATAAATCGGTGGATTTAAGACTTGGGGAAAAAAAAAATAAAGAATCATTCTAAATGGAAGAATATGCTTGGGAATATTTTCATGTGTATCGCGAAAGAAAGAGGGAGGGATTGGGTCACTGATTATATGAAGAATTTGATAAGGTTAAAACGTCATCCTAAAATCTCGTGCGATATTCGAGATCAAGAATTATCGTTTGCACCAATCGATTATCGCATCTAATTCGATATACATAAATACAGTCGTTTATGGAACACATCCCTAATATTCACTCCTGGATCATTTTTCATCTGTGTTCTCTCCCTGTTTCAAAATTTTTTTTTCCCATTTTCAATTTTTCCATTTTTTTTTCTCCTCTTTCCTTCTCACATCACTCAATCCTAGGTCGTATCTCGAATGCTATTTCTCTAAACTTCTAAAAATCTTATTTTGTACTTATCGCTCTAAGTTTTTGCCCGCCCATTATTACACTGTACCGTTATAAAGTACATCGAACTATAGTCGCACTATTGCACTAGATCCATTGTTAAATACTAATTCCCGGAATGACGTCTCCTCGACGTGGAGACGGGTACTTCTTTTTTTTTTTAATATAAGAAAAAGAATAAAACCTAATTTAAGAATCTCCACGATGTCGGAGATTTTTCTTCTTAGTTAATTATTTTTCTTTTCTTCTCGTCACTCGAAGAAAATACGTCGGAGTGACGCGTACGATTTTTTTTTTTTCTTATCAATTTAAATTACGTCTTTTTCGCGCGCTTTCTTTTTCATAACTATTAGGAATTCTTCGTGCAGAGTCTTTGAGACGTCACAGTTTCGTATGCTTCACGCTGTCCGTCCAATAATTCTGTATTGTCATCGCTTCCAGCGAATTCAGGAACGAATCGTTGTCCAGGCTGTACATTTCCTCGGAGTTGTCCTACGAAATTATTTTTGACGTAACACAAGAAAATTTAAACGATCGTCCTTGGATTTTGACCACGTCCGTGATAATAATGAGTCACGCTCACCCGTATCGTGGAGTCATCTATGTAACCAGAACTGTCCGGATTGCTGCACTTGTCGCTATTTAAAGTTTGAGGTGGATTGAGGTACCTTCGTCTGTGCAAAGAAAAAAGGAAAAAAAAGAAGGAAAAAAAAAGAAAATTAAAATCACTGCCAACTCAACTGTGCAAATATTTAGAGAAATCATAGTGATTTCGTAAGTACGACCTGGTTACCTGTACATAATGAAACCAAGGCTGCCCATCGTACTCAGGAGGACCACAGTGGCTAAACAGGATCCAGTAATAGCGGCGATGTCAACCGCCGAAGTACCGCCTGACCCAGAATTGATGCTGCTATTGTTTTCAGATGGTTGATTGTGCTCGGTATCGCGTTGAAAGTCACTTGTGAAAGCACTGCGAGCCCTGCTGAGTCTGGTGGATTCACTGGCGCCGGCTAAGAAAGAGAAAGTTCAGTGAATACAAACCCCTGTTCTTTGCTATTTAAATTATATTCGTATTCGACGCTTTCGTATAAGACCAATCAACCTTGAAGGACAGAGGCTGCAGTAGCCATGACACTTTGCTGAGCCAACCCCTCGTCGATCTCAACATCCTCAGAAGTATTGAATCGACCACTCACAGCATCCCCAGATAAGTTCCTGGTCTTGTTGAGTACCAGTTTGAACCTCGTGGTCTTCTCCTGAAGTGGTAGCACCTTAAGATCTTGATTATCGCCCGTGGTGGATAAGAAGCTGGAATTTTGATCGTCAACCTTAGTCCTGCTGGTCTTGTTCGACGTGAATATCCAGGTGATCCTGCTGTCCTTCTTAGCCGGTACCACGCGACTTCCGGTTCTTTCATTCTGGTCGATAGTCAAGTTCGTCCTGGACGAACTCGTCGCATTGGAATTCCTAGTGAAATCCTCAAGACCAGTACCATTTCCGGAAGTCTCCACGGAGGCATTTAAAGAAGCTTCTTTAGACTGAGTATCCGTACTGAATTGTGGATTCACTCCAATCGCCTTGGCCACTCTAAGGTTCTGCTTAGCAGAGGTGGATATAACGTAGGGATCCTCTGAGCTCGATAGGGGATTCCCCGTCGTGCCTTCAAGATATTTCTGATTGTTGGCTGCGTCACGTGGTTGTTCAGTGGTCGAGGGTAGAGGATTGGCCAAGATGACTGTAATGCGAAGAAGGAATGAATAGTTAACAAAATTCCCGACAGAGGGCTACCCGTCGAAAGGCGCTCTATTCAAATAACTAAAAAAAAACTGCCACCGAAACAAAAATTAATACTCACCGGTTATCTGTATCGTAACCCAAAACCAGTGCATCCACCAATGTAGCGTCATCACGTCATTTGAATAGATCTGCAACGATATACGGTAAGTAAAACAGTGTCGCCATCTATTCGACACGTCGCGAATCGGATTAATTAATGGGGATCTGATTTATTCGATTTTCCAGAACTACACTGCTGTGGAATCCGCACGGTAGTAAAACCAGGGGTAAAAAAAAGTTTCACTGCAGTATGAAACGTCGACTCAATTTGATTACGTAAATTGGATTCCTTTGATATCTAATAAATAGCCAGAGAGATACGAGGTTGACGTCTGGCGCCAGAAGGTAGCAAACGGAATCGTCGACACGATCGCAATTTACATTGCTACTTTCGAGATGGGAATTTAGAAGAAAATATATTCGTAGGAAGAATCGACTGAACGGAAAAAGAACTTTACGTGTTCGCTATGGATACGTGAATGACGATCATCCTCGAATGCTAATGACTTTTACGGCTGGCTAAGTCCGCCATTGTCTCCCAGCCGACTGATTCTATTGCTCTTGGTGCTCGATCATTGGCTGGAATATTTTTCTCCTTTTGCCCACGACAATACAGCAGGGGATACCTTACGACGGAATAGTCACGAGCACCTTCGAAAAATGTGGATTAGTTTTAAGAAAGACTCTGGCCACTTCGATTAACAACGACAGCGATACATCAGTTTTTCGTCAGCACTAGAGCGAATGGTTCGTGGTCGATACGGTCGCTCGCTGTTTTACCGACGGTCGTTATTTTTCATGGATACGCACTATACAGTGTAATTATACGAAAGTTGAGCGTGCAAAATATATACATAAATAGAAAAGAAACAAGGCCCGACATAACCTTGTTGCACCGAGTCACATAAAGAGCCTGGGATGAGCAACGGCTGAGTCACGTTTGAATTCGACGTTCGTCGAAAGGTATTTAATAATTATAAAAATGGCGACTGACGATGTCTCCGCAATGTCCAAGGATTTTGCACGAATTCATCACTTCTTGAACGCCTGAATTACATTTAATGAGTATCTAACTATGTTTCTAGGCACTGCCGTAACCAGGCGCTGTCTCTGTAATACTGTTATTCGGTATATGCAGCGCCGGTCACGCTTCCGATCCGTAACTAGTTGCGTTGCGGAACCGAGGCGGAAAGAAGGATGTCGCAATTTTCTGGCCGTGATTCAAACTCCGATCAGCCAGCTGGAGGAACAAAAGGTGGGAAGCTGAGCCGCTCCTTTTCCGCATAAGCAGTAGGAACCCATGGACACGCAAGAAGATGACACGCTTAAGATTTATGGAATCGTTACGCGTTCCTTATTGTACTGAAGGACAAAAATTGAGCGAGAAATTTATAAAATTTTTTCGAACGCGAACAAGCTCGACTATCGATAATATTTTTTGGTAAAAAATTTTTTTGCAGTATTTAGACGAATTTTAGAGAGAATCTTTGATACGGTAGTCACTTTTTTGGATTATTACTGCACAAATTTTTTTTCGACTTTACGCTGCATTTTTTTTCTGGAAAATTAATAAAATTTATCGGAACTGTGGGCCTATTTTTGCTTCGCGTTCGGGGTTCTTCTCGTTTTCGAGTTGGGGCAGCTCAGTTTCGACAAGGATCCGGCACGCGACTCACAAATCACTTTTGACACTCACTCTTTGGTTTTAAGTGGAATTTATGAATATGCTTTACGATGCAGATGACGACGCACGGACATATTGTAACTGCGCCGAGGGCGGCCTGCCGACTGTTCTATAATCTAATCTCAACGCCATTCGCGATACTGGATACGCGGATTACTGTGTTTCTATGGAAGAGAAAACAATGAGAGATCGCTTGTGCTTCTTCGGTAACATCGGCGTTCAGATAGACACTGCCAAGGTACCGGTGCCAAATACGAGATAAACGTTCAAGCTAGCCTGTATCGTTCGGCTGGACGTTTATGGGCGATTCGTGTGTCACCCAGTGGGTTACCAAAGCGGGACCAAAGTTTCCGAACGTGCGATTTTACATTTTGCATTGGGATCAATTGAGGAGTCGAATTCAAAATAATACGACGAATATACGAAAAATGATGTTCGATCGACGGGTAAAAATTTTTTTTTACCCAATTCTCAATCTTCTTACGGAAACAGAAAATTTAACGAATTGCATTAAAGCCGGGGGGGGGGGGGATTTTTTTTTAAATTCAAATAGTCAACGAAATATTTCATATCATGAAAAAAGTGCATGAACGAATTTTTTTTTTGCTTTTATTCAGCCAGCCTGTAAGAGGCATTGCGAGGTCGTTTGATGTAAGACTGAATAAAATAGACTTCCTTGTTATTCATCAAGAATTATAAGCTGTCGCAATTACAGTTTCTCTGTGACGTCAGTTTTTCGAGAAATCAACTCCGGTGTCAGTGTGACGACTATTGCTGAGATAAAAAAAAATTTATATGTACCACATATCAGGCCGATTTCTCGCGCAGGTCGTTTGAGATTTAAAAAAAATTTTTTTCATTAAAATCGGTACACGCTTTCTAGCCAAACCAGCCAAGTGCATCAAGGCTCTTGACGAATGCTTGAAATGCAGACGCTCTTAGGCATTCCGGTATCTTTGGTATCTGCACTATTCCGGGAGAGCGCAACGTCTCTAGGTTTGCTTTTCATTTTGTTAAACTTTTCGAGGCTACGGACTCCGTACGCCACTTACGAAATAGGTAGAGTCTATCGGCGTCGGTACGCTGCGCTTCGAAACGCACACGAAATATAACACTGAATCGGTAACTAATTTAAAAACCAGTTAACGCTTCGAACGAATTATATTTGTACATATAATTATGAAGAAAAAAAAAAAAAAAAAAATTTTGAACCGATCCTGCCAGGATTCGAACCTGGAATCTTCTGATCCGTAGTCAGACGCGTTATCCGTTGCGCCACAGGACCTTGATGCATATGTACGTGATATCCGTAACACTTCGACTTGTTTGTTTAAAGAAATTTATAAGATCGCACAACAGCCTTATGTTTGAACAGCAGTTGAAATTTTCAATAATAATTACTCAACGTAGACACAACTGCCTTCACTCAACACACTGTTCACTTTTATTTAATTCAACAATATAAACTCTCATTGCAATATTCATACGGTCGAAGCACTAAATTTAAAATTTTTCCGATCGCAACTTGATCTTTTACTAATTAGCGCGATCAATTTTCACGGTAGAATTATATAGCTTTTTATTTCAGCCGTCAGTTGTGCCCCAGCTGCTGCATGGAAAGGAAGTAGTTAAGTGGAAATACGTTACGTGCATCCACGTTTCGTAAATGCTTTCACAACAATCTTCCGTTTAACAGTACGCAAAACAATGCCCGTTACAAACGTAACAGAGCTCCGCCAGAACCGATTGACTTTCCCTCCAAAGTAAATCGACTGGTCGATTGTTGTTATTGAAGAAAAAAAAAAAAAAAAAAATAATGGGCTTCTACGGGAAATGAGATTCCAGGCTGGCAAAGGTAAAATTTCTATCCCTAGATTCCTAGTCGATTTATATAAAGCATTGCCAGTGTCACCCCGTAGTACCAATAGGTAGCAGGGGTGTAGAATCAAAAAACGAACGTATATCAGCTAACTTCAAGTAAATTCGAATACCGTTTCGAGCAACTCGGAGAGGCTTTCGTGATACGTGCCGGATTTCTCTCCTCGTCACATAATCGGCGTTTCAGCAGCACGAAAACAATGAGATAATCGAGGGACAACTGTCACTAACTGTCAGTACACTCGCCATCTTGGCTTACACTGGCGTTGGGTTATTGCAAGGTGTTAGAAATCGGGCGCATGCGTGCGACAGGTGGCCATGCGAGCACCTGTAATGGTAAAGCGCTGTAGTTCCCTAACTTATTTCGTTTTTACGTTTACCCAAAACTATTTTATCAGCCACACTACTTCCTGGATCTACCTTATCGACTGAAGGAACTAGTGGTCATATATTTCTAGAGAAGAAACAGCAGGATTCAGGTACACGTCGATAACGTTGGTCACGAACTCTGGCGTCGTGCCGTAGGAACTAAATTGTTCCTAAAATCGACCTCACACGCTGCCGATAAATTCGTCCTCGATAAAGTGGGGCTCTAAGACCCCACGGCCAGTAAATTATCTGCGCACAAAATTGTCAGACTTTTTTTTGGAATTTCAAATTTTATTTCACCGTTTCGATTTACCTAAACGAACTAATATTTGTCGATTGTTTCAATTTTTGATAAACTATTTATCGGCCAGAAACACTGTTTGACCGAGAAAACTGTTATTAATTAAAACTTGGTGAAATCTTTTGAAAATTAATGTAAACACAGATTGATACTTTTTTTTTTTTTTACATTGATACCTGTCTGTAAATATTATTGCTAATTTACATTGTTATACGTATTAATGTTACAGATCGTAAATCTGGACCATGAGGGGATCCAAATCAAGGTCCTTCCCGTTATCAGTACGACGCTCTGGATCAGCGTTCTTTTAAATTATTTATTTTTTAAGACCATCTATATAGCACACCTATTATCATTACATGGTAAACAATGAGAAAAACATGCGTCACGCTAAGTTATAATATTATAATAACGAACAACTGAGCTAATGGGCATTCGCGTATCTGGTCTTAACTGCTGATTACCTAACATTCACGTTACAGTGTGATCCAGTGACGACTCGTAGCTAAAATTATTGGGGGTGCTGTTAGAAAATTTTTTTAACCGTCATCGATAACGTCAAACGGAAAATAGGGGGTGCTGCAGTTCCACGGCGCCTGTACGCGAGCCGCCACTGGGTAAGATATCAGATAACGCTCAAGATACGCTTTCAGAATTTAGAGCATAAAGGAAAATAACGCTGACGGTGATCCATGTGCCAGGACTGTAGCATTGAAGTTCAGGGAATAAAGGAATTACAGTTTTGTCAAAAGCTGTTTCAGAAGCAGTCTAACGGGAAATTTGCATCGTTATTTTGAACGCCGTTCACGTGAACTCTTTACCGAATTATGTATTTCGAAAGTAAACTCAAAGTGATTCATACCTTAACGCTGCCACAGTGAGATAACTAAGTAATATCGACGTTAGGGAGTGCTTATGGAAAAATAATCATACGTGTGTGATAACATTGAGAAGAAATTACATGTAATTTTCTAGAGGAATTATCGACAGTGACATTTATTTTCAATAGTACGCAGTCCAGCCACGTGAGGGTGAATTTTTCTTTCTCTTCTTTTTAATCATCGGAAGCATATCTGACAGTTAGATTATTTTTCTGTTTCAACTGAATCTAACAATAAGGCCTTGTAGAGCCTATATCGATTTCACTATTAATAGATATCTAACCGTGGATGGTTCAATGACTGACGTTAGATATTACAAAACCATGTATATCAAGAAACGAATCGCTTTTCGAGACATTCAAGGAGCATGGGTTAGAGAAGTGGGAAAAACAAAGAGGATACCGAGTGGCGACCTTGTTTAGAGGAGTCTCGTTAAATATAGAAAAGGGGACTTGATTACGATGACGGTTTAACCTTAAATTCATTTGAGTCGTTATATGTATATGTGAAAATTTTAGATCATCCCGATTCTCCTTTCGTTTTTGTTACTTGTGTTCCTGATTCTTCTCTTTGTTTGTCTCTTTTGTTCGTTCCGTGTAAAACGAATATCGCGACGGACGCTGTTATTGAATCGGCCGGGCGTGTCACGTTGAAAAATATTTTTGTCCAACTCCCCTTGAAAACGCTCCTTTTCGTGCTTGTCTAGCCCAGTGGTTAATTATGGGGGCGGTGATGGCTGCGCATGCGCACTTCGTGACCGGGCGTACACAAATTTTTTTGCACTCTGCATTGAGCCTAAATAGTACGTAAAGTCGTCACGCGCAACTTGCGTACTCTATTTTTTTGCACGGCAGTCGCCGAAGTTCAGTGGAACGTTTTATTTTCTTATTTCTGAACGTTACACGCAGTATGACAAAAAAATTTATGCACTGTAAATCGAAATTTACTCAGGGTCGTGACAAAAAAATTCTTTTTTTTATCCGAAATTCATGAAATCCAATATTTATTGGGTCTAATCTAGATTCTGCGTTTTCAAATGGAGCCGGACTAAAAGTATTGTGTTCATCAAGGGCGAAAAGATTTAATTTGATGAATAAAATGAATAAAAGGATAAAATAACATCCTTCACGCTCTTGATGTACAATATATATATTTTTTTTTTCAAAATGACCGTGCGAATGTGATTATTCTTAAATTTTATTATTTAATTATATTTTTTTACATATGGATTTTTCTTTCGATATGCTCCACTATGCGCGTATAGTTTGTTATCTTCGAAAAAGAGTTGTCAAACATATATCTTATCATTATCAATGAGTCACTATATATTGTACTACAGTTTTTTATGTCCTGTAACCATCGCTAAGATAATTTATCAAGAGCATATATATTTTTTATAGAAAATTTTAGATGCAATTATATATATACACACACGTGTATACTTGCTGATAAGAGCTACCTGAAGCATATAGAGATATATAACATAAACAATAACAATTATACGTTTGATAAGATTATTAAAAAATAACTATAATTTAGACACTGCCAAGCGATCGTTATTTTTTTACAAAAAAAAAATCATCAAAATCTGTTTACAAATGACACAGAAAAAAAAACATTAATACATTTTTTTTCTGCAAATAATTTCTTTTCGATCTTCCACAAATTTCTCTCTCTCTCTCTTTCTCTGGCCCACGAATGAAAACTGGTTCCGCGATTCTTTGGTTTGTGAATAAATCGCCGCAAAAACCGTACAAACTCAGCGGAGTAAAATGAAAGTTGTTGCGTAACCCAACCATCTTGTACGCTCACAGCATGCAGCAGTTCTGTGTATAGCAAAAGCCTAGAATATGTATCGGACGCGACACGTCCTTGACCGTCAACAAACTTATTTATTAAACCATATTTAGATATTTTATTCACGTCGGAAACAATGAGAACTTGAGTGTCGCTTGTATCGTTAACATTAATCGTTCCTCTTGTCTTGCTGTCTTTATTTTTTTTTTTCTTTTTCTTTTTCCAACTCCCATTAATAATCTGTGATATTTGTGCGGCCACGTAGTGGCGTTTTCTGGTATTATTCCTGACTTGGACTTATATGGAAGAGACAAAACGCTCGTTTTTTTTTCTTTAATGAAATTACATCAAGGGTATCGGGTCAAAAAGTAAAAAGGTAACGCGTGTCTGGCAGACTGACTGTTTTATGCTTATGTTTACTTTTTTTTTTTTTTTCTAACGCTCCTATCCAGAGGAGCCTCTGCCTCGTAATGCTCTCTGTTGCATTACTCTGGTATTACAGACAGAGGCAGCAGCTTAGTCGTGCTTTGTACACCGACCAAGACGGACGTTCGCTCCGCGTCAGTTCGCTATCTTTTTTTTTTCTTCTATCGGTGCTTCTGTCGTTACAATTAAAAACGATTTTGGCGCTGCTTACCGAACATCTACTTTTCGTTATAATATATTAAACGTTGGTGATCATTTTAGTTTTTAGTTTCTATTCCAGTAACGTCAATCTTGAATTTCTAACTAGGGTTATACGCTGGGATTGTGTTTGCTGTACCGAAAAATAAAGTTCCTATGGCTTTCTATGTGCTACGTTTACCCACGTTCAAAATAACTTTGTCAACTGGTTTGAAAATCTTTATATTCTTTTGGACTGGTCAACCGTCAATTTTGAAAGTGCAGATTTGTGATTCTCTTGAAATTACGTGTGACTGTATTATCGAACTTGTTTTATTTTACTATTATATGTTAAAGTCGATGATTAGTGTAGACTTGAAAATTACTGAAAATTATTATAGATAAGTTTTTATAGTGTTTTTTTTTTTTTTGAATTATGTTACAGGCTTAATTTATCAAACGATCATGGTGAAAGCATACGACGGTGCTTTGATCCTGGCGGATACGCTTTTGCTGTTTATCAAAATATTTTATAGCATCATCGAAGGTATATACAGGTTGGTGGTACCGGTCCAAGAGAAAAGTGTTGCCGGAGAAATCGTGTTGGTAAGAAAAGTATGCAAATATTTATCATAAGATTCCTATCGGCAATACGTAAAACCATTGATGTAAATTAATCAAGAAATTTTGATTGGCTAGAAATTCTTTTTATTCGTTATAATTCAAATTCATTGTTTTATCAGATATCAAAATGATCTGTTCGCTCGGTACGAGGTCGTGAAATTTATCAATTTGATTACTGGAAGATTATGGGTCAGTTTTGTCAATGATAAAAATTAATTTCCTTCAATTCTTGCCCCATTAACTTTTAACGCACCAAAGCTCAGCTTCGTTGAACTTTTTTAAGCATTATAAAGCGACAGATCGAAAATTACGAACGCGATGTCGTACGAAATAAAAAATTCCACTCAGCTTTTTTCTGCTGCGTCCGAATAAATGTTCACGTTGGTAGCCAACGGTTAGGGCGAATTCGCATTGCGTCGATTTAAATAAACTTTGATGACCCGGCGAAGAATGTTGGTACCCTTGCTCCTGTTAATTTTAAGAAAGAGAAGTTTATCTACAATACTACGTACACTTGGGTTTCAATGAATTATTTAAATTATTGACTTCTGAAGATTTGAATATCTGAGGGGAGTTTTTTTTTAAAAAAAACGACGCTCGTAAAATTTCAAGATATTTCTTTTTTCCCACGTTAGTTCAAAGTCTCTTTGAAGAACTTTAAAAAAATTGTGCGACGACACTGAATACCATCATTCCATGAAAACCAAGGTGGAAAGGTCTATAGATGTTTTTTGGAAATATTTTTCTAGAATAATCAAATAAGTGACGTCAATTGCTTCTTCGTTCCTTTTTTTGGCTCGTCGTTAGATTTACGATATGTGATGATGAATAATTATAGTGATCGGTTTAAAGGTCGAAATATTAAACAACGCGATACCACGTGATTATCATTAGTTATTGGGCTGGCATTAAAGTAATGAGAAACTTGGTTTACGGTTTCATATTATTTTATTATCTTTATCGTACAAGAAGCTCAGTCAGTGATGTAATCTTCCTGAGTATCTATGACGCGTTTCCAACGACTGGACAAAGTTTTGATGTCTTTCGCCCATAAAAGTCTGATGGCCGCGACTCGAAAAAGTTCATCAATTGGGATTTCCCGTAAGCGAAATAATCCAATTGTTTTCGCGCAAATGATTTTTCAGGGCTCCAAATAAATAACAGTCCGACGAGGTGATGCCTTGAAAATATGGTAAATGAGGTATCGTCTGTCAGCCCAAGTTTTGTAGCTTTTATCAGCCCCAGCTGTGACCTAAAAAATACTCGTATAGGCACAGGAGTTCGATCTTGTCGATCGTCCATTTTCTTTGGACTGACTCGATTAAAAGCGCGATCGCTCTTTTATACCTACCGAGCGGAAGTCTCTAGAATGTTCTAGAACATTCTGGAAAACGATGAAAAAGAATTAATTTAAAAATGGACGCGTTTCGAGTTTTCTCGAGCGTCTCATTACGTTAATGCCAACCTAATATTATTATATTGGAGAAGTAGCGATTAGTTAGAATGAAAGAAGAAAAAAAAAAAAAATTAAGAAAAATTTTACTTATGTAAACAAGTGCCAATGTCGTTACATCATTTTATAAATATGATCTGATTGTAATTCGATACGCAGTATTCATGACAATGCGTGACTGTAACGCCTGACCAGTGCATGTGTGACGTTTGAAAATTTTTATTTCTCAAATTTGTATTTTTAGATCACAGGAGCTGGACATGGTATTGGTCGAGAATTGGCTATCAAATATGCATCCTTAGGTGCGACTGTTATATGCTGGGATATTAATCAGGACGCTAATGAGGATACTGTTAAGGAAATAAAAAAACTCGGTGCAGCATCTGCTCATGGATACAAGTATTTGATATTTGATTTTTATTAAATACTTGGCTTTTTTTGGTTTTCTTTCCGCTTTATTTTACCAGCGTCGATTGTCATTTTTTCAGATGCGATGTTTCCAATCGAGACGAGGTCATCACGGTCGCTGCGCAGGTCCAAAAGGAAGTTGGCAACGTCACTATTTTGGTGAACAATGCTGGTATAATGCCCTGTCGCACATTTTTTGATCACACGCCGACAGAAATTCATCGAATCTTTGACATTAATGTCTTGGCACATTTCTGGGTGAGTCCGTTAATTGTTTGAAGGTTATTAATAAGCTTTTAAAAATTTGCAGTTTTAATGACTATTTGTTTTTAATTTTAGTTGTTACAAGCCTTCTTGCCCAGCATGATCAATAATAATCACGGTCACGTCGTAGCTCTTTCTTCTATGGCCGGACTTGTCGGTCTGCAGAATCTGGTACCGTATTGTGCTTCGAAATTCGCGGTTCGAGGACTCATGGAAGCTTTAACGGAAGAAGTTCGAATTCAAAATGGACCCAACTGTAACGTTAAGTTTACCACAATCTACCCCTACATGGTAGACACTGGTTTATGTAAGAAACCAAAAATGAGGTAATCGATGGTAGTTTTTATTAAATATCGAATTTCATTCGCTCTTATCGTTCACTTTAATTTGCAATATTTATATGTAAAAACGTGTGTAAATTGTTCTTTTCAATTTCTCTCCACGCAGACTATGTTTTGGAATGCGAGGTGGGAATGAGCACATCGTCGTTCAACCATTCTGAAAAATGCTGAACTTCTTCTCTCTGTATTATTGATATATCTTTCTTCCAGGTTTCCCAGCGTTATGTCAATGGTTTCGCCACAAGAGGCAGTTTCTCAGATAGTCTCTGCGCAACGGAGAGATTTGAAAGAAATGTCCATTCCTATTGTATGGACTTACGTTGTCGCAGCTCTCAGGTAGGCAGGATGATGCTGTCTGTCGCATTGATTGGGAAACAATAACTATTTATAATTCTTTTGTAGAA
This sequence comes from Calameuta pygmaea, assembly GCA_031762395.1. NCBI lineage: Eukaryota > Metazoa > Arthropoda > Insecta > Hymenoptera > Cephidae > Calameuta > Calameuta pygmaea. The sequence continues at coordinate 559,105 of JASANN010000600.1, forward strand.
CGATGCCGAGCAAGGTACAGCGATTGGTTCAAGACTTTTTCGACAGTGGTGTGGAAGCGGAATGCTAAAAAGTGTTGAGGGAAAAGTAAAATAAAAAATTTGGATGAAATTTTGACAGAGGAAAATATAAAGAATTCTTTCTTATATTCACCAGAGAACTTGTAAATAGGTTTCACTTTTGTAGTTTATATTTGTACCTTATCAATTCTTTATCCAAGATAATTGTTTTTCTCGATAATCGAAAAATTTACCATCATTTAATGTTGCTTGTATAATCGGTAAATTACAATTAACTTCTTACCTATATGATGTAGGTACGTTTGTATGTAAGCAAGTGGTATTTTTTGTTCGACAAACAAAAAAGTAATAAACGACGTGAATTTTGAAGAATTAAAATTTATTAGAAGCGCTGCTTCAAAATACAATTGAAGATTCTTTTGTAATGTTCAATATATGTCTGCGTAATTTTTGGTAGAAAAGTATTTCGTTTCTTAGTTTATTTGTACAAATCTCTTAAAATCTTTTCTAAACCGTCGTAACCACGCAATCCAATTTTTGCACCGGCTACGTGACATGCAAAATTAATTGCTCCTTGCAAGACGTTTGCATTTATAAATTCTGTACGACTGCATTCTGTACTTTCGATATTTGTGTTTTGTTTGATTTCTCGTTTTTTATCAGTCTCTGATGATTCTTCGAAGGTCTCTTTTGTTTTATGACTTTGCTCTTCCTCTATTTTTTTAACGAATGATGTCTTCACCGTGTTCAAATAATAAAGAGTTGCTGCATTGAAAGTATCACCAGCTCCGAGTGTATCAATTATTTGATTAGGTGGAAATGATGGGGATTGTACTATCATTGAATCAGGAGTTCGTCCCATAGCACCCCATTCACTCCAAGCACAGATAATTGTAGCACTAAAAAATATATATTAAAACCTTATAATTTGTAAAGAATTTTTTTTCTCAAAACACTAACCCAGACTTTGCTTCTTCGCCAATATTTCTTAATGTTTCACTCATATTGTCAAATCCTTTACTGTGGGCAAAACCTCTCGCTATGAATGCAACATCTGCGTATGGCAAAAGATCTACCAACTCTGGTTTAGGTTTCTCCAACTCTACGCTTATGGTGATTGGAATACGATTTGTTTCTAGTTTACCAGTGTCATCACTCTGACATGTATTCAATGAATTATTATAACTTTCTACGTACTGCATCATAGAGATCACTTCACTGATATTTCTACCCTGAGAAAATGTTTTGTTCTTTAAAATTGATTTTTCTATAATTAGTATGCTTTATCTTCTCACAAATTCAAACCTCAAAATGTATCCAACTATAATCTTCCAAGTTCAGCTTCTCAAAATCTTTTAGCGTCAATTCTGGAAGATTTGGATTGAAATGAAGGATTGTTCGGGATCCAGTAGCAATGCTTAAGATGACAGTAGACATAGGACATCCTACACCATCAATTATAGGACAATGTGAAAAGTCTATCTTGTGTTTCCTCATATCATCCTCAAGAAAAATGACATGCTGATCAGAACTCAAGGAACCCAAAAACTCGCAAGAGCTTCCAAGAAGAGAAAGAACAGTGCAGGTGTTAGATGCATTACCTCCTCTTTGCCACCTCTGTTCCAAGCATCTATAAAAGAAAAATTTTAAATAGAGCACCATCCAAACTGTACGATCACCATTCTTCATGTATAAAACAAACCTTTGTTCAGACTCCTCCAACGGAAACTCTGCGCACACTGTCACAATATCAAGACAATTGACACCGACGCAAAGTATCTTAGGTACATCAGGTTCAGGCGGTGGAGAAGTGCCAACTATTTTCTTATACAAACTCGAAATCATTGCAAATTTAAGTCAAATAAAAACTACTGTCCAATGTCCAAAAGACTCACGAAAAAATTATCTTTTAATAAAGTCCTTATCTTCAACATTTATTACAATCTACTTTTGCCAATGCAAAATATTGATTCTGCTTTATCGCAAAGATAAAGCTCCCACACGCCATTGGATAATGAACTGTAATTGACCCATAATGACACGAATAAAATCTTAAAACATCATTAAAAAATCTTCCTTAAGATTCAGAACTGTCATCGCAGAAATTATTAGAAAAATCAAAATAACCAACGGTTGCCATTCATCAGGCGCTTTCGATTTTCAATAAGAGTTTCAAAAAATCCCCGCTAGATGGCAGTCTGCAATCCTCGTCCCATCTTCTCCGTCCTTCTTCACATCTTCCTGAAACATCTCAAGCAAATGGTCCACACCAGTGCATTCCATCCTCCCATTGCCTCCCATTCGACAGCACATGGTATCTAGTTAAGCCGCCATGTTACCCCATGCTACGGATCCCATAAATTTTTATCGGCATAGACATAGTTACGGTTATACGGGACACTACGTGAGTTCACAAGTCGAACGGCGAACGCTCCAGCGCGAGCAATCAAAGTCCTGTCAAACGTAGCTTATCATATAAAACAGTACTAATCTCGCATCTTCTTTTGTCTCAGCTTGACCGTTAACCAATCGGGTAATCAATAAATTGATATTCTTTAATCGGCCTGCTCCATGGGACCGAACTGTTATCCTCTTGACTGCTCGCGATATCTCATCCCAGTAGCTGGAAATTCTTTTATCGGGTTATCTTCGCTTTGCTCGGCGTTTACCGGTGTCTCGGTATTTTTACAGGTCGTATAATTCACGGCTCTTCTTACGGCACACTTCGATATCCTGGACACATCTACCAGTGTGGCTTAATGTTACCTGTGTTACCTGTCTGCCTCTCTCTACGCTCTTATCGTAGCGACGAGTTTATACCCTTTCCTATGTACTTGCGATGCGTGCTGCTACGGACTATAGTTAATCAATATCAAATGTAACAAGTAAGTAGCTGTTGTCCTCTTCTAGTGAGTTTTATTTGAATACCTGATTTCATCGGGTCATCCTCGAGAAAGGGTTAACCTGCAGATTGTGAGAATTCCAGATTTGAATGATCCTATGGGGTCTACTTACAATTTTGAAATTTAGGGATTGAGTGACTCATTGTTCCATTGGAGAAGGATCGTGATTAGGAATGTTTTTGTTGGTATTTTATTAGTTTCTTTATTTTTGTCTTTCTTTCAGACGTGAGTGAAATGGGGAGTGCTTGGTGGCAGTGCACTGCATGCCTCAGAACGCAGGAGGAAGATGTCTGCGAGTTGCAGCTCAATCACTGCAATCTTTATGACGTACCACCTGATGTGTTCATTTATGAAAGAACACTGGAGAAATTGTATCTCGATGCCAACAGGGTAAGTTCATTGTTGCCGGGATCAAGAGAGTTTTTGCTTGTACAGCTAATATGTATTGTTTTATAGATAAAGGATTTGCCAAGGCCGCTATTCCAGTGTCACGAACTGCGTGTGCTATCCTTAAGTGATAATGAAGTCAGCACACTACCACCTGCCATTGCTTCGCTGATTAACTTGGAATATTTAGATCTCAGTAAAAATAGTCAGTATGCTGCTTATCTGCGGTAAGATTGTTTTTTTATACAAGTATATTATTAACTATTACATATTTCTAGGTATAAAGGAGTTACCAGATAGCATAAAGGAATGCAAGAACCTTCGCTCTATAGATATCAGTGTTAATCCATTTGAACGTTTTCCTGATGCCATCACGCACATAGTCGGTTTGAGAGAGTTATACATAAATGATGCTTATATCGAGTACTTGCCAGCTAATTTTGGAAGACTGTCAGCTCTGAGGACTCTGGAGCTTCGAGAGAACAACATGATGACCTTACCAAAAAGTATGAGCAGGTTGGTAAACCTTCAGAGATTGGACATAGGCAATAACGACTTCACCGAATTGGTAAGTAAAGAATATTCAAAAGGATTGATAAATAATATTTAAGGTCTCGCGATAACCCGACATTATTTTTGCAGCCTGAAGTAGTTGGCGACCTGACTAATCTGACGGAACTTTGGATCGATGGCAATGAGATCCGCAGAATACCAGTGAATATAGAACAGCTAGTTAGACTTAATCATTTCGACTGCACGATGAATGCAGTGCAAGTGATTCCATCGGAAATTCAAGGATGGCGTGACATATCTATAATGAATTTTTCGACCAATGAAATCTGTCAACTTCCGGATAGTCTCTGCTACTTACGCACAGTAGTAACGCTCAAGATCGATGACAATCAATTGAACACACTGCCCGACGACATTGGCCAAATGTCGAGCTTGGAGGAGCTTATAGTTACTAAGAATTTCCTAGAGTATTTGCCATCCTCGTTAGGTCTCCTCCGTAAGCTGCACTGCTTGAACGCCGACAATAATTACCTGCGATGCCTTCCACCGGAAATCGGGAGCTGCACCGCCCTGTCCCTCCTCTCCTTGCGCTCTAATAATCTCACGAGCATCCCACCCGAACTGGGTCATCTTGGATCCTTACGAGTTCTCAATCTCGTTAACAATTGCATCAAGTTCTTGCCTGTCTCTATGCTTAATTTGACAAACCTGAAGGCTCTGTGGCTGAGCGACAACCAAAGCCAACCCTTGGTACCCTTGCAGCAGGACTTCAATTCCGAGGAAGACATTATGGTCCTGAGTTGTTTCATGCTACCTCAAAAACCACGACAAGACCTTGAACGTAAGTTTATAAGTCTGTAGAGTCTTTTTAAGATTCAATTAATATATTAAGAACGTCACTAGGACGTATTCACATACTTTATGTCGGTCAATGTTTTTCTTTCACCTAGTTGACAATGACCAGGAGGATTTCGAATGAAATGGTAACGTACGTGGTAGAATATATGAAGATGATATTATGTAGATAGCGATGAGTGGGAAATTCATGAGATCATTCTTCGAACACTATGGGTTCATCGAAGAATTTTTTGTTTTCTGTAGAAATGGACCAACCGGTGGGCCCAATTCCAGGCTCTGTTGTTGGGACTGGAAGAAGAATATGTTTCGCTGCTGAGGTAGAGTCTGAACTACCTAGGCAGCTTCATCGTGCACCTACACCTTACCCTAAGGAACTAAGAAATCTTGCCAGGCATGCTCGAAATCTTCATCATCAGACTCATCAGGCTCACGATCAGAGAGTCAGTGTTTTTCTTTGCATGTGCGGTGCTACCCAATCCTGGTTTAGGCTTATATTTATTTATTTATTTATTTCTGTCGTCGGCAGAGCTACCTGGAACGCGAAACGACGATAAAGGAAGCCGTCGTTGCCAAAGCAACGGCTGTTCTTGGTGTTGCGTCGACACCAGGAACCTTGCCGCAGCATAATAAAAGCAATAAGGTAAAGGAAACGTCGTCGTACGTCCTTGAAAATGAACATTTAAATCTAACCGGGTTACAGAATTCTCTATATGGAGGTGTAACGCCTGCTGATCATCACGGTACCAAGTACTACAACAACAATGGTTCATTCGATCCAGACGTGGAGGTGGTAAACTCGGACGACTCCTTCGACGAAGCGAACAAGACAGTGATAGCAAAGGAGAAGAGTCCTGATATCAGGGAAGCCAAGTGTATCAGGAATCCGAGCTCGGATTATCTGGTGAAGCAGCCCACTGTGGCGGACTACGTCAATTCCACGTGGAAGCCGGACGAGTACTCCAAGACTAACATGGCCAAGATCGTGGAGTCTGAGAAACTCGTTGAGCCCTACAAAGGACAAAACGTCATCGCCGAGGTTAAAGTTTCCGATGCACCAGCCATACCGCCCGTTCCGCCACCCTATCACATAGCCGCCGCATTCTCGAAGAAGGCTGCACTCTTCCAGCAACTCAATCACGCTCAAGGATCACCGCCATCAATCACGGACAAAGGAGTAAAACTTTCTCAGGATGTGACAGATTCATCCCAGTCGGCTCCTGCTGAGAAACTCCTTCTGGATTCGTCAAATTCTGAGGTCGATCGTTCCTTCAAACCAAGCAGGATTCCAATTCTACGTGGAAAACACTTGGACGGTTCGATTTCTGATAACGAGTCGCAAGAGAGGTGCGTCAATTCATTGGAGGACTTCGAAAGGCTGAAGATGCTTAGTACTACAAGCATCCCCACGTCTCCCGTCACCGGCAAGAAATACAGGAGTCCACTGTCCCTGCAGCCGAGGCTCTCCGATCGTAGTAAGAGAATACTCAACAGTTCAAACGGTTCCAACGGTTCGAGTTCCTCCAACCTGGATACGTTTCACGATCCAAAGGACGCATTCACCGGGAAAGAGAATTGTGAGAGTTCGTCAAATAGAACTTCGCATGCCAACGGTTCACCAGTGGGGGTCAAAGTTCAAAGCGGAAGCAATTCCGGGAGGAGTACGCCGGTCTCTATCCAGAGCAAAGGACTGTCTGCTCCAAATGTCTCTCGGAACGTAAAGTCAAAAATCCCTACCTGGAGCGATTCACCAAGTCCAGAGAGTAAACCCAGGATCAAGTGGATGTTTGGACCGCACAAGAATGCGAACGTAGTGAGTATTGGAAACAAAAGGATTCTAAAAGAAAGAAACAAGAGGCAGACAACAAAAGAAAGTCACTAGCATTTCTGAATAAGGAATGATTTCACTAACAGTTCCTCCTTGCCTTTCAGTTGCCGGTTTGCGTTAGGAAAAATCCAGGACTGGGTTTCAGTATCGCCGGCGGCGTGGCAGGAGCCGAAACGGTAAAAGAGTCATTGTACTACGAGAACAAAAGTCCCACACTGAATACCTGTCCCCTGTAGGAGTCCTATTTCCATTTAGAGGTTTCGCGAAGCGCTCATTATCATGATTTTAGGGTATCATTGTCACTAAGGTGAATCCAGATGGTCCAGCCCAGGGTACCCTACGACCTGGAGACAAGATCCTCGAGGTTGACGGCATCGATTTTACCAAGGCGGATCACGACAACGCAGTAGCTGTACTGAGATCAACCGGGGCGGTGGTATCGATGATGATCAGCAGGCACCAATGACATCGTCGCGATACTCGCACATCAAAGAGCAGCGTATCCTAGACTGAGTAGCGTACTATATCGACGTATTTTTTATTCCATTCGAGTATTTGAAGGTGTGTGTGTGTGTGTGCGGAACTGCACGCGGTTGTGCCTGAAAGAGCTTGAGGGACAGGTCGTCTTCCGGTCCCGACAGGCATCTGGAACCAGTGATGTTATTTATTTCTCTCTCTCTCTCTTTTTTTTTTCCCAACCACAACCCACTCGTTTACCAGAACGAACGAGGGCACGGCGGTCCACGTGGGTTTCGCATTATTTTTCAAAATTCGAAATTCCTTTCGAAGACATACTTCACTCTCCTTTAATCGCGGTAGCTGACAATGTGCCAGAAACAAAAACACTATTTATTAATCGTATATATACATAAATATATATATTATTATATATATATAAAGTTTATATGACGTAGTTATATGCTGTCGCGTAGCAAAAGAAAGAGAAAGAACGACGAGAAAGATATTCTTCTATGTGCCGTACCTTTTTATCAATCAACTTTAACGATAACGTCGATGCGTCGTGATTTGCAATCACGTGAGAAGCTGCGTCTTCGAGAATTATCTGTCGGACAGTTGCCACTGATTACTGTAACACAATTCTTCTCTTCTTTGCATTTAAAGGAAAATATTTTTTTCTTTTTTTTTAATATCTTTATTTCGTTTGCTCAAATACTCTAACGTTAGTTATAAGTCTTGAAACGTTACTTCTCGTTGGCCGCGTTCCCCTGCCCATGTCATTTTTCCTTAAACGTCTAGCTTTAATATTTATTTAAATAGTAGCCATTATGAAGTGTCAGCACAGAAGTACGTTTCACGAAGCACAAAGGCATTGATGCCTGAAAACCGATACGCTTCCTATTTGCATTTATCTGATTCTCAACTTGATATGAGAATCCTTGATACTCTTCTCTATTATATTTTTCTTCTTTCGTTCTCCTATTCTTAGCCGATGAATGATTTCCAGTTGAATTCTCTTCCTACTGTGAGGTCTCCGATGATCTTTAGTAATTAATCCTCCTTATGAGGCTCGCAAGGCGGCTAACAAAATGGAAACAGGGAACAGGAGCAAAACTTCAAAAACACTTATCATCCAAGTACCGCGCGTCTTTTGCACTGGTCTTTTATATATTTCTTTTGAAGTACTCTTTTTAATGGTACTTGGGTCTCGTTGTCACTGTGATCGTCATCATTATCGAGTACCAATTGTCATGACTTTGTCATTGCTACCTATTACTGTAACATTTACTATTGCTATTAGGCACTCGAGCACTGTTCTAACCCAAAACAGACTGACTACTTTTTGAAAACTTTGTATTTACGTAGGATTACTTGTTGATATAAATGAGATTAATAAGGAAACGAGAAGGCATTTAAGCAATCAATAAAAAGGTTGTAAAGTGACGGTGGACTTCTTGGGACTCTTTTTTTTTTGTTTTTCTTTGTTCTTGTTGTCAACTCGAGCAATAACTTTGACTCTGAGCTAAAATAAAAGTGTTTTAGAAGTATATAACACCTGTGTATATTTCTGTAATGACACTTGAAAAGAAAAAAGAAAACTTCTTCGAATATTACAAACAGTGCTCGCACGACGTACAAAAATTAAACTCCCAGAGTCATGTGGAAGGGATTCTCCACATAGTATTTCCAAATATTCGAAAACTTCGCCATAGTCACACCGTCGACAACCCTGTGATCAGCTGCCCAGCTAACAGAGACGATGTCTGCTGCTACCACGTTCCCATTGGCGTCGAACCTGGGCAACTTTCGACTCCTGCCAATGGCCCCTATGACAATTTGTGGAGACAGGATCACCGGCTTCGTGTAAGTTCCTCCTACCTGAATTATCCTAGTTTAGAATGAAGCCTGAAATTCATGCTTTATAATTCCACGTATTTCAGACGTCCTTACCACTCCAATGTTTGACAACGAGAAAGTACCACCCGTTAGATCTTCCAACGGAAGTGACGCCCTACTGCCAAGTTCCTGGAGTCTATTCAGCTCCTTAGCCAAGGAGACTATACTCTTATCCTGAACATTCTTTATGTTCGGTACCACTAGACCATCAGTAGTGTCCATGGCCAGGGCTATGTTGTGCTGCTCAATCATCTTTATGGATTCTGATTCCTCGTCAAGCCAGGCGTTCAATTCCGGGATCTGCTCCAGCGCCCTGGACACAGCCTTCACGAAGAAGGGCATATAGGTCAAGGTCACTCCTTGATCCTTCAAAACGGTCTTTACGTCATCGCGAAGACGCACCAGGCTGCTGATGTCGCATTCGTCACTATAGACAAAGTGCGGTATACTCTGTAATGATAACCCATTAGTTCTACCTTATCGGCAGGACTCATTCATCAGGTAACGATATGCGATGTTACCAGCGATTTCGTCATCGTTTTCCACATGTGTTTTGTGTATCGTTTCACCGGCACAGCTTTGCCGCTTCCCTCAGTGACCTTAAGACCTGCACTCGTACCGGTATTATCATCCTTCTTAATATGACTGACGATATCTTCCTTGAGAACTCTACCATTTTTACCAGTCGCCAGAACGTCCTTTAATTTTATTTTATTCTCCATAGCTATCTTCCTCACTGCAGGAGTAGCCAGGACCTTCCCAAGGAGTTCCTCCCTTGAATCTGTACTATCTGCAACCTCAGGACCCTGCTGCGACTGATCCGCTTTCCTAATGGCATCCTTTTCCTTGGGCACAACCTGACCAGCATCCTCGTCGACCTCTATATCGATCAAAGGATCTCCAACGAGTGCTGAGTCATTAACGTTGTAGTGTAAAGTCTTGACAACGCCGTCATAGCGACTTGTTATGGTGACAGAAGCTTTATCGCTCTGAACTTCGCAAACCTCGTCAAACTGAGTCACCCTGTCTCCAGGTTTGACGAACCTGCAATCAACGATATATTCGTAAGCCTCTGTTTTCATATAAATAAAATTTTCCAGCTCCACTTACCATTCCTTAACAGTGACTTCCCGGATCCCCTCGCCGATGTCGGACAACCTGAAAGGCACAACGCTGGCGCACTGGATACAATTAATGGAAACGGATCTGACGTTCCTAAGGAGAATCGTCGTACACGGTCGTAAAATAAAAGCCATAATTTTACTTGCACAAAAGAAACTTCTATGATACAGTATAAAAACTTTACACGTATTTCAGGCCTAAAAATCAATGAACTGGACGCGAATAATTCACGGTAGCGTGTAGCCCGTTGTAAATGCCCGCAGGAAGTGTGAAGCCCGTTAATGTATTTATTCATGAGAGCCATGTTATTGCATGTACTCTAGAGCGTTGCGTAACCGAGCGTGAAAACAACAGCACTGATAAGAGACTTACTGCCAGGCCAAACGAACTCACTGATAAAGTCGGGCCTGTAGGCGTTAAACGGACACTTGACCAGGAATCCTTCGGAGAGAAGAGAAGAAAATTCAATGGACACCCGCAAGATGGAATCTTGGAGCCGAAGAGATCATCGGTGGGTGCAGATTGGAATGATTTATTTAATCCTTTCCTTTGTTATCAACAACAGCTTTATTTCACACAATTTTTTTATTCTAAAATTTCCACCCAGGCGGCTCTCTTGACCAACTGATATCTCGAGTTGGCAACGCGTCTTTTGTCAATTCTTATTCAACTACAGTTATTTATAAACCGAAGGCGAACTCTGACATTTCACATGAAAACGGTACCCTTAAGAATTCTAGAAGTCGTGCTCGTCCTGTACATACTTTTTTTTTTTCCAGATTCGACACTTACAGCAACAATAACAACAATGACGAACGGCATCGAGAACTGTCAACGAAGGACGATCGATGATTGGTCACTCTTTTGATTTTCGTGACGTTCTATATAACACTCTATTAAACACTGTTTGCGTCTAATTAACGAACTCATTTATCGTGCTACTTTCTATATCGTGATATCATAGCTTTTTTTTTTTTTTTCTATATATTAATTATACTCCTTACGCTCCGTCGTACGTAAGAACACACTTTCACTATTAATCAACTCAATTAATTATTTAATTAAATCCGTAATCATTCTAATTCACTGTCAAGGTCCTTGAAAATGTATTATCCGTTGCTCACCAAGCACACACAGGTGTACTCAGGAAGTTCTAAAGTTCTGCCACTTGTTCAGTTGCAACCTTAGTCGATGGGCTTGAACTTCCGGTTATCTCACTGATGCCAACCGTCGTCTGAACGGCCGCATTAATGGCACTTTGCAACGGTACGCTTTCGCTGGTCATGTCACATCCGGTATCTGAAATACAGGAGACAATCATTCATACGGACATTACAGTCGTGCGTGTCGGCTGGATTAAAGGGAAATGCAGGGGGGCGACGATGATAAGAAGAGGAGAAATGGGGAAAGACAACTGATAAAGCAGGAATGAAAGGTCTGCGTAATTTTAGCGGAAAGGTTGAATTAATGATCGACGCCTGGAATACTATCGATCAATTTGGAAAATCTAGGTCGCACCGAGGCTACAGTAAATTCTGTGTACGTGAATTAAACAAAGGAAAGATGGATGAGGTGAGCCAATATTTGACAGGTGAATGGAGCCATTTTTCCCCCCGTCTGCCGCGTTCAATTTAAACATGCGAATTCCTGGCACCAGGGATGAACAACCTGTTGCGAAAGGGGATGAAATTTGGCGTCAATTCAATTATCTAATTTTGATTGGCTTTGTTCCAGCGATCAAATTAATTTACCAGACTTACACTTCGTAAGCGAAGACGCTCCGGCGCTGCTGCCCTGCTTCTTGAAGGTGCTTCCACCCATGGTGACCTTTCCCCGGATGTTCTTGTCCGGCTGGAAGACTATGATGTAGACCTTGGGCGAGTAGAGGCAGACCAGGGTCACCGACGCGCTCAGACTAATAGCCACGCACAACGTAGTGATCTGAGTCTCGTGGGAGTTTCCTGTGCCAAAGTAAATGGGTACAAAGGCCAGCCATATTATACAGGTGGTGTACATGGTGAAGCCGATGAACTTGCTCTCGTTGAAGTTCTCCGGGATCTTCCTGGTCTTCACGGCGTAAATCGTCGAGACGAGGATGAGGGTTGCATTGTAAAGCTGCGAGAAGAGGAAGCTCATATCCTGGATATTACACTTGAGGATGACCTGCTTCCGGTCCGGATGCGAGAACCTGGTGCCAGGTGGTTCGACGATCATCCAGACCAGGGTGAGGACGACCTGGAAGGCTATCAGTGCGGCTGCTATGCAGACCTGGGAAGTCGGACTGATGTAACGCGGCCTCCTGGCTGATCTTGATGCCGAGTCGAAGATCCTTGCTATCCTGTTGGTCTTGGTTAGAACTGCTCCGTAAACGGCGCTGAAGCTCACGCCTACCCCAAATCTCTGGAGGATGCAGGTCACCGTTGTTGGCTTTGCCAGTAGGATGAATGTGTTTAGGTAACAGACAAGCACTCCAGCCAGTAGGATTATCGTTAGCTCCCTACCGGAAGCTCTGACTACTGGGGTGTCCCTGTGCTTAAAGAGGAGTCCTGCCACAGCCAGGGTAGCGACTATGCCCAGGCAGGATATGATGGCTGGTGCTATTACGAATGCACTGCTCCATCTCATGTGCTTAACCGGTAACGCGTAGCAGCCCTTCTTATCCGCGTGCGGCCAGTAACCTGGGTCGCAGCCCTTGCATGTCTTCTCGTCTTGGACATATTCGTATTCCTCGCACTGATCGCACACCCAGCAACAAGTGTCACCCTGTTGCTTCTTTATCATACCTGGTGCACAGGGTAAGGAACAAGCTGATATCGGGATACTCTCTGTACCTTTGCTCCATACCAGTTCCTCCGTGCGGATGTTCAGGGAGTTGTACCATTTTCCTACAACCTGGATAAAATTATTATAATTTTTTTTTGTAGTCGTTATTAGTTGCTAGTTGATATGATTTATTGTTCTTCTTTTTTTTTTCATTTTTTAAAACTAATTTATACACTCACTCTGTAGTGGTATCCGTTGGTGCCGTTCTGACCTGACTTCCGGAAGTTCAGGATCTCATACCGTGCTAGGCCGTCACCGTGTTCGTCGAACTTCACTTCACTTCCGGCGGCATCTGTAAAATTGTATCGCTCAGCTCGTAATCTACAGGGGATTCGTAATGATGCCTGTTGGTGGTATTTGTAAATTCTTAATTCTTATCGCTATCACGAGCCGTTATCTTTGTCAAAGCTTTTATCAAAATTTTATACATTACAGATGCCTTTAACTGATTCTACTTCTTTTTTGTGTCATTTTGACTCTCTCTCAAGGTCCAACGAGTTTCCTAACACGGCAGTCAGTTCAGGTTCTCAATTCGAACAGCAACTCGGAAACGTAAGCATGAGGGTCAAGAAATATGTTATTCAGCGCTCTTATTCCTGGGAAAGTGGTAAGTAAAATTTAACTAATTCGCGTCCCGACCTCGGTACTTGAAGAATCGGAGAAAGAAAATTTTTTAAACGAATCAACGTGCCAGCCGCAGATAGCTTAGCTACGTTTGAATAATTCATGAATCGTCAGATAATTTTCACGAAATGGACGTGATCCTCTAGATCCCAGTGAAGAGTACAAAATTATTTTTGGATTCTGACCCGGATTGGGACGCGACCTCGTCTCGAGGCTTAAACGCCTGGAGGGTAGCGATTTGATGAAAAAGAACTAGAGATGCCGATTCTCTCTCTTTTTTTTTTCTTTTTTCCAATACATAATTTAATTTCCGTCAGGGTAGATCCTGGTGAATTATTCATCCATCCTCGAGACGCCCTGAGGTCTCGCCCCGGTACCTATTGATCTTTTTGTTTTCTTAAATGAGATAAAAGAACAAAGCACCCGACTTCTGACGCTTACCCACGAAGGAGACGTTGAGTAAGTAGTTCTTGAAGAAGGCCCCCTTGTCGTAGTTGATCATCAACGAGCAGAGTCCCTCGGACCGACCGCACATGTCTCGCTGAAGATTGTGAAGAGCAAGAGCAAAAGCATAAACAGCGTCAACGACAAACTGCACCTTGGATTCTTGCTCGTATCCTCTGGAGGACGTCAGACGTAGACTTGGCGAACATACATTGAGCGTCCGATTTGTCACCAGTGGGACGTCGCTCTTGAGGACGCAGGAAAACGCATCCTCCCAGTACTCACTGAACCAAGGGTTGCGTCTATTGTTCCTAGGAGTGAGAGACGCCATGTATTCATCGAACCCTGGAATATTCTTAGACTCGAGCTCGACAGTGATGGCACCCTCGGCCTCCTCTTCTAGGCCCTCGACTAACTTATTTTGTCTGCCCCAGCCGTCGCTGGCTATCCACTGGAAGGTCTGGCTCAAGTTTGACCTACGTGCTGCTTCGAGGATCCTCCTGGCATCCTCTGCCCTGGTGAATAGAACGACCGCTCGGGCATTTGGCTTTTTACTGAGCTTCTGTATGATACCGTCGAAGACCTTGTCGTCGGCGGCGCTGGGCACCTTCTCCGCGGCAGCTATGCAGACCTGTCTCTCGGTGGCTTCTCTGGTGAAGACCTCGATGCCGTACTCCCCGTACGAGCCCTCCGAGTACACCGTGGAAACGTAAGACCAGTTGACGCTCTTGACGACGTCGACCAGGGCGATTGATTGGAATGTGTCTGGGGGCACAGTCCTGGCGAAATAGTCGAACCTCGTTTTCTCGCTGAGAGCCTTCGCCGTGGACGCCGGCGATATCTGGGGTATGTGAAACAGTCGCAGAAGGTTCGCTACTTGGAGGGACACGGAACTGTAGGAACCTCCAATCACGCCGAAGAGAGGACCCGCACTAGCTGATTTCTTGACCCGAGGACTGGACCGGTCTGCGCACTCCAGCACGCTGATGTCCAGATTCGACAAGGACGCTCGCACGAAATGCAGACTCTGGTTCAGGGCATACGTATCCCTACTGCAGGTGTCCAGGATGTGCACGCCCAGGACGATACCCGGAAGGATCCTAGTCTCCTTATTGATCTGATCCACGGCGAAGAGCATCGCTTCCAGTCGCTGTACTCCTCTGTTGTAAATCTTACGTCCACAGGACGAGTCACCCTTCTCGTGGACAGGAAAGAGACCTCCCAGGACTATGTCACCGGGTATCAGGACAGACTCACGCTCCTGGGGTCTTCTCGACTGGACCAAATTGATGGTGTTCAGTGAGAGGAAGAGGAGGGGAAGGAGGATGAGCTCTGAGAGAAAGCGAACCCATAGGAAGTCTTTCATCTTAGCGAAGAGCCTCGTAAAGGAGTTACGGTCCTCGTTTATCAAATTTCGGATTGATATTCAATTATCTTTTCGATTTCCGAGGATTTCACGTGTCCTCGCTCCGGCTGCTAATTGCGTCAGAGGTCAAATGCCAATAATTCACTCTCCCCTCCTCTATCTATTTATTACTATTGTCTCGTCCGGTTCCTTATTTACATCATATTCCGCCCGTCTGTAATCAATACAGACCCACTTCCACTCTCGCGCGTTTCTCTCGCCGGAAAATAAATCTCTCCTCTTGTCTCCTCGCTGTCACCTAGTCTCGTGGAGTCGTCTCTTCGAATACCATACTTTGATACTCTACCTCTTGATACATGGCATGCTCTCGGATTACGTAACGGCTCATCCGAGAGGTCTAGGCTCTTTTCCTCTAGGGTTACCCTGTCTCGAGGTACGCACGTGTGTCCAGTAGTCAGCATTGTGATAATTCAAAATTCCCGCCACTAGTCCAGGGTCTGCCCAAGGGATAACGGAGTATCGTCGGAGAGGCTTAGAAGACAAGGTACACCCCCTATCTACAGATCAGAGTCCGAAAGTCAGATGGAGGTTAGCCCTAAGGTTCGCGAGGTCGCTTTCCATGGATCGGCTAATCTTCTGAGAGTAATACGTGTCGCGTAGAGTGCGAGCGAGAGCTAGGGGCGTTATCGATTTGAAACGCGGCCGAGGTCGGAGGCCGAGAACGTATTATTTCTCTGGGAGACGTCCCGGAGAACGAAACTGATGGACGACGGGACGATTGAGCCAAGTCCCTTTGAGCAGGGCCTCGTCCTTAATAATATTCTCAAGTTTCCAGGTCTAGATTACTCTCTGAGAAATGAGACAGCTTGCTCTCGTTGAAGGTAGATACTTTGGAGATCCTTTTTTTTTTCCTCTTTTGATCCTCGTTCTAAATTGCTTTTCAAAAGGTCTTCCAGTTTATATCAGACAGAGTATTTATACATATTTCTCTACCTCGCATCTCATTAAGGTACCGTACAGTTTCCTTTTGATACTCTGACTTTGCGACCTTCGAGATATCAATTGAGCCTCTCGCCAGGAACCGTCTGACCCTTCTGATCCTTTTGCACGAAGTAACGAGACGCGACACTTGTGCAAGTGGATTGTAAATTGCTCTCCGCTCACCCGCTGGGCATTTCTGAGAGCCAAAATCGTCGAGTTACTTCGGCTGTTTTATGCTGTGTATAAAGAGCGACGGCTCGCTTTCAAGGCGTCGAGACGCCTTGGCTTCTGAATTAATTCGTATAAGGATATATATTAAGTTTTCTGCGTGTGACTCTTGGGTAAAAAAATTTTCAGCCGGAAGTCCGTTTTTTTTTTTTATGTGAAGGAAAATCGATATGGGCTCCTCCTTCCTTCCTTTCTTCCTTGTTGCAAGCACTTAGCTCTTTCGCTAAAGGGGAATCCCCCTTTTACATCAACGTCTCCTCCTTATAGCGATGTCACCTCCTGCGGCGAGATTTACACTCCCATCAAGCTGCTCGGCGCCGCGACGCTGATCTCTTCCGACCACTCGGTTTCAGTATCCGAAAAAATTCTGACACATTTCTATACATCCGACGGCGGGGACTACGTATAACAAAAACAAATCAATAGACCAGCTCTGCACGTCGAGCGGCACCCTCGTGCTCGAAATTTACCACCCACCCACCCAATCCAATCCTCTTGGTGTTTTTGACTTTCTTGTTTTTTTTTTTATCAGAAAACCCAAGACTATTTTTCACTGGCGTCGTTAACGCTGACATCCAGCCTCATTCCTCGGTGCTGACTTCCTGTCAGTCAGATCAACAGAGCGAGAAGTCAACGTGAAATTTTCACTTCCTGAAAATCCTGTCCTCGTACCCACTCTTAAAACTCGATCGCACACTTGTTCCATTAACATAATTGTCAATGAACAATCTAACCAGTGCTACGTCTCCGCACACTTAATCTTCTATTCAGACTCTTCACTCACGTCATTCTCAATGATCACGAGTACTCTTCAATCCTTTTCCCACTTTAGTCTCTGAACTCACAGCAGCTCTTGAATCATTTAATGACTTTTTTATAATTTACATTATCCAACGTGATCCTCCTTATTTACTCCACCTTATTTACTCAACAGTCATCAACTTCACGTTATTTCGAAGCACCCTCAAGGATTTCTGATCACGACGGGGCCTAGTTCAGAAAAATCTATTCCAGTCATCAAGATAAAAAAAAGAAAGAAGAAGAACAAATGTCCTCGCACGACCTCAGCCCTTCAAAACTTCACGATCAGGTATACATTAGTTCCTGTTTCCCGCTCATCCTCGATCTCCGATTCTGCGATAGCACCTTTCCAAGGCCTTAAGTATGTTTTGGCAACACGTTGAGGAGAACGTGCCGATGTCGTTGCCGCCACAGCGCAACTGGCCGGCCGGCCGGTCGGCGACGACGACGACGACGATCACGGAGAACCAACCACCCTCCCTTCTACTTGATCCTCTCGCTCATTCTCGTTTCGCAAGTTCCCCTTAAATCGCGAGGGAGGGGGCCACCACCCTCACCCACCGCATCCTTCCAGCCGAGCAATGGGTTAAATGCCGTGCGCGAAGGGAACCTTCACTTCCGCTACACCCTTCGTTGCCTTCCCTGCCGTCATCACCGGCAGTTGCCAAGACAAGTAATACTATAGTAACCTAGGCCATCTACTGGCATCACTGACTCCTCATTTTCACAAGTCCTGGACCTACAGATCCTCATTGCAGCTTGTAGCGACCCTGGTGCTTTCCTCTTATCTTATCTTCCTTCTTCGGTACGTGATTTTATTATATGATCAACTTTATTTCCCATGAGTTTACCGGATAATGGAATTCTTCAGAAAGATTTCCTTCTGCCCCTCTTGACGGGGTTCGACTGGGTCTCGTGTAACGGCTAATCCTTTAGATGAGTCTGGATGAATTTTTTCCACGTGTCCTGAGGTGTCCCAGGACGACGGTTTGTTCCTGGAAATGAGTATGGAATTTTTTTATCCGTGTATACGTTCTTGGGCCTTTGTTAGCTTTTTCATTTGCTTTATTATTTTAGTCATCTTCCAGGATTTCAAGGTTAGGAGCATTAACTCTGTTTCGATGTCCTGGGGGCCTCGAAGCTGAGATCATTAGAGCCTAACGACTATCGATTATCGCGATGTGCCTATCAGTTATCAGACTGGATCCATACGCCCTACGTGAGTCATGGTTATGTTACTGGGAATGTGGGTTCGGCTTATTATACGAATTAACCTGGATAACGTATCATTGGTATATTTTAAAAGCGTACCTTCTGACTGTGTGGAGCGATTATCACGCTATATTTGAGTTTGCATTTCTTTTTTTTTTTTTTTACCAAGGCTCGCCTGGTCATCCGTCAATAATACATTCAGTCGCTTTAATTCATAGCTCCTGGGACGTCGTGTCTTCTAATCGGGTGCATTTACGTCGTCACGCACGTGTTGGAAATTGAATTGTAACCCAGATTACGAAAACGTCGATACCTTGGAAGGTCCTAGTGGATGTACGCGTCCCTCGGCTTTCTGGAAGCAAGGAGGAATTATCCTTGCATGATATTATTTCTTGTCCGTGTGAATTTTCAACGACCTCAAAAAGCCTTTAGAAATTAGAACACCTTGCCTGAAGCTAATTTCAAATAGTTATGACAGTAGAGCGTTGAAGGATCTTTCCTTTTACTAGGTCTATTGACATTACCCTTTTACGTATCCTGCTGGGTCACGTTACACTTGTTTCTTACGTTTGAGAAATTTAAATCCTCCCAAACAAAATATAAAGCTCACGACTCTTCGTACAATTGAAGAATCCTCAGGGTGAGACACGAATTTCACTTCATTCTTATACTTAACGTTAAGAAGCAATTTTTTCATATTATTTTATTCTTTCGTGTCCTATTATTATGGCGGCTTACTTCACCCTGACAATCAGTCTTTTTGCATAACTGGTCGCTGCTTAATTAAACGGGAGATTGTCCTGGGATCCTGAAGAGTTTTGAAAGAGCGGCTAACAATGCGCCATTTTATCGGTCGTTTAATTAGGACGACAATGGGAAAGCATTGTCGGAAAATTTCATTGTTTGTTCTAGTATACTTTCAGGTCACGTTCCATCGGCAGGACTGAATAAATCAGGGGAAAAAAAAAAATCTTTAAATTTTTTAACGGTCTTCACTATGCATACGTTATAAAATTTTTAATTACTTTTCAGTTCCCCATTACCAGTCGACTGATAAAATTATCATATTCATATAAAATGTACATTTGTAGGATATATCGAGCTGTTTCAAAATTAATGAGACAGTAAGTGAGAAAAACCGTTAAATCAAAGCAGCTTTGTATCGATCGGCGAGTCGCGATCCAAATTTAAAATTTGTCCCTGTGATAACTTTGTACAAAATGATATACATGTATAAAGCAGCTACCGATCGTACTGACCTCGTCTACTTTTATCTATCTATCTATTGTATAGTTCAAATACGGAGTGTGCGTGAAACGTGGGTTCGACGGTGAAGAAAAATGGTGCCGTCGTGGTTTCGATTTGACATGAAAATAGTGAACTGGGAGTTAGAAATGCATTAGATTTCCTTGGTCTTTTCGATTCTTCCTTTTACGGGCAGACGGACTCGAGGTCTTTGAAAAAATGTAGTTCATTGTGAGTCACTGAGATATTGGCTGCCAGCACAATTGACAACTTGACGAAATTCATCTCGGGTATGAACGGACAGGTGCAACCTTCGCGCGAGAGGTTAGGTGAGTGAAAGTTCATCAAATCTGATGAACTCACTGAACTCTAGAGGCACTTATATGAAATTATGACCTTTCTCAAAATCTTTTCTTGCGGAGAAAGAGTTTTGCGATATTCAGTCGTTAGTCACCGTATGCATATCGTTATAATTGGAAAGAAGATATTTATGTCAATTCTGAAAATACAGCTGTCATTCTCAAGCGTTAAATTTACGCGAGTTCCTATTCTAGGGGTACGGTAGGAGTTATCATTTAGCAAACATGCTTTCGAAGTGTCATAATGGTATGTTTTTTGTTTAGTTATTTCTTTCTTGTTATCTCGACCACTTGACATAGATGATCTTCCGTTGTGTACTTCATTGTCTTCTGACAAGATCACTCGTGGTTTATGAATTGATTTTTTGGTTTCAGGTGGTTTTAGTAGCAACAGCACTGGCTGGTTCTCCAGTCTTGTTAATTCAGGAAATGGCAATAGTATGCAAACTATCACACCGCTCACTGAGGGTGAGTTACCTTTGGATGAGGCTGCCATTGCTACAGAGGCTGATGGAAAGGTCAAAACCAAGCTATTGTCTATGTGGAACAACGTTAAATATGGTATACCAATGCATCGTTGACTATTTCATTGTACATTATTTTCTGGTTCTCGCTTCACGTTTCTTGTGGTTTATTCCAGGATGGACTGTGAAAATGAAGACTAATTTCTCCAAGGAATATCCTGTCTGGTTATTGGGTTCCTGTTATAAGAAATCCACAGAAGCATCGGATAGTCTCACCGAAAGCATGAAACTGGATACGAAGACTGGAAGTGAAATTTCCTTGGCCATGGATGCAACAAAATTCGAAGAGGGAATAGAAGGCTTCAAGAGGGATTTCACGTCGAGACTTTGGCTAACTTACAGACGAGAATTTCCCATTCTAAACGGATCCACATATACAACAGATTGTGGCTGGGGATGCATGCTACGTAGTGGACAGATGATGATGGCACAAGCACTGGTCTGCCATTTTCTTGGGCGAGGCACTTATTTTCTTATTTGTTCACTTAGAAATGATTTAACGCAATTTCGGGGTAAAATAGCTCTAAAAAAAAATACAAACAAAAATGAGACTAACCTTCTTTTCCTCTGTTCACAGACTGGAGATGGAAGCCAGATTGTAGGATAGAAACAGATCAGCAGATGGTGGAAGATGAAAAGCATCGAATGATTATCAGATGGTTTGGAGATAAGCCTGGACCACATTCACCATTATCCATTCACACCTTGGTCTCCCTCGGAGCGGCCTCTGGCAAACGTGCAGGTGATTGGTACGGCCCTGCATCCGTTGCGCATCTTCTAAGACAGGCAGTGAGACAAACATACTCCGACTACGATGAATTTCAGAATCTGGCTGTGTACGTTGCGCAAGACTGTGCCGGTAAGCTATCTGAATGATTATCCAATTGATTAGGAACACCTTATCAACAAGATCCTGACCATGATTTCTATTTACAGTTTATCTCGACGACGTGAAAGCTGCCTGTGCAAAGTCTAACGGCGAGTGGCGGTCTCTAGTTTTACTTGTTCCTTTAAGACTTGGCGCTGACAAACTCAATCCCAGTTATGCACCCTGCTTGACTGCACTACTCAGTCTGAACGAGTGCATCGGTATCATTGGTGGTCGTCCTCGACACTCTCTGTACTTCATTGGCTATCAGGAAGATAAGCTGATACACCTGGACCCGCATTACTGCCAGGAGACAGTCGACGTTTGGAAGCCAAACTTTTCCCTAGCCAGCTTTCATTGTACCTCGCCGCGTAAGATGCTTGTATCCAAAATGGACCCCAGCTGCTGCGTGGGATTTTACTTGCATGATAAAAATGCTTTTGAAGAATTTGTGAAAACTGTTGTACCTGTAAGTCCTTATTCAATTGAACATTAACCCATAACGTTTCTATTCTTTCAGAATGTCAATGAAAATTTTTAATCCATTTTTTTCCAGTTCTTAGTACCGCCTAATCAAAAGGTGGAATATCCCATGTTCCTGTTTTGCGAGGGTAGCGGAGATGATCTGCACCAGGGCGTCGAAGTCAGCGAGGGTTCCTTACCTGCCTCGATCTCCTCGGAAGCACTGGATATTCTAGAAGATAATACTCACTACGAGTGCGAGGAGTTTGAACTCCTCTAAGAGGAGGAATCTAGAAAGAGAGCAAAGTGCTCCTGTACTTAAGGACTGAAGGCTCAGTGTGTCTCTATTTGAGACTTCATGAGAGTCAGGGCTGCCGTCGATAATAATTAAGCCCTTATCGTCACTAGGGACGATTCTTTGAATTTACAGGGAATATAGAGAGAAAGAGAATTGCGTACGTGGCTGCCTCCATACACACACATCTGTGTGGGTGTGCGTGTGCGTCTTTTATATGCGTGTGTGTCTGTGTGTTCGCGCTCACACATGCGCATCAGTTTACTCGTTTTACTCCTGGATACCGTCTAGCCGTCCGTGCGTCTCTAAATATTAATTATTCTTTTAATCAGTTTGAAAGGTATCGGTCAGGCAGGATACAGATTAGTACGTGTACGGCAATAGCACGTTATGCGACATATACGTTGCCCAGACAACACGAGTACTTAGGTAATACAATAGTTAAATGTTAAGTTATTTATTTATTGGCATCGTTGTCTTTCGTATTCGTACGTTCACTCGATGTTATAACTTGAAGTAATTGCGATGATGCCACCTCCATTCGGAGGGTATCTGCGCGTTGAAAATAAAAGAAAGTACAGGTAGATTATTCTTATGAATGTTTATTCAATACCGTATACCGATATATGTCAGATCATTATATATGTGGAGCACTTTAGCATCTGCTTTGACCCCCACTTTGAAACTTTCAAAGAAAGAGCTAAATTTCAGATCGTTTCCGAGATGCAGCATCTCAAAGTTTGTACTTATCTTTCAATACCTACAGAATCAGATAAAATTATAATTTCACGTAGCTCGAGAATTCGAGCTATGTGAAATTTAATTGCGCCCTCCTACGAGTGACAGTATGTATGCCAGAGATGAGTAGGGAAACGCACAACGCTACGATTTTAGGCGATACCAAAAGCATGGCGCTAAATCGTAGCGGCGAGTCTGGAACTAGGAATTTGTGATCATCGCCTCTGTCGATAATGCGAATTCCGTCGTAGCCGAGCGAAACGTGGACACGAACCTCTAGCTTGGTGGGCAGAGGTTCTCCGCTATCTCTCCGCTGGTTCCCAAAGCAGCCCTTAGAACGAGACTAGGAACTACAGAACTTCTCTAGAACTATTGATAAAGCCTATTGTTGAAACATTTTTGAGACATTTTTAAGAAAGTGCGGTGCCAACTTGACATCATGTAGGACCTTAATTTTTGAAAAATATTTCATCAATAGACAAAAAGGAATAAGAAGAAGGAGGAATAAGAGAAAAAGAAATAAATTAGTTGCACAGAAATATTGAAAATTTAAAAAATCGAATAAACCTTTCCAAATACTAAGGCTAAATCGAAACCTCGCAGAATATACGGAGTAGACATAAATTGAATTGAAGTTGTAGAATATCGAAAATGAATTGAGTTCAAATTGAAATATTAATAAATTAGGTGTTTCGAACATTAAAATAATTAATTAAATCAATAAAGTCAAATATTAACACTTAGAAATTGGAAATTTTCAGCAAGCATATTTAGAAGTACTGGAAGTTGCCTAAAATTATGTGCGCGCAAATCCGTCGTACAGGGCTCGATTAGTGGGAGCAGCCGGAGAGTGGGGGGAGCGCTTGAGGCAGCGCCCGGACTCCCATCGCTCATTCTTCCTCGAGCCGGTCTCCTATACTGGTCTCTTGGAATCAACCCCTCTTATTGATTTCCAACCTTCCTC
>JASANN010000600.1:583119-660099 GCA_031762395.1 Calameuta pygmaea
AATTCATTTTTGATATTCTACAATTTCAATTCAATTTTTATCTACTCCGTATATTCTGCGAGGTTTCGATTTAGCCTCTATTTTATATTTTGAATAAATTGTGAAGTTAAATCAAGATCCAATAATTTTTAATAGTATTTGGAAAGCTTTATTCGATTTTTCAAATTTTCAATATTTCTGTGCAACTAATTGTTTTCTTTTTCTCTTACTCCTTTTTCTTCTTATTCCTTTTTCTCTATTGATGAAACATTTTTCAAAAATTAGGGTCCTACAGAGGTAGCGGAGAATCTCAGATCGCCAAGCTGCAGGTTGGTGTTCACGTTTCGCTCGGCTACGACGGAATTCGCATTATCGACGGAGGCGATGATCACAAAATCCTACTTCCAGACTCGCCGCTACGATTTAGCGCCATGATTTTGGTATCGCCTAAAATCGTAGCGTTGTGCATCTCCCTACTCAACTCTGTGTATGCATATATATTTTTCGTTTGATGCCGTTTCCTATCCAGAAAGCATAGCCAGCAAGCACGAATTTACAGAATGAAAAAAAAAATGTTTTCTTACAAATGACGAAGGAAAATGAGACGTTGAAACATTTATGCATTACAGAAAAATTATGTATTTTATATATATATATATAAAAAAAAGAAAAGTGATCATGCGAGTAAAAATCAGGCGCAATCGATCCATTACAAAATCGAATCGCCATAGACACAAAAAATGTTATAGAAATCTAAACTGAACGTAACGCTGTACGTTAAGCGACTGTTTACACGATTCTATGGGAAGAAGAAATTCAATAGAATCTTCAGTTAAAATATAACAAGCGTATATCGTCGATAATCAATAGCGTTGCATCATCAATACGAGTGATAGGAAACAAATATAAGATGCTAAAACTGTAACAGCATCGAGGAAAAAGTTTCACGCCAAATTATTTACATTATCTAAAGCCAAGTTCACTTTCGTTTCTTGCATTTAGTCCTACCACGACGTCTCCTTGAAGAATTAGGACGCGCGTCTGTTTTCTTCGATGATCTAGAAGAAAACGATTATTATTATCCTCATTGATATACTATTAATTATCAATATCACTGCTATCAAGTAGAGGAGTATGGATAATTTGAAAAATTAAATAATACAATATTAAAATCTCCCGTCTTACCTATGCACCCGATTCACAGAAACGGATGTATGTTTCTTCAGGGTCAAATGCTGCTGCACCAATTCTGCCAACTTTCCCTGCTGTGCCAGCATAGAGAGAAAAGTGCATATGAACTCGTCATAATTGTGTGTTCTTCTACAGTCGTCAATCTAAAATACAAAGGCAAATTACAGATCCAGAATAAATTGTCAGGAGAATTAAAATGACATAGGATTGGATGATATGTGCATTTACTTTGTACTTGTTCCTCTTGTCGTTCTCATCCTTGAGACTGTTCTCGCAAATGCTGATCTCGTGCTCCAGGTTCTTTAGCAAGGCCAGAAGATCCTTGGGCGCAAAGGTATGGGGCTCGAAGAGCTCAGGATACTTGGAGCAGAGCTTGGGATCCATCTTTTCTACTTTTTTCTCTTCCGTAACAGTATCTCCATTGCTAGTCTTGACCCTGGCATGCGGTATCCGAACTTCACCAGACAGGCAAACCTTCTTGTGGAGGTGGCCGCTGTCGGACACCAGCCTTTTTCCATTGATATTGATATTACCCAGCGAACGGGCTAACAGGAGAACAAAATTTCAATATTCTCTGTATAATACAAAGGTGTTAATAATATCAAGAACCTTACTCACTCAAGCCAGCTTCGTTCTTCTCATCACCGGCCACACGAATCACGACGAACTTCTTGAAGTCCTTCGTCGAGGTTGGACTACTTTGACCAGAGTTCCATCCCCAGGCTAAAATAAATATATTACTATATGTAGACGTTATTTCAACTGTTCAAATTTAGTTTAACTAGCTACTAAAGACTGCCGAACCGTTATTCCAGTCATGAGCTGTAATATGTGTCACAGGTGATACCAGTAACAAGATCTGTACACGAGAATCGACTGCGACAACGGTACCGTTCGTGATGATGCTGTGCGTCTAACTGTATACCTGGAGGTGTCAACGAAGATGTTCTAATTGTCTGAGATATGTAGAGAAGAGTACATATAGGAGACACTGAGAAGCTTGACATAACTTAGTTACCGAAGGACAATAATATTGAACACTGCCATGAAGAATATATGGACTCTCTACATCCTGTTCCTGAGCCTTGTCATTGCGAAGGCTTCAAAATGTCCAGAAGCAAGAAAGCCACATCCCACTAGCTGTACTATATTTTACAACTGCGTAAATCTACCCAATGGAGGATTTGTCTGGGCTCCGGCTAAGTGCACCAATGGCCTGGTAAGTTTTCTAGCGAACCCTTAATACAATTTTACATATACAAATATTTTATTTTCCAATTCAGATATTTCAGCCATATATCAGAATGTGCGTTCTCCCTGGAGATGATTGGAGCTGTGACAGTTTAACTACGGATCCATCATTGATTACAAAAGAATATACTATACCGGTACTGATAGATCCTACTCAGTCAAGCTATCTAGAGTACGCAGATGATCTTTCTGGATTTGATAAACCTATAGATTCTTCGTATCTCATCAATGATGATTCGGATTCAAGTGATTCTCTTCCGATGACACCTTATCCACTGATAGAAGACACGAGCACAAGTTCTCGACAGACTGTCGACGACATTGATCTGGAGAAAGCTATAAGGAACTTGGGTGTACCCATAGCAATTAAGCACAGCGAAGATAATTATCTATATCAGCTTGGTAATGGACAGAAAGCAACACTCTTACCACCAGCCGATGCCAATAAGGAACAATTGATAAATCACTTAACCTGGCTCAGTCGTCTCATTGATAGGTTATTAATTTATCAAGGTCTGGGTATTCCTCTGGACAGACAAGAACCATCTCCAAATAACAAACCAAATATTAGAAAAACCACAACAACTGAATCACCAATTGAGGATACTTTAAAAACAAACCAATATGCACTGAATAGTCAAAATTCTGCATTGATGAATTATCTGGTGCAAAATTATGTTCTAAAGAATAACCTCCAAGACACAACCACTCCTGTTACTACAGTGCGTGCACCACATCTTAAAAGAAAGGGATCGTCCAAGAGGACAACTACTCGTGTTACAACAGCAGAGACAACAAAGGCGACTGTTAGTAAAAACAATGTTAAGAGGAAGTACGAGGAGACTCCAGTGACGGGGTCAAAAAATGACGTTGACATCATCATCAATGGACCTAAAGCTGATAACAATATTATAGCAATAACTGATACTCTAGGCAATAAACAATATACTACCATTGACAGGTACAAGAATATTGCCAAACAATTGTCAACAGAAATTGTGGACGTTGTACCTTGCACGAAAGGTATACGTTTACAAAATACTACTGATTGCACCAAGTATTACAGCTGCGATCCGAAGACTGCGTTTGTTATGGAATTTTCATGTCCCTCCTATACAGCCTTCAACGAGTACACCAGGGTGTGCAATACGCAGAGGTACACTGCGTGCGTGACTAACGCCAACAGTGACTCTACTCTTACGATATCCGTGACAACAGGTCAACCGAATGTTAAGAGTGCCGGAGGAGAGAGCAATGTACCTCAGAAAAATCCATGTCAATCTATCGGAAAGTACGGTGACCCAACTTCGGATTCACATTATTACTTATGCTTCACGGGTATGGGACGTTCTACGGATGTCAAGTCTATCAGGATGACTTGTCCGAATGACTTGATATTCTGCACCGAGAAGAAAGTCTGTACCACCAAGCAGAAGTGTATGTAATCAATTGATTAACTTGCTAATGACCAATTGATTACCTTGGGTCGGAGAATTAAAGGCTGATCCTATCTCCGAAGAGGTATCTGTGCTTGAGGAACTGTGGGCTGGAGACGTTTGGATCCTGAGAGGCGTTGCGTAATCCAGGGCGCACATCACGACCTTCTCCATGTTACTGCTGGATGTGTTTACATGACCTGGAGATTCTTCGGCATCGGTTACGGTGTCGTTGCAGCAGTCCACGTTTATTGTAGGGACTGAAGATGTATGCTCGACCTCTGATTTGCCTGATGCACCTTCCTCCTCTCTTTTGTGCTTTTCATGCTTCTTGTCAGTAATTTTGTCGTTCTTCTCTTGCTTCTCAGAATCGGTTGTTAATTTATCGCCATTGCTTTCCTGGTGACTTAACTTGACTAGCTGTTGTAGGGCTTCGAGAACAATCTGTCTGTTGGTTTTCAACATTGTCAACTTGTGAGATATTGCTAGACGCCGATCAGGCACAACGGCCATTAAATTGAATCGAATGTCTTGCAGCTGTTCTCCGGTTGCCATGCCAAGCCGATCTGTGATCACTCTTCTGAACTGTTCTGTCCACTCTTCGTGTTCTTTCCAGGGACCATGATCCATTGGATAAGGCTTCAATCCATCTAGTTCAAAGAGTCTTCCGTTGATTGGGACATAACTCACAAAGTGAAAAGCTTCACCAGTGAATCTTCCTGTCGACACTCCGGTGTTCTTGTCTTGTCTGCGTTTTGCTTGTGGCATGGCATGTGAATTATGTGCGCATGCCAGCTCTGGAGTGTTTCCTATGGCCCATCCCTTGTTCTCAGGACACATACCAGAAGTGTGCATTTTCAAGCGGGACAGAGTAGTACCCAAATGGATATTTGGACAGTTTAATAGAACAGAAAGTAGTGCATGTGTCGCACAGCTGTTTGGAACGACCTACATAAGAAATATTTAACTTTACATCAGGACACTGCTCATTTTATACCATTCAATGAAAATAAAGTTACGTATTCATGCATCCAACACTAAATATATGTTCACTGACTTGTTGAGCAAAAAATATATTATTGACGATCTCCTCATCCTTAACAAAGCTTTCATCCTGTTCCACAACCTTACGTCTAGACCGTCTCTCCTCTATCCAACGGAAGAGAAATATAAATCCATAAACTGGTCCTTCCAGTGACTTCTGCAAATCATAAATTTCCTCGACCTGTACCCCCTTGACACCAAAATCTTCTAGCAGCAGCGTAAAGAGACCTGAAACAAGAATTCAACAAATTACTCATTTTCCAATATCCTCAATAATCTGCAGGTACTGCAAATTAAGTAAAATATTCAGAGCTAATTGGAAGTCCCAAAATTATCCTGCTCCAGGCAACAGTTACATTATTGCAAAATGAAACCGGTAATAAAACCCTAATAAAACTACCAAACCCTATACAAGCTACTGCGCCTTTCAACTACCCATCATAAATACATCAAACGTACCAGGATCGCTCTCGAGCTCCAGCCATCCTTCAGTCAGCCGATTAATATCCACTGGCATGATAGGCTCACAGTTTTGCCTTTTCGTCAGAAAAGTGAATCATTTTCATTATAACTTAATCTTGCTTAAACTCATCGAGTGCTACATCTTTTCATAAAAAGGAGGAATACACCTCTTGCAACACAAATCAACTGCCGTTGACTCACATTAGCTGCCACTGACCGCCACTCAATGCGGCAACACTGAACTATGAGGAACCGCTGTCAGATGGCGCCACTAACTTTTTCAAATATATACGTAACAGTACTCATCGTGTACATATGTATATATTACCAAAGAATATATATATATTCTTTAATATTACGTATTGCTTTAACAGTATATAATTGGCAAATAAGGTTGGCTACTTATAACCTTAACGAAAAAAAAAAAAAAAAAACAGTATATTGAAAACTAAAAATATCAATTTTCAAGATCCATTTGGTTGTCAATTAGATAGCTTTGCGATATATAGTTGACAATATAATAAATATAACCAACCAACGCAAGATTAAATGTGACGCGCACGATATATCACGGTCTGAGATTTTGTACGGTAGATGCGATGACTGTAAAATTTTAAATGTATCAAATATTTAGCCAAATTATTGATTGGCAAATAGTTTTCTTTCTTATCGACGTGACAAACCTACAGTTGTCAAACTCTGCAGATCGTTCCAGCTAATATTTAAATTGAAAAGCACTTTCTTATATTTTTGTATCATTTATTAAGTAAATTGCCTTAAAAATTATAAAAATTACCGAGCAGACAATCCTATAGGAGAAATGGAAATACTTAAGTTAAAACGTGTCTTTATTCTTTTAGTAAATTAACGAATGACAGTTTATCTTACCTTGAAAATATGTCAGGACAACCGCCTGCCTAATTAATGCTTATAATTGTAGCTTAAGTTTTACATAGAAGAGAATGAAATGAAAATAAATGCAATATAATGTACGATGTGTAGTTTTAAAAAACGATTTAATGTATAATTACGTGTTACAAAAATAACATAAAAGTTTTCAAATTTAAACGCAGTTGTTAAATCGTTTGGTTTCGATAACTTTGTACTACGTAATCCAATACCCTTACTTTATTAAATTTAAATATTACACGATATTGCAAAATCGATTGCGTCTTATCATTTCTGCTAGCAACCTGTCCGAAAAAACGAGAAACTAACCGAGCAGCCAGATAAATTTTGAGACAAATAATAAATACAAGATCCTTTTGTAATGCGGTAACAATGTCCGGAGCGCTGAAGCAGTTTCAAAATATACGAATGAGAATAACTGATCTATTTTATTAAAATAAAAAAAAAAGGTCAATCAAAGTATGAAATGCCGATGTTCCCAGGATAGAAGGTACGTACGTACGTAGAACCGGAAAGAGTCGAATTTAATAATAGCCAGAAGACGGTTTCTCCCGCAAATACGAAGTATTAATATCAACCTGACTTCTGAGTATCGCCAAGCGAATTACTGGACGACCATCTTAAACTTTCAGTAACTTTAAGAGAGAATGCTGATACCTAAAGAGACAAATGAAAAAAAAAAAAAAAGTCACTACTGCTGCTTCGGGTCTCATCGTCGGAAGACAAGACGAACAATTCCAAAAATCTGTTGTCCGCCCGATTTTGCCACACCGGTTAAACACAAAATGGTCACGATTATGGTGGAGTAATAACAAGCCTCGCGAATATCTGGCGATATTTTCCTCATAAAGCCAGTTTTGTATCCGTAACACTGAGACACCATTCCCACAACGAAGCTCATCGTGCCCAAGAGGTTATGAGAAAATTTATTGAAGATCGGCTTAATGACATTTCGTAGCTTCCCAGCGAACAGCGCCGGAAGTCCCAGTGCGGCGGAAATAATAACTAATCCTATAAGATAAAACATACGCTTTATAAATTATTCCTTACCGGGTCTAGCTGATGGAACAAAATGTAGATAATTTACCAACGGATACGATGCCGGTTAGTCCATGCGTTGATGAGAAATGTGCTCTATTTCTCAGTGCATTTCCATGATAACCGTAAGCTGTACCAACAATACTAAATACACTACCGACCAGCAACAATACCCAATGGATATGAGAATTTACTCTTCTGCCAAGGAATCCCGACCATAAATTTTCACCAGCCAGGACAACAATGCCCTCGCCCATCAGCAGAACGTACTACGTTGACGATGCAAGAGAAAAGTACAGAATGACAAAGAATATTAATTAATATTTCTATACTCTGTTTGTACTTACTCCAACGGAACACAGGAGAACATGAAGAGACCATACGCCGGTGCCCCAGGAAATATAAACAAGATAGCCAGCAAGAGTGAATAACAAAATATGATTTCCAAAATTCAAAACCTTTAATGCAACGTTCCATAGTCTTGGTAAAACCGATGTGTTCTCAAAGCTCGTCTTGCAGTCGGTAGCCATGACAACGATGCGTCGAACTTATAGAGCAATTAGTAAATATTAATTAAAACGTCATTAAGACTAACAGAGTGCTGTAGCTACTGATTTATAATATAATAGCCAGAAACGATTGGCTTATGATTTTATAAGAGTCAATCCATGGATCCTTGATATCTTTACGAGGTTCCCTTTTCTGACACAGTGGCTTGGGTACCTGGGGATTTATTTTTCATTTCTTAATGAACATTCTTCGAATACGCCTTGCGACGCGTTACTCGTCAATTTATCAGTGTCTGCACTTATTTACATTTCTTGATATCCCGTATTTGAATTTCCCGCGCTCCGGGAGTCTTCGTCCCTTTTCTAATAACCAGCTACAACGTATCAGCTGGTGTCACTGTAAATTGCATTAAAATTTGTCAATTTTGAGAAGTGTTCTCTATACCCTTGGCTCGGGCCTATCGATGATAATCAGCATTTGCTATCTTTACGTGCCGATTAACACGCGTACGGTTAAGTACTGGAGTTTGATTAACCAATATAAAATTCTTAAGGCATCCTAGGCATCCAAGATACATTGTAAGCAAGTGGGTGGGATTATCGGTTCTACTGAACTTACTTGCATTTGATCGTTCTTTAATTTCGTTATCGCGCGTTGAAGATATATTACGTCACACGCGCACTTATAAGCAGCAGCGGGAAAGCACAAGCGAGCGCGATATAAATTTGACGTAATTAATCTGTACATCTCTCTAGCTGCAGCATGGTTGATAAGCCGATTTAAAAATACACCAGTCGTAAGATATCTTACAAGGAAACTGACTCCGCGTTCCTCTTCCGCTTTTGTTCGTTTTTGGTTATGTTATTCTTCGTGTAAATTTAAGTGGCACGTAGTTTTTTTTTTTTTAGACACGAAAAAAGGTTTCGAGGGATGAAAATCAATCCCCAAAGTGAAGAACCTCCGGCGACAACTTGACAGTTGAGACATCAGGATGTGATATTTATTAAATTAGCTTTTCCTTCGATAAAAAAATACACGTCATGTAGATTTTAATGAAGGATTACATATGCAAAAATGTACAAAATCGAAGGGGGACAATGGTTTACTTGCTAGTCGTACATATTGCGGGTGCAACGTTACTTGGTCCTTGCTCAGATTGCACTTATGATAAGAGATAAACATAATTCCTGTTTCAGATTGCAGATTAAATTTTTAATTCATTCACCGAGACATTGTGTGTGTCTAGTGACAGTTCTTATTAATTATCTTCCCCCATACATACAAAAATCATAAGCCCCAGATAAAGCGTATAAGACTTACACGATATATGAGTGTTTGACACTTTCCTAATTAGTATTTTGGATTAACGACTTTCTTGATCATTACTTAACGGTCCTCGATCAAAGAGTCTACGGAAACTTGGATGATTATGGTTTAAAACTGTGCGGTGACAATTCGAAATAACGGTTGTTCCTCGAGAAGGCTAGTCAAAAAGGTTTCCATAAAAATCAAAAAATTAATAATCAAAAAAGCCACAACGCATATATCAAGCACTGTAAAAATTTAAAAACATGTCAAACCCCCAAGTCGAAACAGGAAGTTCAACTGGCAATTTAACGGATTCAAAGTCAAAAGCAGGATTAAAATGTTCTGATATAATTCTTACAACTGTAAATGTCCTGAATCACATATTAATACTCCTGGTGTCCGGATACATAATTTATCTTACCGTAAAGCCATTCAATACCCTTGATCGTCATGTATTATTTTCCACGATAGGGGTAAGTGAGTAATTATCTTGATAATAAAATAACAATACAAGGTACTGATTAACCTTTTTCGATTAGTATGTCCTACTAATGGCGGAAGCCACAGTCATCCTGGCTGGTGAAAATGTCTGGACAAGATGTCTGACGCGTCGTAGCAACAGTCATCTGCATTGGATATTGCAATTGATAGGAGCAGCATTTATTATCTATGGCGTCTACGTCGTCTACGCTGTGAAAATTGTCCATTTTAACACAGAGCATGGAATCACAGGTCTCGCGTCCGTCGCCATGATGATTGTCACAATCATCATGGGATTACCTGCTCTTTTCGCCGCTAGATTGCGCAAAACTCTGAAGCCGGTCGTCGGTAAATTTTTCCATAACCTTTTGGGTATCAGCTGCTTCGTTATCGGGATAGCCGCGCTCATAATCGGCTACGAACTCAATTGGATGAAGGCAAGGGTGCCTGAGGAAGTCATCCTCTTGCTCATAATCGCCACTGTCATGGTCACGGTGTTCTCATTGATCGGTGCTCTACGGTCACTCTGGGGACAGCTTCTTGGATTGTGCAGATAAATAGACGAGGGAGATTAAGGCAAGGGATCCTCTATTATTTTGATCTTGTCAGGAAGGAGAAAAAAGTAAGTAAAAAAGATACTCCAGTGTCCCATCTCTTTCTCTCTTTTTCTTGTATCTTCAAAGTTTTTATCATTCGCTGTCCCTGCGTGTCCATCACAGGTCAGAGAAAGTAGCTGGACCCTAATTTATTTGCTTTTTCGGTTCTCTGATCACAGTTTACCTTCTGTAAATAGATTTACGTATCGTTATCAGTAATAAAGAATCCATCCGACCTCACGTTCAAAGTATACCATTAATTATAAAAGAAAAACTGAGCACATATGCAAGTTAAAATGTAAGCAGTAAATTTCTCTTTTGAATTTGCTAATTCATACTTCATGCAGGCCTTCGTAATCGATCAGTCTGTCGTTAATTAATTTGTCTGCTGGAAATTTGATCAGTGATTAGTAAATGTAACGCTGTAATAGATTGTAGACGATATATCTTTATTATACATATATACCTATGTTACGTACGTATGTATATTATATACACGCATTTTTATTAAGTTACACAATCGTGCACCACGAATAATAAATAATCAGATAAAGTTTCATCCGCTTTTTGAGCCTCCTACAATCACTGGATCCCAAGATATTCATAATGTCTTATATTGCGCGTCAATAGAAACATAAAATAAAGCAATGCCAGCCAAAGTAAAAGCCTGTTATCTATCAGATAATTAATTCTGTAAGCATACGGAGAGATTTTACCTCCCTTGTAAAAAGGATTGAATCCCAGAAGAATTTTGACGTACGTCACGAAGATCCAGTTTGACAAAGAAAAATATAAATGTAAAAATTGAGAGATCGATCTCTCCTTTCCAGTACGTTCCATAACTGAGACGCGTCGGGGTCCTAAACGAGACGCGAAAGGTGTTCCGAAAAAAGATCCTCCGCTTACGTCCAGCCTGTCGCTTACTTCCTCCCCTCTTCACCCTTGACCTTCCGTAGAGCCGCGCACAGAAAAATAAATGGATTAAACGTTGAAAAAAATAAATCTACACATACTCGAAGCATCGATCAGAGTTTCAGGACTGTAAGACAAAGACAGCCGGCTGTGCTGTAATTCTGAGAAGCGTCGGCAGGACGAACAAGACCAGACAAGCCAGCGCCGGTCCCGAGGACGCCAAACTGTGCTGCATAGCGGCTGGATTGTCCCCGTTGAAGATGTGCACCAGGGCTCTGGCAGGTTCTGCGTTACTAGCCGCGCAGGTATAGTTCCCCGAGTGTTTTCCTGACGCCCTGGGTACCTCCAACCAACTTTCGCGTCCATTCAGATCCGTACTGACGTTGACACCTTGATCCAGGTCATAGTTTATCATACGGAAGTTGTGGTACCAGAAGAGATAGGACAAGGTCTCCGTGGACTTCCTAACGAGGCAGTGAAGCTGCAGGGTGCTACCGGGTCGCACGAATTTCTCCGGCGGCCCGGTTATCTCGGCACGAGCATCTGTGGAAACACGAAGGAGCCATAGAGAAGCTTGTAATCATGTTTAGTGCGTGGGTCAACCGCATCGTGTCTCGAGGTCAGGAGTTTGCTTTTCTTACCAGGAGAACACGTACCGACTGTGGTACCTGCCTGACCGAAATCCCATTTGGCATTACCGCTGCTTACTTTTTTTCTCTCTCTCTCTCTCTATTACCTTGAGCAATAGTCTGCCAAGAAGACTGAGAGCGAAAGTGAGACAGAGACAGAGAGCAATTTATTATATCAGGAGAACAAGGCGCGTTGACCTGAGATCACATTGGCGCGACTGAGAGAATTTTAAGGTCTCAGATCCGACACGCCTACCGAGTGTTAAGGGTACGAGAGAGGGTCTAACAGGGGTTCTCATTTCTTTGGCCAATGGTTGCCGGTTCCAAAAAGTTTTGACTTAAGTGGGTCGGAGTGGTAGAGGTTGCTAACGTACTGCCACCTCCCTCGTACCCCAGATAGTGCATCCTCTTTGGATATCGTTACTTTTATATGAATGTATATCTGTATCTATATACATATATATCAGCTGCTAGTAAATACTCCTTTAGGTACGCATAACCATGTAAAGGGCGTATATGACTCCTATATAAGAATCTGCATCTGGATACATAGATATTACGTCCCCTCGTAAATCCACTTTTAATCACCAGTTAATCACGCTTACCGACGACCTCCAGAAGCAGAAATATACTCGTGTGCGGATGGGTGGATACTTGGCACTCGTAGAGACCAGCGTCCCGACGCTGAACGTACTTTATCTGAAGCGTCCAATCTTCGCTGTGGTGAAAATGTATCGCCTGGAAACGCTCGTCGCTCGCGTACGTCACCAGACCTACCGTTAGCAGCTGCTGAACGTCTCTTCGTTTTATCCACGTTACCTGACGAAGACACAGAATCAAGAATGCGTATGACTCGATGCCAGTTTCGCGAGGAGCGACAAGAGAAAGAAAGATAAAGAGGGAGAGAGAGGAATCAGATAATAAATACACGTATCTCTTTGTAATCGAGCAATTTACCTTCGAGTTGGAAGATTCTGGGATGAAAAAATTGTCTGGCTGTTATTGTGGGGGGAGGGTCGAAGGTGTAGGAGTAGAAAAGGGGGAAGACGGGAAGAAAGTGTGGGGGCGGGGGAGGGATGGAGGGTGGGGGGGTGAGAGAACAGAAATGTTAATCAAGCCCAGAAAGAAAATTATCCATCGTATCCCGTTCTAATCCCTTATAACGACTTGCCATTACAGTTCTTAACTCTTTGCTCCCTTTCTTACTCGTCCTAGCTACCGTTCTCTCTTTAGCTAAATAATAGCAGCCTCTGTATCCAATACTAGTAGACAAGCTCTATTGAACAATTATCGATTCGATTCTACCAAGCAATCGTTCTTTGAACCGGCTCTAGCGGCTCTTCCTATGATTCCTGTAAAGGGAAAAACTGATTCAGCGATCAATCAGGGGTTCTCATCCAGAGGGATTTTAACGTGAAATTACCGATAGCACCTGGTATCAAGATACCCCGAAGGCTTCGAGACCCTATTCCTGATAAGCCTCCAGACAGAGGGCTACTAACTTTGGTAAAAGTTCCTTGTGACGTTTTACCTGTATACTGGCGCGTATATACAAGTTTCTATGTATCTACAAAGTATATAGAAACTGGTCCCGGGCTCAACTTTGATGTACCAGGTTGGGTCTGGGTACCACGTGATGTCTAACTTCTTCGGAGTGACTCACCATCCCATCGCCAATATTGTGGACGACACAGGGTATAAGGGCGGTGGATCCTGATTGGGCGGAAATCACTGTTGAATTTTGGGTGCCGAAGGTCATCGGCAACGTCGGCGGCAGGTCGACGTCCAGTGGCTTCGGGCTTGTTCTATCTATGGAGTTGACGCCGGTACCGACGATTTCTGCAGTCACTGCGGCTGGGCTGTCTGAAAAACGTTATTCGAGCGCAAAAGAAAGAGAAGCCTTTGGCTGGGGGGGAGGAAAAAAAGAAGAGATATAAAAAGAGGGTCGTGTTCCTCGACCAACTCTTGGAGTCTGGCTTGGGGATTGAGCTTGCTCGATTTTACCGTCTGGACGAAGGGCGGGAGACGTTAGGGAGGTAGGAAAACAGGGGATGCTACATCAGTTTAACCACCTTCGTCACCTTCACCACCACCACCATCACCAGCATCACCAGCACTGTCACTGAATCCGGGTGGTGGTGAGTTTGTCCCTCGCGAAAACACAGCGAATCTCGTTAAGCAGCTTACTTGGATTTTCTGAGCTCGTCTTTTTTTTTTTAGGTATTTATGAGCTTGCGAAATGGATCATTTCAAAATCTACAGCTTTAACACATATCGATCACTTCGTTGGGCTTCCTGGAGTTTGAATGTGTCGGGCCATCTTGTTTTCTTTGAAGTTCTTAATTATACTTGAATTCATTAGTGGTTAAGCGTTACTTCCACGAGAAATGCTGTATTCATGAGCGCGACACTGGGTGAGGTGAAAACGGATGGGCAGCCAGAAGGATGGTAAACCTGGGAAAATGCTTAACTCGATTAGCACAATGAAAGCAATAATAAACTCCAGGACGGATTTAATTACGATCCGAATACAGACTTGGATGTCTTGTTTTAATTTTCATGTAAACTTTTAAGGCTCCCGTTAAGCCATATTATATCTACGCACGTGAAAGGAGCGCTGACGTCAGAATAGACGAAAACTTCACAATCGTTTTTCTCCTGTGCTTTATATAAATTCGTCTATTTTCTGAGCCGTCCTCGTTACACGACACAGCGGACGGGTCTCTGCGTTCGAGTATACGGAACATTGAAATTCAATGAAAAATTAAGCAGGCTTTATGGCGGCCATCGTGAGAATTTGACGGGTGGGTTTCCATGTGGACGTCACTCTTTAAAAGAAATTTTTGTAAATTACAAATCCAGATAATCCGTCTTCCATGTCGGGCAAAAAAGGTGGCTCGGCTGATAATGTATAAAATTAAATGAAAGTATAGCAGAAAAATATACGTGTACGCGCACGGATCAACCTGGACATCAGTCTTCGGAATTGTCATCCTGGGAAAAGGGTAAAATTCGTATCAGATGCTCCATGGACCTTACTGACTTTCCACGCTTTACTCAATTAACCAAACTTGGTTCTCGTTGAAGTTATCAAGGATATCTTACCATCTAAGGAAATACAGCCTGGAATTTATTTTAACGTTTAACCCTTGATCACTTAAGGTCTACCTTCCTTCCTTCCTTCCTTCCTTCCTTCTTATCACCCGCCCTTGTCCTCTCTGGGTATCAACTTTCCTAGCGTACCCGTCCCAGGTAATATCTTGCCATAAAACCATCAAGGAATACTAACCGATCCTTAGAAGAACATTGAGCAGCAAAGAGAGTATCACCGTGGTGGCTCTGTAGCCATGAATGACGATAATCAGCCATTGACTCAACGTGGATCCCATTTGTCCTGGTCCCAGGCTCTCGCTTATCATCTCCTATTTCGAAAATCTTCTCTGCACCTTCCTCCAGGGTACTCGCGGCTCTTAAAGTCCACCACGAGTTAACCGGAAATCCCGCGCTCCTCTTCTTGGCAGCCGCAAACTTTTCATTCTCGTGGTCTGCATCAGCATCTGCCCCACGAGGAACGGATCACCCACGGCGAATATTGCACAACTTTCCACGGTGAAACGTCTGGCTCTGCCCGTAGGAGTCACATCGACCGCAGGGGAATCCCCGGCAGGCCGTTAAAGAATATTAGGGAAATCCCCCGTATATCAGTAGTCCGTCGATACGTTATCACGTGGACTGAATCTCAAGGGACTTTCTTCCCTCTGTGGAAGCGCTAGGACGTAGAGGCAGGGTAGTTCCTTATCAAGAATTGCCGCTCTCGAGGACGCTGACGGAGGATCCACTCGGCTCGGTTATGATGAACTTTTCGCTCCCTCTTACGAATTTCCAGAAGTAAGTCACCCTGGCGCTCTCTCTCTCTCTCTCTCTCTCTTTTCTCCTACCCTGAAAGACGGTTTAACGATTAGCGTCAAAAGCTCATCCTCATCCTCGTCATCCTCATCCTTATGTTCCCGGTAGGTGACACGATGATTTTTACCCCGCCTTTCTTCTCGCACCCGAACGTCATCCACCCCCTGTATTGTGCCTGATTGCTGACCAAGCCTTAGTACGAAAAATAATGGGAAACTCGAACAATCAGCTCGCTGAACCCCTTCGAGACCTGGTTCACTTTTGAAAAGCCGTAACTACCCGCACCCTGAGAATAATAGTGTGTCAAGAAATTTAATACCGTGAAAAATGAGGAATTTTCACTGGACCACCCTTTCTACCCTGGGAGCTCGTTAAGGGTGCAATCAAAATTCTATGAGCTAAGCTTATACTTTTTATAACTATAAGGTCTTGGCGCTTCGATATGTCCTACCTGCATACGCGTGTGTAGACATTCGACAATGTGTATAGTATATACATATATATGTATCTTTCTTATATACATGAAAATCAGAGAATTGCTAGCTTAGATGTTGCGGTCGGGTTGCGAATTTAACGGGATTCTCGTTATTTGACTTTCCCTATATTGCTTCTGGCTTTCTGCGCTCGTTCCTTACTTCGTCTTTGGCTTTATTATTTTTTTTCATCCTCGCCCTTCCGCTCCTGAGCACCAGTACTCACGCAATCGTAGATGCACTTTAACGAGAGCTTTTCAATTCTTTATGCACCGCCTCTTCGGAAATCATTAGACCGCGAGTGAATCTTTTGAAACTCCAGGACGTTTTAATGACGATAAAGAAAATCTTGAATCATGAAAGGAAAACGAAAGAAAACGAAAGAATGAAAAGAACAAACGAAGCGACGCTCGTACAAAAAGCTAAAGAGGTTCATTCATACCCGTTGATTATTGAAGGTACTCCTTAACGTCAGCAATCTTCTTGATCAGCGTCACTAAAACTCATCTTGATTGCTTGACAGCGGCATCGATTGATCCCAACTCGTTGATGAGTTCCTGCCTTGGCGTTTAATCTCACGACCCAAGTCACCGGGAGTTCACAATTCTCTGGTCACTGCTCGAGCTCGTTCGTCGTGTTTCCCTGTTCGGTTTTTAGTGGGTCGATAAGAATTTTCACCAGTAGCAAACTCTGTTAGGTCTTCTTCACAATCCGAATATCTGGACCATTTTCTAACCTGCCCACCAATATACACGCAACGGATCAACAGTTAAAATCTCTACTGTAAATATGACACAGCATCCGTTTACGTACAAGTACTAAGAGAGAGAGAGAAGAGAAAGCCGGCTCCAGTACCTGCCACGATCTTGTCGCGAGATGCACTGGCCGGTTCAGCCCTTTACTCGGTGGGTAGCAGCGGCGGGTAGAACCGTTGGTCCTATGAGAGGAGACGAGGAGGAGACGAGGAGAATCCTGGCAAGAGGGGCTGATACACAAGTAGGATGAGGGAAGCTGGGACCTACCAGCTCAGTGCTGAAGATCCTCGTGGTTAAAATAGGGTGCTTGCCACTATTTTTCCTTATTTCTTTCTTACCCTTACTTCTTGTCACTTATCTCCAGGACTCTTTACAAAGTGAGATTACGTAGCTTCAGAAAGCTTACCCATCGTCTAATTGACTCTGAAGAAATCGACGCATCTGCAACACCAAAATGGATGAATTCGAAATGCAGCATATCGTAAAAAAAAAGTCCTTATGTCACCTTAGATCCTGGGTATCGTGTACGTGTAACCTGTTCGATCTTGTTCGTAGAAAATTATATTTCCAGTGCGTAAAGGTATATCGTCTCCGGTGAAGATTGGTGTTATATGTAGCCTGCAATAAGAAACTACTGACCCTGGTTTCTCTACATACGTCAGGGAACCTAAGATTAACGATAAGCCGACCCGATTCGAATTTCGTGGTAATAGGATAGCTGGGGGATTTTTAAGGATAACCCTGGAGACACGTTCCTGGATGCTCTCTCTGGCGCAGGCGTCCTTGCCGCCCCACCCAGTTGCGAAATCGCACGTATATGCCTCAAGCTATGCTTACGTATACTCTTAACGCACCTTGGTACGCATTGGCCATGTTCACCATCTTCTGGATACACAAGCACGCACGTACAGACACACATCCTTTCTTTTATAGTTCTCCTCGTTGTCTACCTATACACTACAATCGCTTTTTCTACTTTCCTTCAGAATTCTATGTCCTTATGGACCCCTCCCCCCCCCATATCCTTTCTTTTCTTCCATCTATATGTAAAGACTGTTCTATAGATTAAGGATTGCCACACTCCGGTTATCCTATGTGATACTGGTTCAGGTTCAACTGGTATACCTAACCTATAAGTTTGCTAGGTAGGTAAAGGTTACAACCCCTCCCTGCCAAATCCAAAAGAGAGTGGCATGTATTCGACACCAGGACTCTATACCCTTCTCTTCGGCCTAGGCCCAGTCCTAATTTATGACGCCTTAATGCCAAACAGATAAATCTCTCCTGTGAATTTATTTCCGGAAACGGAAGTAAACCCCTACAACGGGAATGGTTCGGTACGGTTTATTAGTCCTCGATTTTCTAGAGTTCCCTGTGCTCGATTCTCCTCGTCTCTTAGCTTTTCCATGAGGAAACTCTTTTAAGGACTTTATGTTTTTCCTTCGACCTCCTCTGGGTTTTTAGCTTTATTGGCTTCCCACTGTTTACGCTTGTTATATCTAAGAGAAACCTGAAAGGCGAAACTTATTGGATTCGCCTTGACACTCCACGTCGTAACTCTTTATAACTCCTGAGAGGCAACTTTGTCCTACTCGATGAATGCGCCCTTTACGTCTTCCTCGAGTATCCTTAACAGTAGGGGTTTTACTTCGGGTCTCTGGGTATATAAATGGCCAAGGATATTTGATAATAGACCTTTCCTTGGGGTAAGCTTCAATTTCAATTCCTGGGGACGTTCCTGTTTTACCCAAACGTTAACGTCGACCTACTGTTTACTTGTCTAGACTAATTTCTCTTCTTCCGTGTTCCTCTCTTCGCACATATATCCAATCGTTTATCTTCCTCCAACGGGTAAACTAATTGGAACACAGCTACCCTGTGTTCCAATTCCCACAGAGTTCGAAGGACTGAAAATTAATGAGCTTGATACATAGCTATTCTTCTTTATTATAACGTTCCAAGGTAGAGCTGTTATTCCGATTCCCGATCTCCGTGATATTCAACGTTATTAAGCTGCCAGTAAGGTCAAAACGGTTTTAACATTTTTTTATCGACCTTTGACGGTGGTATCGTATAATGGAGAATTTAAAGAGCCAATGCTACTTCTTTATTTATTGTTATACCCTCAGCAGAAATAAGTACCGGTAATCGGATTACAGCACACCTATACTGCGTGTATATGACTTGAAATTTTTATTTTTTGTTACATAAATTTATATTAAAAGTTGCAATTTAAAGAATTTATCATTGTACTGAACTCTCTTTGAACCTTTTAATATCGTCAAGGAGGATTCTTAACAGCTAACTCATATTCTTGGAAGTCTTAGTACTGACGCAGTCCTCCTCGTCTGA
Organism: Calameuta pygmaea; assembly: GCA_031762395.1. Lineage (NCBI taxonomy): Eukaryota > Metazoa > Arthropoda > Insecta > Hymenoptera > Cephidae > Calameuta > Calameuta pygmaea. The sequence goes on from JASANN010000600.1 coordinate 602,351, forward strand.
CAGCTGGTTGCATCATTCTGTTTGGCGGTGTTATGGAAATATCCAGATAGTCTCCAATAGTAAATCTGGCATAGAAAATTTTATTTTTTATTTCTGCATGCTATCGAGTGTAAGGTATAATAATACATTCATTATTCTGAGTACCTTGCTTGCGCTAAAGTTTTATTGTCATCAGCTCCTTTTTGTCCTGAACAAGTCACGCCAATTTCTCGCATTCTGTATCCAGAGTTTCGCAGCTCTGGCGTCACCAAGGAGAAATCAAAGTAGGTTCCTTTACTTCGAGCATCGGGATTAACTTCCTTCACCAGGCCTGTGATTTCTCTTAACGTTGCATCCATCCTAAACTCATATAATCTCAGTTATTGCAATTCCCTTACATATGTGACGTTACAATAGTTTCATTTCATTCGATATATTTTTACCATGTATAAATCTGTAGTTCGTTAGATGGCACGTTGCCTCTGCTGTACTCCATAATATTGTGATGTCGCCCATTATTACAGAAGACACGAAGAAGGAGAGGGCATGTCTAAAAAAAGATTAATGACATTAATAAACATTATACATTGTACAGTAATACAAAAATATGAACAATCATTTGCCAAGAGGTTAGGAAAAGCGTCAAATACGTTTCTTTACCTTTTCTCTATCAACAGGTTTTTCTGGAAGCTGCTTCTCATCGACTACCATAGATTCTAATGCTGATGTCATACTTTAATATCTTATTTGCATTAAGGTACCAAAGGAAAAATCAAATTTTTCAATCAAAAATGTATACACAGAAGTAACTTTGAGGACGCTTCACTGTCGAAAACTAATATTCAACAAATCACTATATATATATATGTATGCAACGCTATAACAAAAAATCACTAACCTACTAAATTCCCTAGATTTCAAATATACTAAAAAACTGGTGAAGGGGACACACACACACACACATTTACTTTTTTTCTTTTAAATTACAATCTTACAAAATCCTAGGTATAAGTGGATACTTATGTAATTCTATAAAATGATACAATAGCAATATTTGTTAAAGTAATCCATAAATTTGAATATATTATATTCACAAAAGTTATTTTTATTTCATCAAAGATTCGATTGGATTCTCAATTTTGTATTTTCTGATATTACCATCTCTGGATGCTGTGAAAACAAAACTTTTACCATCCCAAGCTATGCCATAAATTGGATCGAAATTTGATCCTGTCAATTGGAGACGAGGTACCGAAGCAGTATTATGATGGAGAGATTGTACTTCGTATCCCACACAAGAACCATCTGCTAGTCCTGCCAGTAACAATTGTTCTCTTACTGTTATCAAGGATTTTACTGGGCTGTTACTTTCATGAATGATCCTGCTCGATGTCAATTTAGAATCCAAAATGCTTATTAAGTGAATCTGTATCAGACACAAGATATGATGTATTAGTTGTTTTGTTATTAAAGAAAATAAATATTGTAATTACCTCCCCAGTGTCCAAGCCAACTGCTATGGTTTCATTATTAACCATTGCTATGGCTGTTATAGGAGAATCCAAAGTCCTCCTGGATAATTCTGCTCTTGCCCTTACACCAATTAACAACAACAAGCCATCGTCACCACCAATTGCCAGAATCTTGTCTTCGGTTCCAACTTCTTTTTCTGAATATTCCATTTTAGTTGGTGGTAAGACCAACCGATTAGACGAAGTTAGAACGCAACAGGTAATACTCGTGTTTTCTAATTTACACAGGATACTGAGGCATAGAGATTCTCCAACATTCCATAATCGAGCTGTACCGTCTCTAGAGATTTAATTTACTCTTTAGTCTGAGGGCATTTATATTACTACTCTGTGGAAGATATTTACTTATCAATATCTTTCTTACTTTGATGTCGTGATGATATTTTTGCCTCTATCAATAATGGCAAGATCTGTCACAGGACCTGTGTGTTCTCCAAGAGTAACAGGACATCGTCCAGTCATGGCACACCATATTCTTGTTCTCCAATCTGCTCCTCCTGCGAGGACAACAATACCCGAAGGGAAGAATTTACATCTGTATATATCACCAATGTGTCCTTTTAGAGTACACTAAAATTAATTGAATTTTTCTTTAGACTGTATATATGGTACATTTCATTGATTCTGTAACGTTTAATAATATATTTACTCTTATGACACCTCTCTCCGTTTCCCATATAAATAAATCTCCCTGAGATCCAGCCGATACACCAAGTCCTCCAGAAGAAATATCGATACTAGTACACGCTTTATCATGTATTGTAAAAGTAGTTACTGGAGCATGAAATGCAGTGATTACCCCTGAAGCTATATGTTTCAATGTAACTGAATCTCCATGATATGCTACTATTTCAAACCCTTCGGAGCACGATATCTTTCCATCAAGTAGTTGAAGTTTTCCTGTGACGCTGGCTTGATCTGTAATACAAAATCCAATGATCGAGTACTTCCTTATTCATGATAAATTGAAAAACTTTCTCAAAACCGAATTACCTCTATACTTGTAGGATATCCAAGCTTCTTTATCGCGTCCTCTACTTTCAAAATGGTATTATCAGTGATGAAAATTTCTTAAAATATCAACTGGGTTACAAGCATAAATATTTAAATACCTCAGACACTTGTTCCAATCGCTCTGAATTGACAAAAAAGGAATAATATCTTCAGAAGCCATGTCTTTTAAATTCTCGTATATTTTTCTGGAAGGTCTCAGTCTCTGATTAAACTCAAATAAATAATGCGTAGAGTACATTTATTTTTTACTGAATCATCTTCAGGAACTCTCTGGACTGTTCTGGACCGGCATCGCACAGTGGCGTACTCTCAAGTTACCTGACGTGATCAGCTGGCAAACTGACAACAGCTTAGCCACGCTCTTGCATACAAGTCTTGCAATTCGCTCAATTTTAAACGGTGGGGTAGTCGTCTTACAGAAGCACTAAGACGACTTTAAAATTTAATCAGAAGCGTCGCTGTGTTCGTGCGACCCCTTATGCATCTCACTTTACACTCATCTACAGTTGGCTGTAGAAGAGAGAAATAAGAACGCGTCGCTCGATCGCAACGCCTCTTGTGGTCGTGAGGCGAAATGAAAGATGCTTATTTAAGAACACTACTCCCTCTATCGGAGTTGCAAGAACTATATGTAAGACCGTAAGCATGGCCGCCACGAAAACATTTAGCAGCAACAATGTGAAAGCAAAGATGAATAGGGAGATCGCCAATGGGCCAATATTCTTGAAAACAATTTTATTTTCAAGTCGAGTCGCTGGAGTATGGATATTTGGAAACCTCTATTTAAATTATTATCCACGCTTGGGGTTTGCGTATGGTTCGACGGCCCTCCGCTTAGGTGGCGCGTCGACGTCAAAATAAAATTGTTTTCAAGAATATTGGCCCATTGGCAATCTCCTTATTCATACTGGTGATTGCTTAAAAACTTAATTGAACGTACAATAAATATTATAATTTACAGAAAATATATTTATAAAATTAGCAGTACATTTTCTATCATTTTTATTGTATTATAATTTTATACGGAACTACATAAGATTCATTGCAAAGGTATGAAGACACAAATTCACTTTGTCAATTAAAAATTATTTTATCTTATAATTCTGTAGATGACTAAATTAATGGAGTGGCTCCTCTTCGCGACGACCTTCTTAGCGATTTGGATTGCTGCATTAACTGGAAATATTCATCCATCCTTGGTCTCCGAATGGAGGTCACTTATTCTTCTGTTGCCAATCATCTCCTTGTTTCTCTTTGGTCTCTATGCAGCCACTGTTGTTATCTACCGTGTCTTCACTTTCAATAACTGCGAAGAGGCTGCTATAGAGTTACAACAGGTTCTTAACATCGCAGTTTAATTCAACGTAATAAATGGACCAGCGATTCTCAGAGATTGAACGATATCTATTCTCTGTTTCAGCAAATCAAAGAAGCTAAAGCGTTTCTTAGAGAAAGAGGAATCACTATCAAGGAGAATTGACAGTTTTGCAACTATACTGATTTCCAGATGAATCTGAGACATCGCAAAGACAAGGGAACAGGATACCTCTGGAAAGGAAATGCTGGTAATCGTTGTATCGTGTCGTTTATTTCAGCGTTGAACTTTCTTCCCTGTGAATTGCATTCTGTATAATCACACGTTGTTCTTTTAAAACATATAAATATATTTTTATCCACAATATATATAATATATACGTGTCTTTATATATATGTATATCTATATATTGACACGACTCTTGAATATCTCCTCGTAGAAGAAAAAAAAAACAATACTGAAAACAGTTTCTAACAACAATTATAAAAAGAAGTAAGGTAATAGAAAGAAACATTTGTTAGAAACAACAGGATATAAACGTAAAATTATACTTTTCTATGAACTAGATAAAAGAAGGAATACTTCATCCCCTCGGTCCCTGCTATCCATTAACCAATCTCATATCTTCCCCTTCTATTTTGCTCCGTTCAACTGAAGAGAAACACAAAAATTCAAATAGAAAACAATAAAACAATTTCCTTCCCTTGTTATTTCTTTTGATTGACGTAAACTGAATATTATTTTAATCACTTCACCTACTTAAAGAAATCTACGAAATTCTAATCCGTCTAGCAAAATGTATCTTAAAAGAGAAGCAATGTTCTCTTTGTTATTATCTTACCTATTCTCTTAAACGTTACTGTCTTTTTTGTCTTTCTAATTTATCATTACAAGAGTCGATGCAGGACATATTAATCAAATCCTTCATGCGAGCGACTTCTCCTCGTTCCTGTAATAATTCGTATAATAATAGTAGCGCCGTTAAACGTAAAAAGAAATAAAATAAAAGATAAAATATCCTTTTGACTCCACATCACGATCACACTTTAAATCGCGAGGATTCATTTACAAAAAATGGGGCAGTGTCCGGTGTTAGCGCTTTTGCGTTTTCATTCGTAAAGCGGAACCATTTGGCCACGAGAGATATCCTGAGAAAGTGACGTTGCGTATTGTTATCATTACGATTATCATTGTTATCGATATCAATATAGATAAGAAATATGTGTGCGATCCCTTATAAAACGAAACGTCAACTTCTTCCCGGGCTTTCTTGTTGAAATTAAAGAGAAAGAAACAGAGATTTCTCGTCTTCATATCGTAACGTGTGATGTACAGGTAATAGCGATTTTGGCATTTGGATTTTACGATTATGTGTAATAATGGGGAAAAAATACAATACATATGGGTATTGTGACTTCATAGTATCACTATGTATGTACACATACAGAAAGGAATATGAAGATGCTGACGCAAATAGGTTTGGAATGCTGATACCATTTGGATCAATCACAGACAGAGAACTTTTGTTAGAGAAGTTTTCTGTATCATAGAAACTGAGATTCTTTAAACGAAACTCTTGAATACTCATTACGTGGGACGGGGTCAGAAGACCAAGAGGGGGTTCTGAAAGAATTCGAATGACTGAACCATGGCACACGCGTTGTCTGCAGTTTCCCCAGGTGTAACGGTACCTGGGAAGAATCCCTGGAATAATCGAGAACGAACTAAAGGTCGCTCTGCGACTTCCTGTAGCTGCCCACTACGTACGCAACCACCGTTGCATGGTCCAACTTCCCAGGAACCATGGAATTCTTGTCCATTATCTTCTTACGTCGGTTATACTGCTCAGCCTTAGACAGCGGCACTAGCTGGCCGTCCTTACGTTGTGTATAATACAAATCTGTGTCCTCCAGGATACGACGCTTAGCTGCAGTTATGCGAATCTGTTCCCATAATCACATGACAATCAGATGGGTGTGGTGTAAATAAGAGTTGGGGGAATCGAAAGTTCTGGAAGACACTAACCACAAAATCCAGGAGAAGTTCGGAGAGACGTTTGGCGCTGTCACAAGGTGGACCTTCGCCAGAGACACCGCGTCGCAGAAGATCGTCCATCCTGAGTAGAGTCAATTCATGACGTTGATAAGCACCGACAACAGGTAAATTGGTTCCGCCACTTCCACTGGAATCAATGCGACGTAAATTCTCTGAAGATTTGCGACGGGTTCTGCTCCTGTCCTGGGATTCGGATCGTCCTGGACGTTCAGTACCCGCACTCGAGTTACCAGCAGGTAACACAGCAAATTTCCCTACGACCGGGTCGAAGTTATCGGATACCCCGTCGCTTGTCAGGAATACGATGTCACCTTGGTCGACCTCCGTCATCGCCAGGGTGAGGTTATTTAATTCTGGATTGCAGCCATCCACAGGACCAAGCGCACCTAGTGCATCTCTCATATCTCTCATGCAATAGATGTCATGAGAGCCCTGGGTTATTTCTCGCACGCCAGTTCTCCTAAAAATAATTTCCTGGCTTTAAAATCTCTACTCGTGGCTACGTAGTCTCTTTCTGTCTTACCTGGAGTACACGTAAGCCAGACTGTCACCCACGTTACACGTGCACGCCACGTATTTCCTCTCGCCTCGAGTATTCGAATCGGACCGTGAGGTAGCTAGTGGCAATACTGCACAGACTGTCAGGGTAGTGAGCATCCCCTGTTCTTGAAGGATCAGAGAATGTGCCGCGTGAAAGGATCTGAGCAGAGCCACGAAAACGTCTCGGGTGGTTGTTACGGCTCCTCCAGGAGGAGGCGAGAACAGAGCCTTATTCAGGTACTCCATGCTACCGTGAACGGCGGATCTTGCAGCTATACTTGCTTTGGAACCTGGAGATTCATTTGTTTTTTTTTTTTAGAATAAGTAAAAGGACTACTTGAACAATATATCCTTTTTTATATGGGGACACTTACCCCAATTAACGCCATCGGCAAGTGCCAACACTGCTGCGTTCGGCCTTGCTGCTACTGCAAAACAATCTGCTATAGGTTCTCCACTATTCGTATTGTAAATTGGATTCTTCTCGTAGAGGGTCGTCGCGATTCCATACGCCAAATCATGAGGACTCGCCCAATTTGTTACGCCAGCTATTGCTATGCTGTTCGACGATCCTGGAAATGAATAATCACTTAAACTCTTTTGATTTAATTTATGAGTTTCATTACAAAATTAAGTTCTTTAAGTACAAGCTGATGTTGCGAAAACAATATATGTACTTAAAAATGTTCTTCTACAATCCATTGCACTCTCTTAAAAATACAAGGCAATCATATTATTGCTGTATCTGTAACAGGCAGATTGTTTAATAAATAACATAAAATATAGGATAAGAAAGCTTTATAAACTAATAAAACAAATATTAAGTAATTTCCATGCTAGAAACTAACTATTTAATATTTGAATTAAATGATTCTTGCAGCTATTGATTATATTAAGAAAATAAATATATAAATAATCATTCTACGAGCAAATCCAGGCAGCATGCTCATACGTGAGTATTAGTCTTGGCACCTTTATTGCTTTTTTGAAAAGGTGCAGGTGCGCTTTTTGACTTTCTCAAAGGATTCATTTCGGATGCAAACTCTGAGGGTGGTGGTATTATATCATTCCCAAAGTCTCCTTCGTCAAGATCGTCCAGGGTATCGTTCGAGATATTCTGCAGGTCGAACTGTACACCATTGTCATTGAGACTGTCGACGAAACCGACATTTTTTACCAGCTCCGGAGGTGGCTCATCAGGCTCGAAGGTGAAGCAACTCTTGGGTACAAAACCAAATTGGAAGTTGTCGAGTCTCTGACGAACCTTAGTATCGTAGTCGAGACTATCCTCCGTCTGAGACGTCGAAACCTCGGAAATGTCTGTGGTGAGATTATCCAGGGTGTCACTTGACATATTTCTACGTCTAGTCTCAGAACCGTTCTTCAACTCCAGACAGTCTCCTATACTGTTTCGTCTATGTAAATTAGTTCCCAACTCCTGAAGAAGATTCTCCTGAGAGTACTTTGTCTCAGGCTCGTATAACTTTCCAGCTGCCCTGATTTTCACTGTACTGTTGTCGATTGGACATAATGGTGCCTCCTTAGGGCGTATCATGAACCACCGGTCATGGGCCACAGAGAATATACAATCTGCTGAGCTGTTCACTGTATCCGATATAATTAAAACTAGTAATTATTTTAATATTCACGAATAAAATATTAATGCTGTTGCTGGTGCAATGATTATTAATATTTCAAATTTCGCAGACGTAGTCTCTTTCACACTCTCAGGTTATATGGGATTACCTTATCAATAAGTACTCACCAGCCCTATCGTGATCAGTTTGCTCAAGAATGTCAATGTAGTCCACATCTGGATCACTGATACTGAGGTGTCGTTGTTTTTGATTAACTGTCGTCAAACCTCTGTCTGGTCCTGTTACAGCAGCAAAAACCTCCTCATCTTGATCAATAGGTCCTAGTGGCTTTGCTGGGAGCTCCTCAGGGTTTCTACCATGTAATATCGTAGGACCCTCTGCTTTTTTCTCCTGTCTAAAAATGGATCATGGAAACAGAATTTCTTTGCTCTAGTAAAAACAATAAATTTTATGAACTTAAAAGCCTAAAAATAATATTTACCCATTCAGATAACGCGTGATAAAGCAACTTCCTGGAAAATCCTGATTTACTAATCTTGGACTACGTGGTGACTGTTCACCCTGTCCAATATTTTCTACAGCTGCTGCCAAATTACTGACTGATAGCTGTCGCATGAAACCAACAACCTTCTTCCTCAGGCTCGGCATCTTTTTAATGTATTAAACTAAGATCCTTTACAAATCAATCCTCCATGTTGTTATTCCACAATTATGATTCAGTGCTCAAGCATGATAATTTATTCCTTTATTACCATAAAACATCTTTGGCACAGACGTAGGATTCTAAAGGCTAATAACAGTCCGCAACTGAAATCACACAGAGACTTAGCACACGCATTAGCAGAACATCATTAATTATACAGTAGGCATTGACTAATTGCACAATTACTTAACTCATGCAGACGAATGATTAGTCGACCACAAGCATACAACCCAACAAAAAACTTAATAAAAAATCATCAAGACAATATATGAATATTAATTAATTAAAAATGAAAGAGAAGCACGTTTTACAACGTCATATAAAATATATTAGATCAACCATAGATACTAAAATTTAATAAATCCTTGACTGACACACATTCTTCTGCTTTATAATATCACAGTAGAACATACCACATGTAATGTTTCAATCGAATTCCCCACGAAAACACATTTTCTTATTGGAATGATGAACGTTTATCAGTTTAAAGCAGCCATGTTTAAAAGTCTGTCAGGCAGAAGGATGACAGCAGTATGAAAACAGAGAAAATAGGCTCAATATAAATTTAATAAAATTCAATAATAATAACATAATAAATTAATAAGCATCATTCGTCTCAATAATTTTAAATAAAACAGTTCAATTAACTATTATCATAAACAAATATTCAGTATCCCAAATGACACTGTCAAACAAATTGCCTCTTTACCGACGCCTATGGACGCAAGTGAGAGGTAACATGGTAGTCGAGGAGTGGGGATACTTTGAAGATCAGTGATTGGTCCAAGTTATCCATGGGTGTGATGGAGGGGGGAAGATCAGTCGTTTTCCAACACCATTGGCGGAGACAACAAAGCAGCTTTGTGATTATAACCATGAATCCTGTTAATAAATCAGTAATTGGATAATGATAAAATATTAAGTGGGATACAACGTATATATTTCCGCCTCGTGTCTAATTTTATACTTCAATTATATTTTGCATTACTCGTATTTAATTTACATTATGTTCTGCCTGGTTCTGCCCTAGTAGATGCTCTCTGTTATTTTTATATATGTATATGGATGTCGTAGTCACATTTGGTCCCGTGATGTGGTCAGTGCAGCTCTGAGCCACTTGGAGCGCGTTCAAAATGATTGTTTTTGCGTCAGGTAAACTTTGTAAACAGCACACGTGAACGATATTATTTAAATAAAATATGACGAGCACTAGCTTTAGTAGCAGTGAAATCGTGACTTTGTCAAAACTCGCCGAAGTTGAGGGTCAGGTTGTTAAAACGTCGAGTGACAATTTACTGGAGACGTATGATTTAGAAAAATGTGTGGAATGGTGCAAAAGGCACTCTCTGGAGAAGGTATTAATTTAATATTATTAATGTGCCAGTCGTCACTTGATAATACTTGAAATTTATTTAATATTTATTAAAGCATGTTATTCTACGTATTATATTTACTTGTAGCTGGAATATCAGTACTTTCGATACATTTTATTGATGTAAGGTTAACGAGCGCCATTCGTGATGTGCCTTTCTGCACGTACGCCGTTTGTTTTACTCTTATCTTTTTTTGTCGCTTTTATTAACAAATAAATAATAGAAAGATAGAGAATTATTGTTTTATTAATTATTGCTTATTATGTTAATGCTGGCTTGTCTTTTAATTTGATGTTTGTGAAAATCAAACATATGGTTGAACTTTGAAAAATAAATTTGTAATTATGAATATTTTTCTTTCTTCAGATTTGTCTACAATTCCCTGATGCCCTTTTAACCGACTCAGTGCAAATAGTTTTGTACTTGGAGAAACTATTAGGAAAAAAAGTTTATATTCTTGGCGATACTTCCTGTGGCAGTTGTTGTATAGATGAAGTTACAGCTCAGCATATCGATGCGGATGGAATTATACATTTTGGTCATGCTTGTCTCAATCCCACAAGTCGACTACCTGTCTTTCATGTATTACCAAAAAAGAAAATTGATGTGAAAGTTATCTGCGGGGAGTTTGAAAAATACTTCCAGGATCGAGATCATAAAATTCTTTTATTTTATGATGTTTCTTATGCCCATGCTATCGGTACGTATTAATATATGCATTACATTCAACAGTAATTGAAAATACATCGATTCTGTATTTATAAATGTTTCCATTGGTTTTTTCAGAATCCATTTATTCTACTCTCAAGCCAATTTTCAAGAGTCTCATTTTATCGACGTTAAATTGCACATCTAATGTGGGTTTTACCGACAATACAAATGGTAGTGTAATAGTTTTAGGTAGAAGTTATGATTTAGATAATGGCTATAGGATACAAGATTACGAGGCTGTTTTTCTTGGACCAAACGGAAAGACTCTCTCTAAACTAGCAATGACCATTCCAACGAAAAATTGGCATCATTCGGAAGGTCGTCAATTTCATGAATTCAGCGTACTAAGTTCTCCGTGGTTAAAAAGACGAAGATATCTCGTAGAGAAATTAAAAGATGCCAAAGTAGTTGGTATAGTTGTGGCTACGCTTGGTATAAAGGATTACCTCGAAGCCATCGATATGGCAAAGAAAGCTCTCAAAGCAAAGAATAAAAAATCCTACATACTCAGCGTTGGCAAACTAAATTCAGCTAAGCTCGCCAATTTCCCAGAGGTAATAAATACCTAAGAAACAAAATTCATTTCTTATTTATCTTCGCGTTATACATGGTAGACTAATTATAATTTTTTTTTCTCCTTCAGATGGATGCATTCGTAGTCATAACCTGTCCAGAAAACGACGTGTTTGATTCTAGAGAATTTTTCAAGCCAATGCTTACCCTCTACGAGGTCGAATTGGCCTTTAATAATTCGCGAGAATTCTCCACGCACTATTGCATGGATTTTAGACAAATATTATCCGGAGGGCAGAATTATGTTGAATTCAATGCTTCCGCAGAATCAGATGTGTCTCTGATCTCAGGAGGCATCCGGAACTTGGTGGAAGATCTACCATCAGTAGATCGTATGGATGCTCTGGTCACAAAGTCCCAGGGTGCAGTGGCAGTTGGTAAGGCTGGTGCAACTTATCTAATTGGCAGATCCTGGCAAGGTCTCGAACAAAGACTTGGTCAGGATTGCATACGACCTGTTGAGAAAGGACGAAGTGGACTGCCTATGGGATACGAAAACGAGCCTATATCACGTGAAAGTTAATATTAATGCTACCAGATAATTTATTTATAGTTTATTAATGAGCTCTCGACTTAATAAAAGATTTCATTACTAATATCGTCAATATTGATTTTTTTACCTTTAATAATCCGATTCTTACAGCCAACCAGAATTAACTCCTTGAAAAGATCAATTTAACCCTTTATGTCCCACCGATAAGCCGAATTCGAAAAAGTTACTAGTTTCAAATTTAAATAAACAGGGTATTCCCCGGCAAAATATATCAGGCATGCGCATCTAAAACGCACAATTGGAATAATTCAAAATCTTTAAGAGCTTGCATATCTGATTAGTCGCAGTGATTATTTATCAAGATTTAACTGTTATCTTAATTTATCACAATAAGAATTATACAGTATATACTTCGATCTGTCTATAAACAAGTTACAAAAGAAAATTTGTTAAATAAAATAGAAATAGTCGCGACTTATGTTTGTCAATACAAACTTTCACAAGACCGTATGGCCTAATGGATAAGGCGTCGGACTTCGGATCCGAAGATTGCAGGTTCGAGTCCTGTTACGGTCGTCGTAAGTTCATCTTTTTTTTTTTTTCCTGCAGAATCCAAAATCAATATACAAGAGTAAATTTCAAAATGATTAAATCCTCATTTCGTTTAAACCACTTAAAAATGCAGAACTATATAACGATTAAAAATATTATAAAAATCCGTACACGGTTATGTAACAGGCATATAGTTTTCATCCATTAACCACAGATTCCCCTACGTTACTTCGTTCCAAGGATTCCCAGCTTATCGTGATGCAATATTTGCACGAAGCGCGTAGCAGCCAAGGTAAAACCCCACGCGTATGGTATAAATGTATAATAACGAGTATACTATAGAGATATAGGTATGTATATTAATTTCAGGATGTCCAGAAATTATCGAGAGGGCACCGGTTCGAAGTTATCGATCGAAATGTCCTGGAGGAGGACGTTGAGCGCGCGCAAAGAACTCAAATATGTATAACTGAGAGAGAAACGTGCCATGAAGGAGTCTCAACCAGTTTCCCATTCGTCGTCAGCGGTCGCTGTCAGTTGGCATCAGTCAGCGGGTGACTGCCGAGCGGGAAGGTTCTTACACGTCCCCCTTAAAATTCAAGGGTGAAAAAATAGAGGAAGTAGAAAATAATCCTTATCAAAGATCAATTCCTAACCTCCTGTGCACCTTAATGACTAATTGGATGACCATCTAGACGTGATGTGAGCCATTTTATGTAAGTTCGTTAAGAAAGCTTTTCTTTAGCTTTTATAATGTTAAATGACTGCTTATACAGCTTTTTATTTATATTACTAAACTATAAGATTTGTCTTGTTTGACATTGCTTTCTGTTTCCTCATTCCTTTTGCCGCTGTTGTGTCTCTCTTTGTAATTTCTTTTCAGAATATGTGAAGTTGCCAAGTGGACTCTGCTTGGTGTGCGAGTATTATATCTCTTTGTTTACTTGGCTCTACGTCATATCTTTAAAAATATCGTTTTATATGATTTTATCATCTTTTGGCTCTCTTTGTACTCTCTTTGCGTGTACGTCTCTTGTATTTAACTATATACATTTTCTTGGCTTTTTATTCTTTCAGTGCTGTAATGTCATCCGTCACTGTACAAGCTGTATAGATGCTGAGCAGTGATTTAACTCTTTCATGATGACAAGATTGAAATTGCATTTGATAAATAGGACAGTTCCTTATCTATCCGGTATTCTATTTCTGTAGTATACAGTGCGTATTGAGTTACTGTCATTAAGCTGCTGCTTCAACTAGATAATTGTAATTACCAAAATAATCCTTTATCCGATCAGATTAGACTACAGATGATGATAAAACTTGGCTATGATTTACGCACTGTCATGGAAATTGACTGGATGTTCTGATACCCCGAGATATTAACTATTTACATCCAGGCTAAGATAGAAAAATTTCATAGCGTAAGCTAAAGTCTCTTATTCCTGTGTAATTCATTCATAAGATATTGTCCTAGATTTCATTGAAGTTTTCAATCAATAGAGTAACTCATGCGATACTCAACACAAATGAACTTCGGAGGATAAATGGATTTACAAACTTTGATTCGAAAGCTAATGGATTACCCCACTGAACTTGATTGATTATCAATTAGCAAATTATTTAATGTACAACAAGCTTGATAAGACAAGATACAATGAAAGATCTGCTAATTGAATACCACAAGAAGTTCAGTTAAAATATTCTTTAAGATATATCGACCTGATAAGATTCTTCACTTCCGGTTAGCCCTTTCAAGTTTGCCAAGCTTTTTTTCTTTTTCCTCTCGCGTAATTCCTTTTCTTTCTCTCTCATTAAAAGAACAACCAGCACGTGAGCGGTGTCCCCGTTCCTTTTTCTGTTCTCAGGTAGGAACTGTCGCGTGTTCCTCGATCAAACTGTTTGTGCGTGTATTGTAGCGATTTTTTTCTTTCTTTCACCTCTCATGTTCTCGTTTAACAGAACCGAGACGAAACACGACGTTTACACAATCTAGATTGTCGCTATGTAATTTTAACTTGAAATTCGCATTACTTCTTCTTCGTTCCTTATTCGATTATCACACACCCCCCCAGAGAATTGGCATTTATTGATAAATAATTCCATATCAGTGTCAACTCCTTTTCTACACTTTGATAATGGTATTTTCTTTTTTAATTAAGAAAAGATAACCAAACGCAGTCTTATCTTAAACACACTAAGTTTCTACTAGCTGTTACAGTCACTTAATATTGTTGAGGACAATTGAACGTGAATGATACACTTTGATCTCTCATTGATTGTTTCAACGATATACCTATAATCTATTCTTATATATTTTTGTTCCCCATGATTAAAGGTACTTTGTAATTCTTCCTCTTTTCATCTCCCCGTTCCCCATCCTCTATGTTGTTGCTTGTAATTCATGCATTATTGTCCAGGACAATTATCCGTGGCATCGACTTGTTCCTTGGGACTTGTGAATTTTTTAAGCCACAGCCTAGAGCTGCTCAACCTGAACGGAAAGATCGATCGCTACTGCTGGTATTGCTTACACCAGTGTCTAATATCCAATATTCTTCCAGAAGCTACGACGACGCTGACTCCACACATAATTGTTCTACTTGCAATCCTAATGACGGTCGTCGTAGCAAAAGGGACACCTTCCTCCGTGATGATTTCACCAATTGTTTAAATTGAAGAGGGTTCTGGCAGCGAGGATAAGCAAAAGCGACGTTCAATAAAATGCGACAATGCTCGATCTCAATGAAATAATTTTAAAATGGCCATCGCAAGCCCAACCCCTCAGCACTTTTCTCATTAAACTTCATGTTTGTCACTTTGACTTTCTGTTACATGCAGGCTCCGACCTAGTCCTTATACACGATGAGCCTCATTCTTTCCTCTTGCTGATCTTAATCTTCTACTTGGGACTTTCCTACGTTACTCATCGTCCTCACATTTCATCTTCTCATCCTGATGAAGCTCTCGCTCTTTAACGCCAAGTCTGTCCTGATAATTCTTTGGCGCTCCACATTGTCTCCTGGTTGCAAAACACTCTGCTGTTGGGATGCTGTAATTGGGATTGAATGCGTGCCAGATTATTTATAGGGATGGTGGTAGTGGCGTTCTTAGGGAACGTCGCACCAGTATCAAAAACTATGTATTCTGATACTTACTCCTATAATTAAAAGCAACCTATCGTTGGGCTAACCTTATATTATTTTGATTTTTGAAAATTTTTTTCCATGCCAGCTACCTCACTGCCTTGATGAATTAGAAAATAGAGTCTGCTTGCTGGTCCTTTTTTTTTTTTGGTAACTGGAACTGAATGTATGGCAGATTATTTATAGACACTCTTGTGGAATTCTGGATATTAAATCCAGTGATAAGTTCCATCAGCGATAAACTGTGCTACCAGGTAGCCGAATTCGCGAATTTATTTGATCCTGGTAACAGTTTGCAGAGCATTAGAAATTTTAATAAACAGCCAGGATCGTGGCCTTGGCCAAACGCCGCATAATGAAATGCATACTGCCGTCGAATTTTCGAACTGGCTGCTGAATTCATGAATATTTAGACCACGAACATCTACTTCGTTCCTATTACTTTGCTTTCGATCGGTAACTCCTCCAATAGGTCGACACTTTTACGAAGCCCTGCCTCTATTTTACATTTATATGTTACCTTGTAAGGATTCCCGCTGATCTTTTGAAACGCGTCACAGTGTCAGTTTATTCCTGCATTTCGTTTCAGAGCACAATGCTACGCCAAGAATATATGCGCTGCGCAGAAAGTAATGGACTCATGGTGGTGGACCAGGCCAGAGCACGTAGATCTCGCCTGAGCCAGGACACCTGGAAGATATCGCATCGCACTCTTCGATAGATGAGACCCTCCAGCATCCCAGTACCAGGCTCGGTCCATCAAGAGCCGAACTATCCGAATGGTTCCTGTCCGCCCCGTTGGAGCGCTGAGGTTTCGTTCAGTTCGAAAAATCCAGACGACGCTCGATGGGCGCGCGACGCAAGCCTCGGCAAGAGCGTCGGGCTCTACAGGCTACGGGGAGAACTTGGTTCCGGGAACTTCTCCAGGGTCAAAATGGCAATTCATCATCCGACCAATGGTTCGTGACTTTTTAAAATATCTATCTGTCCCTTTGAGTTTTTATTATTTTTCAAATACCCCAGTTTCCTGTTTGGCGTTTCAGAAAAGGTCGCCATCAAGATCTTGGAGAAAACGAAGCTCGACGAGAAGACCAGGAGGATGTTGTCCAGGGAGATAGCTACTATGGAAGGAATTTGTCATCCCCATGTTATCCGACTTTTTGAAGTGGTGGAGACTTACGCTAGGATACATCTGGTGATCGAATATGCTCCAGGTGGAGAGTTATTTGACAAGATATCCGTAAATGGGAAGTTTAAGGTGACACGAGAATGTTTATCGAATTTTTTTATAGCTTTGTAATAAAGTATTTCATGTTTATTTCTCTGTCCAGGAGGAAGACGCGAAGATCCTCTACTCGCAAATTCTATCTGGTGTCAAGTATATGCATTCCCTGGGATTTGTACACAGAGACATCAAGGCTGAAAATGTATTCTATGCAGGACCAGGTATAATGGTTCTCCCACGTATTTTCGTTATGACTGGATATTTATTCAGAGCTTGAAAAAATATTTTCAAAGGTCTCGTGAAACTTGGAGATTTTGGATTCAGCACTCGTCTTACAGAAGGTCCGGAACAGATGCTGAAAACCTTCTGCGGCAGTCCGCCGTACGCAGCGCCAGAACTCTTCAGGGATGAATCTTATTTAGGTCCCTACGTTGATATTTGGGCACTTGGTGTATTATTGTATCTGGTAGTCACTGGGACTATGCCCTTCCGAGCCAGGACTGTCCTAGGCCTCAAGACTCTCATTCTCGATGGAAAATTTATCATTCCCGAGCATGTTAGTCTACCCTGCCGAACACTCATTCGAGGAACTTTAAAGCAGACTCCGCTGGAAAGGTTAAAAATTCAGGAGATGCTCGACAGTGAGTGGTTCAAGGATATTCCTTTGCCATCAGAAACTCCGCCACCTCGATGTCTACTTTTGCCTACGATTTCTGGTGATCAAAACCAGGTGAGTTCCTTGGAATATCGTTACTCGAAGCATCTATGATTGAACGACATATCGTTTGAATAAGTAAAATCGTAATCCATCTTCTTGCAGATATCTGCAAGAGAAAAGGAAGCTCGGACGAAGCTAGAGAAGCTGGGAATTGATTCAGCGCTCCTAGCGGCACATTCGCCAAGCGGTCCGCGGTCGAGTGTCATTGGTACCTACAGAATAGTCATGTACAGATTATCAAGGATGACTCAGAGTCATTCTGTGAAGCCAGTCGTGACAAATCCAAAGACTCCGCCATCGCCAAGACCGAAAAAGGGCCAGAAGTCCAAGATGTGTTCCATACTTTGATTTTTGAGAGTTCATCGTGTTCCTTTTACCACAGACTACACGGACATCCTAAAATCATCTTCAAGATGTCCTAAGGACCATGTCGACCCATAAGATCTCTTAAAGATGACCTTAGGATTTTGGTGTTGTCTGGGTAAGTTTCCGTTTTTGGCGGAGCCGCAGTGGCGACATCTACGTTCTGCATAAATTTTCAAGACTTCAGAGGACAGTCGACCTGCCGGACAGCGACTATATTTTGTGACATCGCGTTTCTTTGATCTGCTACGCTGAGAAGATTAGAATCCATAATTGAATTGTTATAATGAACGCAGGAGCGAGCCCAAAAGTTACGGGCCAGATCTTGGATTCACCTAATCGTCTCCTAAGATTATCTCTATTACTCTGACGGGTTGTTATACCTCGAATCTAATATATGATCTAGACGCGGGCGTCTAGTTCAAAACAATATGTACAGTACCTCAAAAAATATATGGAGTTAGACGAATTATATATAAATATGCGATTAGACGATATTTTATTAATGAAAATCAAACACTGGTTTAATCTCCTTATCATACTGATCGTCATCGTTGCTTGATAATATCTTATCAAATAGACCGGTCAATTGTAAATGAGAAACGCATTCTTATCTACCAAAAATTATTGTTTATCATTAAAATATACATGTATTTCAAAGGCAGAATAAGCATTATCATGGACAACACAACATACTGGTGGGACCTTAATTATACATATAACTATATATTAGATGCCTTCCTTACGTCTTGTGAAAAATAAGCCCCTTGCCACTGATCTTGCTTCTTGTTATCTTTATTCATAGATTCCACAAGCTCCCAATATTTATTATAAAAAAAAAAAAAAAAAAGAAAGATTAAGTGACAATCCATAGCTTTGAGTTTTATATGGACTGTGGAAAATTTGGCCAATAAATTAGCGAACCATGTTACTCAGTGCCAAGCTTAAGAACAAGATGGCTCCTCCTCCAAGTCTCGTGAAGGAGTCACCTGGTGCACCGCTGACTCCTTCACAAGCCTTAGGCTTTGGACTGTCAATATATTTGCATAATATTCCCTTGAAGTTCGTCCGGGACTTAGTGTTGTCATCCTCATTGTAGACCTACGAAGGAGATAGAATTTCATTTTTTGTTCAATCAAGAGTCATTCTGTGATACTCACATTCTTAAAAACAATAGCAGGCACCGATGTCAAGGGTGGTGACAAATCTTTAGTGTCTTTCTCGTTCTGCTGCACAAGCTTGATCACTTGGGCTGTATTTGCACAGACCTCCACTTGGTTTATCGGAACATTATTCTCAGCAGCACACTGAAAATCAATAACTATCACCAATTGTTCCTTCGATACCAGCAATAGTTTTTGCTGTTACAAAATTATGCTTTCACCTTCTTCGTAGGATATTCATCCTTAGTGTTGCCCAGCCTCATCAGACATCCCAAATATGTAATCAGCATGTTGCTTTTTTCCTGACCCAAAATATTTATGGCACATGCCTGGATCTTATTGGCAAAGCATTCTGTAGCACCATGTGAACATTGCATTGTGATATTTTCAGCAGTGACATTAATGATTTTTGCTTTTCCAAAGGGGATCAGCTTCAGGTTCAAATCTACCGACTGTTCGAGCTCATTATACGTGGGTATCAGTTGATCCTTGAAGAAGGCTTTGCTGTCCGGGCACAGTGGCTCGTAATACACGGTAACGTTGATGGCCTGTTAAAACACAAATTTTTATTTAATCTCAATATTTTATTTTACGAGAATCCAAATCAAAGAAAACTCAAATTATAAGACACCAAAAATGACAACGTCGATCACTCTGCAGGTGGGCCTATCGTTTATGAGTGAAAATAACTGATGAATAATATTGGGAACGAAAATTTCAATTTGGATTTTTATAGTAACAAGAATAATATGTAGAGAACTGCCATGTTATAATTATCATTGTAATTTTGTAATTATAGGTATCAACTGGGAAAACTGTGATGTTTAACCAAAGCTTTTTTTAAAGGGATGTTTTATTTTAAACATTAAGGCATTTTAAGCAGAAACTCGCAAAGAACTTAGATACGACGAGATACAAAGTGTTTATTTGCATCTTCACAACCACAAAAAAAAACGAATAACAATTATCACGCTCCAATACGAAGTACACAGAGAGAAATAATAGAACATTGCAGTCTAGAACGACCAGATTACGCAGTAACGATACTCCTAGAAATTACTTTTTATTAAGAGACAGCGTACTCAATTTTTGTGCAATATTAGCCAACGCTTTTTTCAGTTTCATAATTCTCGGTTTAGCGTTCACGTTTTCTTTGAGCAGCATCTACACACTCTTTGCGCCATTGTCGGTATATACTTTTATCAACAGAGAAAGAGTTTTTTCAATTTCTGCACTCTTCCTCGACATTCCTACAGACATATTGGTTCTAAGAACTTCAAGTGTTTTGATAACGTCAGCGACCTAAACTTTTCTGGTTCTTTTCTTAATTCATTTTGTGAACAGACCATGCACGCCTCATATTCATCTCTATTCGCAAATACCAAAAGTACTTTGATAAGGTTTGCCAATATTTGCACATCAAAAATAGCGTTGGTCTTCGTCCTTGTCAAGATCAGGCAAGGTCAACTCTCTTGAATTGGTTTCGTGGCCATTTAGAATGGACTAGTTGCTTTTTTTAAAGAGTTAATTCGTCGAAGAGTCGCAGTTTTGTAACTTGCTTCAGTAGCTGAGGAGCGTCGAAAGTGAAACCAGTATGAACGCGTTACTCCCTTTGCAATATTTATTTTCGGGAACTTGAAAAACTGCAGCATGGCTGCTCTTGATGGACTCTTCGGCATCCACTCTGTTGTCGGAGACGAAGACTTGTGATTTCTGTTACAGCTTTCTCAGGAAAGATGTAAACATTGAACTCTTGTTCTACGTACCTTGCTGCTGCAATCTGGCACATTTTGACATTCTTTACAAAGCCTGACGTTTCCAGATCAAACAATTATACGCAGTGCATTGATTTGTTCTCTTGGTTTATCGACGAGTTCCTCCATTCCTCCATCTTATCGGATCGTTTTTGTATTTGCACTACGTGCTGCAATCGGTGTGATCATTAAAGACATATTGCGCAATGCTCAGTAATGTCTCTTGAATCCTTTGAACGTTTCCTTTGTTCGCTTTCAATGCAAATCCAAAACAATATGTCGCACATTTGATAGCTTCAGTAGAAGACTCTTCATGGCGCACAGGTTTTTTTAGCTTGGTTAAGATCCTTCCCTTTTACAATTTTGTGTTTTCCCTTCTAACTGCAGCTACAGATGAAGAATCTCCATTGCCAATCAAAGTTCCAATCATAACATTTTCACCTTTCAATATGTCATTATACGTAGCATTTCATTGCCATATCTGGCTCCATAGACTTGAAGCTTCTTGAAAAATTGGCACCACAATCATCATCGCTGAACTGCCCATAATTGCTGTTCGTACACCATTTCATTGCATATCTTAGAACTTTCTTTGATCGAACACCAATCAAGGTTCCTATTATTTAGAGTTTGTAGTGAAAACCAAGATTCAAATTTTATATAAAATACAGACGATGCATGATATAATTAAAAGCAATTGCTATTCTGCAATGGCAGTAAGTACACAGACTGAACACCTTTATTGATACTCACTGTGGAGATAAGGAAATTGAAGATAACTGCATATTAAATTAATCTAACCAATGAGTCGAAAATTGTTAAAATTTTTGGACACCTATCATACGTGGTATTCTGGTACTTCTGTCATAAAGAAATCTAATTTTTCATTATTCAAATTAAATGATTTTTTCCCTAGAAAACTTTCATAGTGTATTGGACTCCATTTTTAGAAAGAGCAGCTCCTTATGTAGTAATATAGCTTCTCAGACACGAACCCTCAGACTTATTTAGACATATCACTGAAGCAAAACATAAAGCAATTTGGTAATACGATACATATAAACTTTGTAAATATATAGATAGCTTTCAAGCATAAGATTTTGCTTTTATAATGACAAAAATATTATATAAAATGATACATACTGAAGTGTTATGACAGTCAATTCGTTTCTGAGTCAAATATTTTCAAGTAATTTTCTTTCGCCACTGACTCCGCAGCTTAACCAATAGCTTGCTTATGGTGTTTCATTAAGGCCCCATAAACTGATCATTCAAGACTAGTGGGAAAGCGTTAACATGTGTATGATCCATGCCAACATCAATGATGGCTGTAAAGTACAAAGCGTAATTCAATTTGTATGCAACAGCTGCAAACCGCATAATTCATTTGAACAAAAATTAAAATAAGAAGCTTCAGTCACAGAATTATTACGGAATCACAAATGAAAACCAAAGAGCCATCCCGATGTAACCTATTTTTATGAAAATCTGCAATGCATGTATAAAAAGTAAATGTACTTGCCTACAGCTGCCTTGGTATCTACACTACCGTAACAAATTTTACCAGCTGGTGTTCTGTTTTGAAAATCTGTGTGTACTTTCTTGATCCCAAAGCATACGTGGCATCTCACATTGAATTTTGAAGATAGTCCGAAGGAAAGTTCTTCTTAAAAATTCTTTAATAATGGTGCTTGATCACAAAAACTATACCAAAGTAGATTAACCAAAATAATCAGGTTTATTATATACGACGACCTACAGAAAGCAGCCAGGATTTAGGCGCTTCGCGTATCCTTGGTCGTTTTGCAGCAGAAAAAACATTTACTCGCCATTCAAATTTTCTTTTTGTAATAAATTCTCCTTTATATCGTAGTTTTTCAACTTCTTCCGACCTCGCCGATGACATTGCTACACGATCGTTTCGCTTAATTTCAACGAAAAGAATAGGCTAAAAAGTTCTATGGTTTCAAAGAAAATCGAATTTCAATTAGTAATATAAAAAAGTCAGGTGCCCTGACGTCTTGGAACAATAATTGTCAGGAAAGACCTGCTTTGTCCGTATATACAGCATTGTACGTAGAATACCAAGTGAAATTAGTATATTAGTAATATTTATTTATAAATTAAATTTAGTCAAACAATACTACATATATATATATATATATACAGGGTGGGCCAATAACTTTGTCCATCCGGAATATTTCTGTTATTTGTAATAATTCCAAAAATATGTCATACAAAAGTTTTACGTTATAAGTAGAGAAGGAAATAATGTAATATTATTTTTTTTCAAAGATGCGACCATTTGCGTCAATGCAAAGCTACAATCTTTGTATCGCACATTTTCTGGTGTAGCAGTCACGCAAATGGTCGCCACTTGAACATCTGGATGTTATTGGTCCTCCCTGTATTATAAAACGCTTATTTATTTCTAATAGAATTCACGTAGGATCAAAAAACCGGCTTTGAGTCCCGTTTATAAATATATACCGGAGCCTCTAAATCGATGAGGAAGCATCGACGAAATATGGTTAAAATAGAAAATAAAATGGTACATAAACAACCGGAGATTATTGCAAATCTCCAGAGCTTTAAGTAATCAGCACTTGCACTATTTTGCACTTCGCTCGTATGAACATGACTCAAACTTATAAAAGGACGTAGAAGTGATAGCGAGCCGTTAAAAAAAAAAAAAAAAAAAAAGATCCGAATACCAACGGTTTAATAATCAAAGGGAAGCGAGGCGTGGTCGTCATCGGCCATTTTGATGCTAAAACTAAAAACTATTCGTAATTGTTGTTGGATAAAATAAATTATCTATTTTGGCAGCAGGAAGTAATTAGAATCATTATCAGAGTCCTCATCGCTACCAATAAAAAAGTAACCACAGAGTAGAATAAATATTCCAAAAGGTAAATAATAAATATGGTATATAAAGTTCAAAGACGCTCACCTGCTTGGCAGCTGCATTAGCTATACAGGTAAAGCCAAAGAATATCAGGAACTTGAACATTATTCTTCGTTGATTCTTGTATTAACGTTTATTTCAGATTCTCTTCTTGTTCGCGACGCCGGTAACAATATAACCCACGAAGCGTTGTCGTCGCAGAGCAATGGGTGTAGCGCAGTAGCCTGCTGGGTCATAAAACGACTCCGCCTTCTTCTCTAAGGAGACAGCAAACTGTAGCGTCTCTTCGGTGAAGTATAAAAATTTACCAACGATTCCCTTTCCTTTCAGTCTCTTTGCGCCGTAGTTCTCCTGGTAGTGGGGATTTGCGGCATACAGTTGGATGTTATGTATACCGCGACCCAGAGTACCAAAAGCAGAACTTCACTGAGGTTGCTTAATTTTTGCGACGTTCACAGTAGGTAAACTTGATCTCCACATCACCTTCTCTTTTGCTCTACCACTCTTATACCTGCTTCGTTGAACCACCCTTCCTTTTAAACAGAGAAATTACGTCACTGGGTATTTTCATGAAGGTAACAATAAAAAAAGAAGTTCATGAGAAACAGAATCACTGCTCGAAGGAAGGACCCCAGCCAGCTGGAATAGCGAACAAGGATTTCCATTAGCTGAACCAAATTGTACAAGCTTTTTTTTTACACCTCCTTAATCGAGCCACAGTTTAAAGTTAGTTTTTGATAATTCTAGATTTTCTGCACTGATAATGTGAACTATCAAGTCTTAATTGCTTCGATTTGAAAGTATCGTTGTACATACAGTTACTCTTCTGTATAGTGCATAATACTTTTTTTACATCTTCCTTCGACCGGTTCTTCTCTTACGTATAGTATCTTCAAAATCGTTTTAACTCCAGTACTATTCTGAGAAGTATCCGTTTAACAAAAGTACTATAGCAATAGGATACTGTAGTCTATACACTCTAACTCACTGGTGTAGAGAATCTAGAGTCTAGAGCATACGACTCGACAAACTGTTTTATTTTTTTTTCTTTGGCATTCGACAAGCTCATTCCAATCTGGCAACAAGTTAACCGTGGACATATCCAGCGCTGCAAAATAGATACATACGTATGTACATTAGTCAGTGGTTGATAATTCATTTCAATTTCTTTATTCGCATCCAAAATGTATCTCTGGAATATTTTCATTGAAATTTTTAAACTTCTGGATCATTCCACTTAACTGCCAAGATACCACCTGAATTACTGTATACACGTATGAGGTCAATAATAATTTTATAGTTAAGATCCTGAGAGATATCTAGGAATTCATTTGGAATTTTTTTCATAAATTCTAATGTTATTTGAATATCCTGCAGACATCAGTCTAGGCTTGCTAAGTGCCAAATACGAAGCTGAGGATCTCAAATTAAACGGACAGAGCGTCCTTCGCTTTGTTTCATATTTCTGAATAACCCGTTATATCTGTACTACTGCAGGTGTACGTGAATGATTCTAGAAAAAGAAAAATGAAGAGAGAACAGTAAAGTCAAAAGTCTCAGTTTGCTTGTGGAATATTCCAGGATTATGGCTAACAGAATATCTTTTATTTGTCTCGTATTCACCAAATATTGTATCGTTTCCGCTTGTTCAACCATAACTCATTATAAACCCTTTATTATTTACCTACGTAGACTTTCTGTACCCTACTGGGAGACGCTTTGTACTGTCGCTTTGAGTAGTTCTTTTATATTTTTTAAATACAGTACAATTCCACACAATGTTACGTAGATGCCTACGTGATACTACTGCGTTGCAATTACCGTTACTAAATTTTTTTGTGCCGTCAGATACTTTCTTTTTTTTTTGTTACAGCCACAGGAGACACGGTTTACTGATTCTTACGAATTTATCATTCAGTCCTAGCGCTGCAGAAGTAAACTAGTGCGACACTGTGTTGCATTTAAAATCTGGTTTTCTGTTTGCCATGCCGAAGAAGTCAGAATCTTTACGGTAACGCACATAGCGCCACGTATTTGGAGTCGCAGAAACTGGCTGGATGAATTATTTTAACAATGACTGATTATTTTTAGTCAAACTCTTAAAGAGCCGAAGCTGTAAATTTCCTTGGCGGTTGAACAGTTGAAGTAGAAGACGGCGCAGGACAAGAGGCAACCTGTAGTACGTCGAAAGCAGCTTACTGCAAGGAAAAAAATCGATATGTCAGGAATTAAAGCACAGTTTTTTTATTTTAAGTAAAAATAATATCTGGGAGGATATTAAGAAATTAGTACTTGTCATTATTAAGAGGTTTCTGGTGATTTTAAACCTTTTAAAATGGTATCAGCAAGATACGCAAGGATTCTATCTACAGGAAGAAAATTGCTTTGCACAGATCTCTTAGTAACGAAGGTTTAATTTTTTCGAATGACGAAAAGAACGTATGCGCGTATAAAGAATTTAAAGCGTTAATGCATTCTAAATAACATATTTATGTATTTACTTTCTGAGAGATAAGATACATATGTATTATTTACGTCATTGATATACGGTGGTGCTGCCATCTTTGCTGGACTGTAGAACTTATGCCTTCAGGTTAATAAAACCTGCTTACATATATTTTAGATTATTAAAAACATATCTTGCTCGAGTTCTGTAATCGTGTTATCAATTGTCCAGCTTCGAGTATTATTCATGATTAACGCGATGCGTACGCGAATCTAAATAATGACATTGCTCCTTCGAGATTAACTTAGAACTTTCTACAACTCTCTGGAACTCCCTTCTATCGTTCTGCTCCTCTTTGTTTCTCGTTTCTTGTTTTACTTTTCATAGTCTTTCCTTGGCCCTGTTCGTTTGAAGTTTATTACATTTGAATATACATGCTTAAAGGGACTTTTTCTTTAGTGAGATTTAACGGTACCGATATGGCCTGATAGGCCTGCATAGCCCTAGTACGACTATTTTGACAGCTGCCTCACAGATCACTATCCAACATGGCTACTCTATGCAAGGTGAGTATAGTCCAATTTTTCATTGCTTTTTCCTCTTGTATTTTTATAACTTTTTGGCTCATTATCGTGCTTCCATTAATGCTTGTACCGAGTATGATTAATTTTTGTAAAATTTGGTGATAAAGAATACGCTGTCTAGTGAAAATATGTCCTTATCGAATGCCCAGCTATGATCTTGATATACATAGTCTCTCTTTTTAGTTGTAAGAGGATATGTCGATTTTTTTTCTGGGATGCAGAGAAAGTTGTTGACGTTTTTTCGGTTCTGTTATGTAATTGTTTATTTAATATTTAAATGTCATATGGTATTGGTTCATCACGTTATTCTGTCCCTTTGTGCATAGAATCAGTACTGACATTGTGATCGAGATCTTCAAGATTATCAAATATTCATCATGAAGGTAATATTGTGACGTTACCTTGTTTGTATTCTTCTGGCTTTTCTTTGGTTTGGGATTGTTACCATGTGTATACGATCCTTGAAAGACTTATGTTTGCAGGATTCGTAAGGCACAATTCGATATCTTGAGAAGCAACGGCACACTCGAGGTTCAAGATGTTCGAATCTCCTAGGAGTTTACAGGAAGTCTGTGTTGACTTTATATGTGATAATGTTCATGCACTGTGCGATGTTCATCCTGCAGAAGCTATTGGAGGAACATTTAGTTCTTTATGTACTGCTGCTATTGGTGAGTATGATCTTTTTATTTAAATAGGTAATTTTCACCATTGACTTTTATTTGCTTGATTTTCATCTTTTAAATGATCATTGAAATTATTTTTATTTTAGATGACCGGTTGGGAAGTCCCGCCTATTTAACCGCGACAATTGCAGCTAGCTCATTAACCAGCAATGCTGTAGCCTCTGGCTCTTCTTCCAGACTCAGTTTTAAGGATCCCGATACCTTTTTACCAACCGAAATATCTGAGCAGCTCCTTTACAGCCTTTGCGAGAAGAAGGCTCTCTCTGATTTGACTATCACCTTGTTTGACTCAAAAAGCACTAGATTAAGGTACGCTGTATAATTTATGAAAATACAGGAAGAAAGTATCTAACTTTACTTTACTCTCTCTGTAGACATGTGAGACTCAAAGATGCTTCGAGCCTCTCTGCGAAAGGCTTGAAGATACTTCGTGAGCACAAAGTCATCGACTTAGAAGTAAATGGTCTGAAAATTACTGTGAATGATCTGATAGGTTGTCTCGGAGACTGGAGTTTGGAAAATCTACGATCATTGAGTGTGGCTAAGGGTAGTTTTATGGATTGTTCTCGGTAAGTCAACTTAAAAGATTAAACGCGTTTATCTTATTCGTTTCAGTAATCAATCCGTTTTTAGGTATTGTGTTGTTGTTGCCCTTAATAAATTACGTGCTCTCCAAACTCTGAACGTATCTGGAACAGAGTTTAATCGGCATGGATTGGAGATCGTCGTCGAGGACCTTCCTCTCCTGGAGAACCTAGACATTTCCTGCACCAGAGTCGATGACATAACACCCCTGAGAAAATGTAAAGATCGACTGAAGAGTCTTTCCATGTACAATCTGAAAATAAGTGGCTGTGGAAATTTGATATCCGTCCTGCTGGAGTTGAACGAACTACGCAGCCTGGATATCTCCGATGAGAAGGATTCGTATGCCTTCGAAATGTTTGCACCAGTCAGGTCGAAAATTACGGATTTACTTAGAGCTGTTAATTGTATGCCACACCTGGCCAGTCTCGACATATCAGGTAGAAGTAAATATAATAGAACCTGGTTCATCTTCTCCTAGTAAAACGACTTCAGTCGAATACTCTATGCAACCCGAAATGTTTTAAGGACCTCTCCAATTTATAGGCAAGGACGAGATAGACA
The DNA here is from genome assembly GCA_031762395.1 of Calameuta pygmaea. Taxonomy (NCBI): domain Eukaryota; kingdom Metazoa; phylum Arthropoda; class Insecta; order Hymenoptera; family Cephidae; genus Calameuta; species Calameuta pygmaea. The sequence continues at coordinate 630,931 of JASANN010000600.1, forward strand.
CAAAAGATCTAAAAAGATTTATTAAAGCCCATCCTGATCTCAGGTTCTTGGGCCTCGTGCATTCGGATGCCTGTTACGATGATAGTCTTATCAACCCCATGCATGAGGATTACAAACCTGATCTAATTGTAAGTCACTCCCAAGGGTTGCTCATAGATGCTTTAAAAGTTCCTTATTTTTAAAATTGTTTGTGCTGCAGGTAAGCGGAACTGCGACAGAGACTCAGATCCTGGAGTCACTTCGGCGCTACTGGTGTCGTCCAATTTACGTACAGAAGTGTCTTTACAATCTATTTCGACTGACACCAAGCTTCTCCGAGGCCAGGGTAGACGTACTAAAACTTGTGGTGCTTGGGATGAAAGCTCATCCCCAGGAGTTTCGTGTCCAAATGGCTGCTACAGCATGTCTGTACAATCTGACTAAGGGCGAGCTTGCTACTAGAATTCATCCATCGATATTGAAGCAGATAGTGGATTTGACACTGACGGCTATGGAATCGTATCCTAATCATTATCAGCTACAGAAGAATACACTGTTGACCTTGTGCAGTGATAGGATTCTGCAGGATGTGGCGTTTGACAAATATAGGTAAGTACACAGTTAGCTTAATCAGTTGAATATTTTATGAATAAAAGTATTACAACGATCAGTATATTTCTCTTAGGTGCGCACGGCTTGTAATGAATTGCTTGTCAGCTTTTGATGATACTTCCATGAACCGGATGTCTGTAGCTATCTGCTCCATCCTGGCAGCTAAGATTTCGACCTTGGAAACGTCTATGCTAGGAGCACAGCCACAATATATGTCAAAACTTCTAACAATGGTACGCTCGAAGGTCCAATTGAAATGCGTCGACATCACGATGAAATTTACACTGAGTGCCCTGTGGAATTTGACGGATGAAAGTGCGACGACGTGTAAAGTCTTTCTCGAAGAAGGTGGCATGGAGCTGTTCCTCGAGGTTCTGGAAAATTTCCAGGGCGAATCCAGCGTGGAGACTAAAGTCCTGGGGTTGTTGAATAATATCGCAGAGGTAACGAGACAACATTGACCTACATCCTGCACCAGGTTCCTCTTGGATTCAAACAACAAGTAAAACTTCCACAGGTCAGGCACCTTCGCCACAGGCTGATGCAAGCCAGGTTCATAACGATGCTGTCATCCCTATTGGATTCTGAGCATATAGACGTATCCTACTTCGCCGCGGGTATAGCAGCTCATCTCCTAAGCGACGGACCGGAAGTCTGGACAGTGGTACCATCTCAACCGACAAGAGCCCAACTGTTAGATCAGCTAGCGAATGCAGTGACAAACTGGCAGACACCCCAGGGCGAGATGGTAGCCTACAGGAGTTTTCAGCCCTTCTTCCCTCTTCTTCGTTGCTCCGAAGCTTACCCTGTGCAGCTCTGGGCCGTCTGGGCGATTCACCACGTCTGTACAAAGAACCGTTAGTATCTTCTTCAGGCACAAAACCATAATGCCCCTTGCCATGCTCTCAAAATTCTCTTATAAATCATCACACGTATATTACAGCTAAACGATACTGCGGTATGCTAGCCAAGGAGGGTGGTGCAAGAATCCTGGAGGTACTGGCCGAAGAGAAACTCGACGGTGGTACCCAGCCAGACGTTAGATCCTTGTGCCGATCAATCCTGGATGCCCTGAATTCTCATCCATGCTAACGCTACTCCGAGAAGAGACCCCCGGGAACCTTTGGTACGCTAGTCAATTTTAATCCCTTGACCGATTTGCGAAGTTCTCTGATCATCGTCATCCAGGATGACCCAATTGGAAAGGAAAGAGATGCATAAGAGTATGCTGCACCCCTCTTCGGCTTAGTCAGGATGATACTCTATGGATCCCCTAAGTCAGTAAATGTCCACAATTAGAAGCGGTAACAGCCACGTGGGATGATCGCCGTTACCTTCTTGCTGATAAATTCTTAAACGATCTCTAGCGATCGTTATTGCCTTGTTATTATTAATAATAATCGCGACGTCCGCGTCCCTGTAAATTAGATAGCTAGCATCTCCAGGAAGATCGACGTACCCGGACTCGAATCCACCGTCTGAGGAACTTTTACTATAGTGACTACGTTCCCTTGTCGAGAAGCCACCTGAAGCGTCCGTCCGGGTGATTGGCTTGAGCATCCTGGAGGTACGTTATATAACGTTTAACGTTAATCGTGTACAACACACAAGTGATCAATTATATCTATTAAAAGAAGATTAACCCTGTTATTATAAAACGGATCAACGGAGTTGCGGAAGAAAGAAAAATGTGAAACGTGCAATGAAGAGAAATTATACAAAAATTACTAAAGATGATATCTTAATGAAATTACAAGAGAGAGAGAGAGAGAGAGAAAAGTAGATGGTGTTTAAGAGCTACAAAAAGTAACAGACAACAAAATAAACATATGAAAATGCTTTTTCAAAAGGAAGCACCAAAAATCTTATTAAGATAAGGCCCAGGATATGGATTTGCTTACAGCGCTTGAAGGAATGATAATTTGGGTTTATTATTAACTATTGCTTTTTTTTTTTTTTTTTTTTGAAAATCTTAACGTATTTATTCGTTCTATGTAAGTATTACAAGTGGTTGTTTTTTTTTTTCCGGGGATATTAACAGAGACGGGGCTGAGGTCTGCTTAAACGTGGTTTTACGCGAAATTCCTTTTTAAATAGCAAAAGGGAAGGCGAGTTGCGTAACAAGTAGGTAGATAGATAAGACAATGAGCGAGAGACGGATGAAATTAATTGAAAAGAAAGAGAAAATAAAGGAAGATATCGACTAAGGGTTATAAGGGAGTTTAGACGGCAGAAAGAGAGAGGAAGAAAATAACGAGACAAAGATATAACTTTGTTATACACACATGTATATATAACGCGCGTGTTATGTGTTTATATCATACATAATGCAAGGGGGAAACATAAGGACTCGCCTTCTCCTCTGGACTTTTTATAGTTTCTGTTTTTATTTTTTAATCTACCGTTTCACCGTAACGTTATCGCATGGGAAACTCGTGAAGTTTGTTCAAATTATTATTATTGTTATTTTGCATCGTTAAAGGCCGATACGAAGCTGAGAGGGAAAGATAAAAAAATAAAATTGTTAATTCAAATTCGGGTTAAACGTCGAAACGAACGGGGATCTATAATATATATATAAAAAAAAAAGAAAAAAAAAACTAGAAACGATTAACGTGCCAAAAAGGCTACAATATGTTATGTGTCATTCTATCTATAGAATTTGTCATTCATATATTTATATATATATTTATGAATAAATATATATATGTATATATGTTCAATAATAGTATGCTATATCGCCATGTTCATCGTGTAGTTTCCTATTTCTTTGTGAATTTCGTATATTTTACTCGTTCAATGCTTAGTAAGTAGTAATTGTATTAATTCTGTAGCAAAAAGAAGAGCGATTTGGCTATTGCCTAGTCCAAGAAGAAGGAAAAAAAAAAAGAGAAAGAAAAGGATAGAATAAGGCAAAACGAATGCCTAGTGTCTTGCGGGGGGGAAAAAAAATTAAGGGTGATCTCCATCCTTTTTTTGCGTGTTTCCCAGTCTTTTGGGTCCCAGCCGCAGTGCTCCGGTGCGCCATCTGGAAGGCCTAATATAACCATAGAATGATGGTACAAGGATGAGCTCAACGTCTCAATGTCGATGACGTTTATCTAGCGTTTTCTCCTCTTCCTATCTCTTTATCAACTATAAGCAATGCGTACAGAAGCCTGAGCTCCCTTCCCCATTATTTTTCTTGCAATCTTTTTCCATCTTTATTTTTCAATAAAGACAGAGGAGATCACGCACGCTCGAGACGCTCAGCATATTATTGTTTTCATCCTAAGATTTCTGGTCGATTAGATGCAGAGTTTAACCGATTAGGCGCGCGACACGCAATCGGTATTGTTTGAGGTTAGAAGTCAGCGTGACGTGGAGACCATTCTGAGCTGGGTACTTTGTTATCGACGGCTCGGGATTGTCCAGGTCGTGGCTCTTTATCGCGGTCCACTTACTTTACGCAGATGAAAGAGACACAGAGAAAAAAGAAACCCAGACAGAAAGCTCAACACAGTACAACGTAGACCGCCGTCCAACAGCACCGCCCTCCTCTCTCTCTCTCTCTCTCTCTCTCTCTCTCTCTCTCTCTCTCTCTCTCTCTCTCTCTCTCTCTCTCTCTAACGTGTACCTTATACTCTAACTCGCAAAGTCTCCGGGTCCGCGTTCGTGCCACCGTCGCCACTACCGTATCCCGCTACAGCTGCTATCTCAGTCGTCGAGGTTCTGCGAGAGCAGAAAGTTGGCAGCCAAGTTCTCGTTCTTCTCGCAGGCGAAATACGCCTGGACGACGAGGTCCTCCGGGAACCCGAGTGCTTTCAGCCTTTCGATGGCTTCCTTGTCTTGTGGTGTTACCTGAATCACACCACCGCCGGAACCTGCACCAGCACCCGCGACTGCGCCACCTGATAAACCACCTTGCGCCGCCGCCGCTGCTGCTGCTGCTGCTCCTGTTGCTGCACTTACTGGAGCACCCTGGGCTCCTGCACCGCCAGTCGGACCTACTGGGATGAAGGTTTTCTGGTGGTTATTTAGTTTCATTAAGGCAGACTGACCTATTCTAGAGGTTTGTACTCACCGGGTTCGTTGAGCATGCGGACGAAGGCTTCCTGGTTCTGTGAAATCATCTGCAGTAACGCTGGATTTGTTTGTCCGATTTGCTGGAGTACAGCGTTCAGGAGTTGAGGATTTTGCTGGATTACTTGACGCATTTGCTGAAACTGTGGCTGAGTGCGTAAAAATGCCAATGGGTCCTGACCCTGATCTGCTACTGGATCGTGTGTCTCTGGAGGATCCTCTAAAGGATCTTCGAATAGCTGTGCTGGAATTCCTGTTAATAGGTATTCCACTGCTCTGTCAGGATTGTTAAAACTCGCACGTAATGCTTGTTCAACTTGCTCTCTCTCGTACCTAATTCACAGAAGGAAATATATTAATCCAATAAAGTTTCGACATTTTTTTTTTTCTTGTGAATCGGTACTCTTATCTCACCCCATGTCCATTATATTGTTCACCATTGTATTATATTCCTCCCCCATGAGCAAAGCACTTTCGGCTTGACCACCACCGCAACCAGGAGCTGCCACTGCTGCTGCTACTGCAGCCGCCGCTGCTGCTGCCGCAGCAGGCTGTTCCTGCTGCGGAGCAGCAGCGGGTCTAGATGTTTCTTGGACTACAGGAGCAGGGGCAGGTGTTACAGCAGTACTAAAAAAAAAAGAGGTACCTATAACATTGACAAACTATAATTAAAACATTCTAATATCCAAAACAATATATACCTCTGGCTTGTGTATTCTTTGCTACTGTCTCCCTCAGCCTGTTGCTCTTCGCTAGTACTAGCTGCGGTTCCTGGCTTAGGCTTAGTGACCATAACAACTATAAATTTCTTTTCATCAATATTATATTCAGTTAGTGGCTCCTCATCGGTTAATATCTTGCCTGAAAATAAATAAAATTTTTCCCCAACATCTGCATAAGATTCCAAGATATATTTTAACTAAAAAAAAAAAATATTTAGTCAGCGCCCTAAACTTTTTCTTCTCAATAAGAATAATCTTTATAGAACCAAGCACATGAGTCAGCATATGGTTCAAAAATAAAGAGCTATACAGTAAAACTCAGGATGACGATACGAATATCGAATAAATGAGAAAACGTGAGAGGTTAAGTTAGCAACCAGGGCGCTGACACATACCGGCGTAAATAAGTTTCTGATGTTGAGCCGGAAAGCCTTTTTGAGCTTCAATCTTATCCTTCAGATCCTTAACCTGTAAAGAATCATTAAATTACCAATATTATCACTTTGTTAAATATCGAAATACCATCTAGGACCTCCTCTAAGATCCAGAAAACCATGTCCTATCCATCCACCCCGTACTCACCGTTTTCGACGGTTCTATCTCAACAGTGAACGTCTGCTGCTGGAGGTTCTTCAACGTCACGATCATCTTGACCTCCTTTATTAGCTGACTTTTATATTGATATTCCGCGATCCGGGCACGCGTTTTATCGCGTATGTTCGCCAGCCAAGACACCACCGTGTTTTGGTGAATAACTTTTTCCGGCGATGATTCGGCACTGCTTCGATAATTTCCCACGGATTCACAATGAATGCGACATACTCACAAATATCAAGGCTGATTGTGCTGCATTCTGTACCAGTCACAGTGTACTAAACTTAAATGAAACACAAAACAACTTTGGACAACAATTTCCAATAGATTCCCCTGGCAGACTTTTGAATTAACGAATTAGAAGCCTGCCTGTAAAATTTACTTTAATTTAAACTTTACTAGAGAAAGCATTAGTTATATCATATAAATGCTTTATGGTACTGGTACAAATTTAATACTTTATTTTATACTTATCACGAATTCAATTTTCTCCATTATGGTGAACGATGCAATTGGTTTTTTTGAACTCGAGTATTTTATAATGGCAATTTAGTTTAATTCAATCTAATTTATATCGTTCAATAGAACAAGAATTGTATTTTTATGCATGTAAAACAGAACTTCCTTAGAGACGGTATTGTGGCAATTTGCATTTTAAACTATGTGTCAATGACAATTGTCATTTATGAGTTCGATTGTGATTGAGTCTGATCTTTTTGTTATTTTGCATTAATTGGGAATGATTTTGCGAGGAATAAAACCACCAAAGTGTAAAAAAGAATGTTCTATTCTTCGGAAGTGGTGCTCAACTTATTTAACGTGATCCAATGAGGAAATCGCAATCCTGCGTTTATTATAAATGGCGACGGTGTGGAACAGAGAGTAGCTGTCAGACTTTGTTAAACTCTGAAGACAGTTTTGCTAATCCAAAGAAATGACGAGCGTCAGTGAAACCAGTTCATTGCCAAAGACTAAAAAACCCTCGGGTAAGTTTAAATAAAATGTTTTTCTATGATTTTCGCATAATCCAGGTGGAATTTATTTGGTGAAACACATGAGGCTTAGCATCCCTTGAACATTACATAATTCCACAGGGTTTTATTGATTTTTATAAATCATATTTCTGTCTATTAGTGACTCTGTGTATCTTGTAATTAAAATACCTATTTACTTATTTAGTTTATGAGTTAGTTATGTGGAGCGATAGAGAAATTAATTTTCTTTTATCATTTTAACTAGATTACTTATCTTGGATTTTGTCAATATCAGTGTCCAGTGTGACTAACTTGACTTAGTCATCAATAATTGATTGTCTTACTTTAGTATTCGAGTATAATTAGTTGAAATTTATTTTACAGACAGTGCTTTCAAGCAACAACGATTACCAGCCTGGCAGCCCATCCTTACCGCTGGCACAGTACTACCAACATTTTTTGTCATAGGAATTGCATTTATTCCAGTCGGTATTGGACTGCTATACTTTTCAGATGAAGTTAAGGAACGTTCTATTGACTACACGAATTGTATATCCAATAATACAGAGAGGGATGGAAATTTCACTAAATGTTCTGAACTAATCGAAAAAAATTCCACATTGAGTTGCTTCTGTTCCTTGAACTTCACCTTACCGTACGATTTTGGTGGTATGGTTTACATGTACTACGGCCTTACAAACTTCTATCAAAATCACAGGCGCTACGTAAAGTCACGTGATGACAATCAGCTTTTAGGCAAATTGAGTGATGTGGTATCCAGCGATTGTGAACCATTTGCCTATGTGGAATCTAATGATATGAAAATACCCATAGCACCATGCGGAGCCATAGCAAATTCATTGTTTAGCGATGAGTTAACACTTTTCTCTGTAAAACATAATGACTATGTACCTTTATTGAAAACTGGTATAGCCTGGCCATCAGATAAGAATATAAAGTTTCGAAATCCTGATGGTAACCTGAATGATACCTTTAAAAACTTTGCCAAACCAAAAAACTGGGATCGTTACATTTATGAGCTCGACACTGAGAATGAAGACAACAATGGTTTCCAAAACGAGGATCTCATAGTCTGGATGAGAACTGCAGCCTTACCAACATTTCGTAAACTCTATCGTAGAATCGATCACACACGTTCAGGATTTACTGATGGACTTCTGGCTGGAAACTATACTCTGCATGTCAAATACTGTGAGTATATCAGATCTAAATTTCATCCAACAGATCATAACTATGTTTGTACTGTCCTTACAGCATACCCTGTGTCTACCTTCGAAGGCACTAAGAGAATGATACTAAGCACGACTTCTCTTCTTGGTGGCAAAAATCGTTTCCTTGGTATAGCATACATCGTAGTAGGCTGTGTGTGTCTACTTCTTGGGATAGCGCTGCTGATAATACACATAAAGTGTTCGAAGAGGTAAGAAAATTCAATACTTCTTTTATCTAACAAGATATCTTTTCTCTCCATTATTTTTATATACAACATTGTAAATTGGTGTAAATAGTAGAAGCTCTTTACACAAGCTCGTGCTGGAAACCACGGAGAGTAACCTCTTTATTCTGAGGAATATCTTTGTACATTTAATTAGTGATATGAATGTCAAAGAGCATTTAGACATTTCCAGCACCGAGGCTTGAGCAGCACTTCATGGACGTAGCGTGCTATCCAATTTGGCTGTTAATTATCATCATATATAAATTATTGGCTTTCGAAATTTTCTTTGTTGAGATACGTTCGCTACGTCATAATGTAAAAAAAAAAAAAAAAAAAAAAGGATGCCAGGATGACAATTAACTCTTGTATATTGTGTGTATGTATGTTACGCAGCAAACTAATGTAAAGACGGAGCCCAAGAAAGTATCTTTAGGGCTACCTAATTGTTCTTGTAAGTGTTCGTTGAATTGTGTTACGTCAATATCCTTGTGTAAGAATCAAATGAAAAGAGAACACGTGAAAACCGACTCAGTTCAACTTAAGAGGATGACGAGAATGGTCGCGCCTTAGGGCACCTTACCTGTCAGTTTAAAAAATCCTGGTGCGCTGCCAGATCCCTGCTACTCTCAAGTAGAATGTCGGAATGGTAATGATAGATTATTTTTGTGCATGTCCCAGCATGTAAATTTCTGCGACTTATTCCATCGTACTGTATACTTAAGTGTCCAAGTAATAACCCCTTCATGCTTCGTTGTATCAAGACTTTTAGCTGGGAAATATTTTTATGCTTCTGGAGTATCCATATTAAGTATTATAACTGTCGTTACAGCACGAACGAGATAATCAACGTGAACCAGAACACGCCATACCAGTGAAGGAAACCTCACAGGAGAGAAATGATACCTACGCATTTATTGGTTATCCATCATTCTACGACATGAAGACTCATGTTTGTACATGATCATCCACAGGAGACCTACTCTGTAGGCAATAGATAAGAAATGCTGTATAGTCTATTTTTTTTTAAGCATTCACAAATCTGGCAGTGCCTTAATTTATTAACTGGGAGTTTTACGGTGTCACTTCCTATTATTCGATATCTTAGTATATGATTAAACCCTGTTGACAGGGTGTGGTAGCAGTAAAGAATAAAAAATAGATTAAAAGAATGAACTTAATGAAAAATATGTAAATCCATTGCACGCAATACAATAACACGTATCGATGTTCATTAAATATCTCATGCAATGTTACCTAGTTCCACTACATTTGCCTGCACAAATTCGTTAGTATTTATTAATTGTATTTTATATATTTTAACTTAGGTAATTAATTATATATTAAGGTGCTATGGAGTAACACACACACGCACAAGAATATTAAATATACTTTAAATCTTTATCCCCCTCTTGCCATTTGGTTGGATATATATATATATATATATATATATATGTTCTGTTCACGGAGAGTGAAAGTGAAGTTTGAAAATTAGGGGAAGTCCCGCCCATGAGCTTCCATTGGTCTCCCATATATAATACAGTACTCCGCCTAAACCTATTGAATTCCTTGACTCCGTTTTCATTCGGCATTTTAACCTAGTCCCCTCTGCAGAGTTCATCTAACCTAACAGAGAAGCCTAGTCGAGCTTTAAAAGGTTTTACAAAAATAAAAGAGCAAAACAAAGAAACTGGAAACATCGGTTCATCATCAAGATTTAAAAGCCGCCATAATGTCTGCAGCTCTGCCAACAGTTGGTCGACAAATACAAGCAGTGGGGACACCTGCTCTTTTGTCATTTTAATTTTGATTACGTCATGTTTCTTTAATAACTTTTAATCAGCACAAATCAATTACGTCTTACACATTTAATAAACATTTCCACAAATATGCCTGGATGGTAGGGCGTTGGTCAAATAATTAAAATCGATATCTGAAAAGTGGTAATATATCAGCATGTAAACAGAGATAAAAATAAAGAATTAAATTAGAAATAAAACCAGGATAATAATAGTCAATTCAAGTTTTTAATATCCAGATAATAAAATGATAGTTCAGCTTTCAAGGGTAAATAATGAAGACACGGGGTGGGAGAGATAGTACGAACGTGGGAAGCGGGGATAGCTGATTGTAAGTAGAGGGGGGGGGGGGGATATCTATAGGTTTTTGTTTGATCGTTTATGACGTCAGTGGTCTCGCGACCAATGAAACCGTTTGTTTCCGTGTTTTAAGGGGGGTCGTCCCCGTAGCGCAGGGCCACCTCATAACGAGAATATCCTATGGGTGAGTCTTTGTCGAGAAATTATTTTGGATTTTCGCCTGATTAAAGCGTGCCGCGTGCAAAGGGGCTCCCTGGGTGTTCAGACGAGGTCGGACCTCGTGGTCGGCTAGGTCGACGCCGATCTTCCATGTGACCGTGCCATTTGGCGCCTCGTACTTTGACGAGGACGCCTTTTATATCGCGACGCGGCCATTTTTATTCCACATCAAAGGGGAACAGTACACGTTAACTCGTTCATCTCGTGAACGACGTAACGTGTCTTCTCTTGGTCTTATCTTTGAGACATCACCTAGTGATATCGTTTATCCTAAAGAAGACTATCGGGACCACTGACAGCTCTTACCCCTCCAGTTACATACAGACACCAGGAGTATAAAGACTGTTTCCTTCCCTTGTGCGGTGCCGCCCTGGCTTTTTCGTTAGTCAGAATAGCTTCCCTATATTTACCTTCCTCCTACCCTCTAGTCTTCTTCCCGTGAACGGAGCATACGAGGACGGGGCGAGGTCTCAGCTTCTCTCCTATGGCCTCGTTTTAACGTGTTACCCTACGCTACCCATCAACTGGCAGCCAGCGGTGTACGAATAGCCCAAGGAGCCCCTTTCAATGTCGAGGCTTGTGCTTATGTCGGTAGACATTTATGTTGCGAAGAAAATTGCATGTAAACATTGGTGTTGTAAATTTTATTGAGTATCAGATACCTTTTGCTTTGACACTCTTACTGCGGGACAAGACTATTATCATTCGTGGGACCTTATTACGGGGGAACCTCCTTGTGGGTGGAGCGACATTTTACGGCCCTGACTTGTAGTTTCTCCCCCTCCCTACTGTATGCTAAATGGCACTCGGCCAATATCTCCCACTCCTGTCTCTCCTATCCCCACGTGGACTATATTCACTGGCCAATCACGTCTAAGGCCCGCAAGCTATGGACCTCGCTCATTGGTCGATGCATAAGGGCGAGGGCTTGGCCTCACTCTCCTGGGTAGGGGACCTTTAAAAAGGTCAATTAACCTTTACCCCGGTCACGAGGAAGAGACCTCACTGCTACGAGCTTCGCAAACCAGACACGTCCTTCCGAACACTCGGACGGGAACGATCGTCTTGCGATTTCTTTCATCGGTTTTAGGGTCACATGCTATCTGGATATATTGTCCTTCCGGATCCTTCTCTTTTTTTTCTTCGTTCCAAACACGTATCTACCTTCCTCAGCGCCCTGTATTACTATTTGACTACGTGCCAGACGGGAATGGTTGAATGAAACTTTGTTACAGATTAGTATTTTATTGTGTTTATGCAGCCGTTTCTCTAGAATATTTACTTTCCATTGTAGCAACGTGTGTTAAGACATTTCATGTTTATTTGATGCTCGTTACTATTCGATCGAATGATATATATTTGAGGTTAATAATTATGGTTAACAATCCGTTGAGACTCCAATACTCTAATTCAGTCTTTTACTTAGTTTCAGTCATAAAAAAAATTAATTATAGTTAACGGATTGATAAATTGCAGTAAAACGCGATGTATTTGTCGGTATTGCGTGACAGGTGAAACGCAGGGTCTTCCAGGTACTATGTTCCTCCCTGTACGACTTTCCCGCCATGAGTACCTTCCATTATAGTAATATTCCTTATTTATGTTGGCAGCCAATAAACATATCTACTTGGCCATCGCTACGTTCCATCGACACATCAGCATACCGAATTACGTAGCATAATCGTCCCGTGTACCACTGGCCATTATTCCAGGTAGAAAGATCCGGAGAAGCTAGTCTATAATTGGAGAGTCTGTTTACCGACAGACTCGTGCACCTTCCCGCCAGACTATTATTCAATGGGATCCGCAGCTATGAATGGACCTAATCAGTCTAGGGTCTTATCGGTTCGAAATGTTGGTATCCCTGACAAATACATGATGGCCGTTGTCCCCGAGCAGTGAAACGCGTACACGGTACCGTCGCGGACGCGGAAGCTCTCGATAATCTCAGTGACCGTGTCTATTTTTCTTGTCGATTTTTTCGAAAGAGTCCACTTGAGTCCTCTCGTGTCCTCAGTGCAGAGGTGAGAATTGCGCCAAGCCAGTCACCAGGAAGTCCCGACAGCAGGCGAAACTCCGCGGCCCTGGCGAAACCGCGTTTGCCGAGGTAATATTGGCGATTTTTCGGAGCGGACGCTGGCTGCTCCGGAGAGCTGTGAAAATTTATTTTGCCCACGGGGATGCTTCTCCAGGATACGTGACAGCCCTCCTGAATTGGATATTTTACTCAGGTTCGCGTAGATTTTCTTTTGTTTACGCCTTGTCACTCGAGCTTTTGTTGTGTGGGATTGCGCGCCGCTGTCCTGTACTGAAAGGTGGACGTGCGATGCACCCTGTGCATGCGCGTATATGTACGTTGTGGGAAACTCATCTGTACACATGTTGCCTGTGGCACGTATTCCTCGTACACATGGATACGATGCGATAATATAACCTCAATAGTCTTGTATTATCTTATTATTGACTAGGATTTATTGTTTTATGGAAGAAATTAGACTGGAACCTTTTTGGTTACCCTACATCTACGTAAGGCCTTTACTCTGTTGAGATATTCAGTGCGTGGGATGTTCAATGCATTTGGAGATAGATTTTATAGTTGTTGAGATTTTGTGTGACTTGTTATTATTGATTTGTTGCAGGAGCAAAGATAAAAGTCAGAGTTCTGCTCTGCAACCTGATCACCGAGGACGGAATACTGTTTCAAGTTTAAAGAACATTTTGTTGTGATGATTAAGATTCTGTGGTAGCATTGAACGGTCAAACAATGCCGGCCAATTACTTCTCTCTTCTGGACTTAGGATAGGTTTACATTCTGGGACAACGGCTCAGATTTGTAAAGGCAGTGCTATGAACAATGAGGAAATTGACTCTGTAAGAGCTAAATGGATGAGAACTCAATGCAAGTGCGACCTAACCATCATGAGCACGATCTTCAACGCACAGCTATATACCTGTTCCTCAATGGATATTGTTCCACATGGAGGAAGATATCCAGCTTACTGTTAATTTATATGTGACACCTGTTGTTAAAGAAGAGACTTCTATATCGGCTATTTAAGGAACATGCTACACGTGCATACGAGAGGCAGCTGAGACTAGAAAGTTACATGCATGTTTGGTGCAGGCGACATTGGTCGTAAACGCGTTGAGTGGCGCCGTAGCGCAAATACCCATAAAGAATTGGCAACAGTGAAAAGTCCTGCAGAAAGGTGATCCAGAGGAAGGTCCACGTAGCTCGTCCCATAAGCGCCGGTAAATGTTATCGACGGCACGTTGTATCACGAGGAGAAGGAAACCAGGGTAAAAAGGTGGCTGGACGCTGCCTGGGGTTGCGTGGGGCTGCGTGGGCATGCAGCAGCCTCAGTCACGCCCTCTCCTCGGGGACTCACCCTCTACAACATCCCCGACTGCACGTCGCAACAATCCGGTCGCCGTACTTACTCATCAGCAGGTATTGTTGGCCACGTACTGCAAATTCTTAGCAAATGATTTATCTAACTTATTTACTACGGGTTATGTTTTACAGTTGCAACAGCTGCAGCAGTTGCAGGCCCAAAATTCAACTGGTCAACCACTGACCTTTGCTCTGCAGCAATCCTCAAGTAATGTGAGTTCACTTTGAAATGTCTATGCGAAGACACAGCAAAGAATACCTGGTTAAAATTTTCTTGACGTAATGCATTTTTGTGTGTTTACAGTCCCAAGAGCAGGGCAATGGCTCGGCGACCGGAAATCACATAGTCTACCTAAATCAGGTGAATCAATTGAATCAAGGTAGCATCAATCACTCGGGGACTGGTATGGGCCTACCCCCGGCCGCCCCCACTTTTGGGGTGGGCCTTAATATGGGACTGCCTCTATCATTGTTAAACACAAGCCTCACCTCGCTTACCTCAAACGCGATCACCACGTCGAATCCATTGCTCAACCTGGGTCTACCTGGGATAAATACAGGCCTCACGGCTATAAATCCCAGCCTGAACGCTTTGAACTCCAACTTGACCACCATCAACTCCAACCTGAGCTCGAACCTCCCAACGAACAGCATCGGCACAGGACTCTCAGGCCTTGGTCAAGATATCAACAGCGCCAACTCGTGTATCACGAGTATCAGCTCAGGATTATCCGGTATCAACACTGGATTAACTAACGTCAACCCTAATTTGACAAGTCTGAACTCCAGCATTAACCAAAATTTGGGAACGCTCAATGCAAACCTGTCAAATTCATCAGGAGTATCGAGTCTAAGCGCCCTCAATCCTAACAACCTAAACAATACGACGAATATAAATTCAGGCTTGAATCAGACCTTGAATGCCCTTACGACTGGACTCACGCCAAGCAGCATCAACTCTAGCAGTGGAAACTTTCCCTTTCAAACGATCCAGAGTATCCAGAGTATAGCCCCGCATATAGTTGGCTCGAACATTACCCACGTACAGAGTTCAGTCTCACAATTACCCAGCTCTGGAGTAGTGTCTACCTCAACAGTGTTCACAAGTGCATCGAACGGTCCAATACTATCCGCAGCTACCAATGCAAGTCATCCTAATGTGAATCATCCAACAAAAATAGCACACCTAGGTACAATGCACTCGAGTCTCTCAGGTGGACCACCTTCTTCGGTGCAGCACATGTCTGTCTCGAATGATCTCAACTCCACCCTGGGCCACGTGTCATCCCTGAGCTCGACGCACGCGAGTTTTCAAGCTCAGAGACAGTTCTCTCAGGGTTTGACATCGTCGACGACGTTGACCAGCGCCAATCAAACATCAGCGGCCATGAACAGTCTTAATACAGTGAAATCCATGCAGAGCATTCAGAGTATTCAGAGCCAGAACATTAGTTCACCAGGTAGTCCCTTCTCCATACCGCTCAAGAGCCCTGCCTCGAATATTGCACCACCTACTCCAAGCCCAAGTCCCAATAGACTGCTGCTGCGTAGTCCAGCCTCGAATTCCATACAGTCCAGTAGGAACAGTCCAAGTCCTGTCGCAACCTCGACCTCCAATACGAACTTTAACACGCAGCTTCAGAGTCCTATGCAGAGTCCAATGAGTGTTGGACAAATACAAAGTCCTGCGCCGAGTCCTTATCCTCCTGCAAAGAGTCCTCTTCATCTGAGCAGTGGGAATACGCTGAACAACAGAAGTCCAGCACCTGGAGGAAGTCCTGGACCACCTGTGGTTAGTATTCTTACTGGCATTTCTCTCTCTAATCTCTACGTACTCCTAGATCACGTTTATTTTAATGAATTTCTCTTATATCTCAGGTCAGACCCAATACTCCCATTCTACAACAGGGTATGCAAGTTTTGCAAATTATACACGGTGCTCCTCAGGGTTACCAACCAGCTTCAACCCAACTTGTCACTCGCACACATCTAATTGGAAATCAACAAATACAAATAGCGACGGCGAAACCAGCTAAACAACCACCACAGATTTTACCAAAGCCACCGAATCAACAAGCTGGTGGTACACAGCAGAAACAACAAAGGGCAGCCACTACTATAACGAGTCAAGTACGTAGACAACATCCTGAAACAACAATTAAACAATATTGTTGAGTCACTCACTACTTTCATCATCCATGTTCGACAGATGTCCCAACAAACTCAACCTCAACTGGTACTGGCGAGTCCTCAGCCGAATCCTAACACGGCCACGATGATCCCCACTGCCCAGGGTCTTCTGCTGAACCAGGTCACTACTAAAAACTTTCAAAATACTCATTAAAAAGGCATGTCTATCGCTCGCACGCTCGTTCGATCATACGTTATCGTCTCCAGAACGATCGCAAAGCACAAATCAATAAGAAAAGAGGATAGAGTAAAAGAATTTATCACGATGCGATACCTTCATCTATTAAGTCACCTAATAAAAATCACGTTGCGCTTGTATCCCCAATTCGTCAGCCTGTGTCTCACAGAACCTGGTGCAACAAAGCATGTTTTGTATATAAATATAAATGGCTCGCTTTCATGCTTACTGCTTGTTGGAAAAAAAATCCAATTTTTCTGTACTCACAAACAATTTTGTGCACACACGACAAACAAACATAAATAAACAAGAGGGAACCGTGATAAATACTAGAGACTAAGAGAGAGAGAGAGAGAGAGAGAGAGAGAGAGAGAGAGAATATTGAGGATTAATATTGACACACACAAGTATACTGTAAGGACAAAATATGGAGGATGTCATGGAGGGTCACACTTGACGAGCAAGTCGGCCAATTCTCATCGCGGGTTGCTCATTACGGTTTTTTGGTTGGGTTTTTGGTACGTAGGTTCTGCCGTCGACCGGGCCCGTTATCGTGCAGCAACAACCTGGTGGCGTTCAGCTGATCCTAAGGACCCCAGCGAACGCCCAACAGCAAACGCATACCGCACAGGTGACGGTTCATCCATTACTTTCATTCATTCCTCATCATACTCATCGCTTATCTTTCTCAATTATCTTTACTCAACTGTTTACTTCTTTTTTTTTTTTTTTTTTAATCTTAATATGGAAAACAATTTCTTTCTTTTTTTCCCACTCTGTCTGTCATTTCTTCGGTACTCTCTGTCGTATCCTGTCCAGCAATATCTGTCTTCAATTTAACCTCGTGGTTTTACGTTCCAGCGTTCTCAAAGCTTTAAAATTTTCTTCTCTATGTTGAAGGAGGGGATGATGGAATTTTTTAAATTCGTCTATTAACATTGTCAGTCACACGTTATACGTTTGAACGTGAAAATATATATCTGCGTCCTATGCGAATGATTCGTCGCTTTTAAATGTTCATCGTATTGAATATTCATGATAACCGAGGTCTGGACTGTCTCCGGCATGAATTGTTCCTTCAGTGAACTCTATTAGTACGTTCAAGGAGAGATTGTGTGATAAAATCCCAGAAAGCTGTCTCGATGTCTTCTCACTGTTGATACCAATGATTGTTATCTTGCGAATTTATAATTGTTTTAACAGCTCACCCAGCAGCAGCTCGTCAGGGTTGTCACCGCTCAAGGTATGCAGCTGCAAGGTCTTGCTCCAGCATTCTTTGCTGTGCCTAATGGATTTCCACCACCTGCTGCACCTGTTATCAGGCATACACCAAACAGTCCAGCACCACGTGAGTCACTCAACAATATTTTTACACAAGCATTAAGAGTTTCTCAGGGTGATGATGAGGACGTACGATTTTTTCTTATGTTTATCAGCTAACTCAGGAAGTGGCAATCCCATCGTAATACAAAATGCAATGGTCCAGAGTCCTCAGCCTTCTCAGATGGCCCAAGCAGGTACTACAAATGCAAACACGAACCCCACGACAAATCAACATGCGACAGTGGATCAGAGTCTTTTGCCACCGCCGAAGAAGAAGGCTAAAAAGAAAAAGAAGACTAAGAAAAAAGATGAGGAACCCCCGAAGCTTGATCTTGCCAGTATCATGAAGATATCCGGTATAGGGGATGACGATGACATCTTCGACAATGATCTCGCAGCGGAAGCCGAGATGTCTGGTCAGCTGCAGATGCAGCAGCAAGTGCAGGTCCAACAACAAGTACAAGTCGAGCAGAATCCTAGTCTGGGACAATTGTCGCCCCAAGTATCGATGTCTACCTCCAATCAAAATTCTGTCCAAGTATCGATCTCGAATTCTACGGGCGCTCAGAGTCAGAATAGTCAGCTGGTTGCTCAGCTTCAGATGCCCGTGCAGAATACGGTCTCAGGACACCTTAGACTAGCCGTCGGAGAAGACGGACGTGTCGTTCTCCATCACGCACCTGAGCCTAATCAACCGGAGCTAGATCACGCAACGGCACAGGCTCTGATAAGATCCCTGACTCAGGGTACTGGACAGAATTCTCAGATAATCTCCCAACTCCTGGGACCGTCCACATCTTCAGCCACTGTACAGTCTAGGCCTAAATATGCAAAGTCACCGCTTTCCAGTGCGTCGCAAGCCTCAGGGCAGATACTGAGTCCCACGAGCTCCCAGAACGCGACTCCAGCCGCTAGTCCTCAGCACGTGCAGATTTGTACTAACCTTAATTCTGCACAGAATAACTTGGGTACCCTGAGCACGTCTCAGAGCTCGTCCAATAATCTATCCAGTCAGACCCTGGTCGCTACGCAGAGTCCAAATATTCAGATCTCTATGAACGTCAATGCTCAGACACTTCATACCACTAGAAGTCTGCAAACGCCGTGCAGCGCATCGTTACAAATCGGCGAAACATCTACAAAGACATCGTGTCCAAAGTTCACCGTGCAGGGCAGACTTTCGGGAAGCAATCAGTCGAACGCCGTACAGTCGCAGAATCATTCCCAGAAGAATACCCATGTGAGAATGTCCGGGACATGTTTGAACGCAGGACTCCATTCGATACCTGGCAAGTTCAGCCAGCAACAAAATGCTCAAACTTTGTCAAAAACGCCACAAACAAATCCAGTAATGCAGAGGAACATCAACAAGTCAGGACACGGTATGCAGCAAATTGGAATTCAGCAGGATGGCTCTTGTCTTCAACAAAGTTCATCCTTGCACCAGCAAAATCTTCATCAGCAACAAGTAACCAGCCAGAGTGTACAGACCCAAAACGTGCAGCACGTCTTTGAGCAAAGTCTTCAGAGTCCCTCGAACAACATACAACAATCTCCCGGTGGGATCATGCAGACTTCTGGTGTACAACAACACACCATCAATGTTCTTCAGCAACAAAACAACTCGACATCTGTGCAGAACATGGAGCAAAGTCTTCAACAAGGAATGACTGAACTTCATCAAGTTCAGCAAACTATGGGCAGTGTTCAGCAGCAGCAGCAGCAGCAGCAACAACAGCAGCAGCAGCAACAACAACAGCAGCAGCAGAATATGAGTGTGCAGCAAAACGTGAATTTACAGCAACAAAAAGTTTTGATATCAAACGTACCATGTTCGATTGCCACGCAACAGGCGGATACACAGAATTCAATTCCAGTGCAGGCAACACAACAAAATATATTAATATCCAATGCTCCTTGTGCATCGAACTTGTCCCAGAATCAGACCGAGGGCCAGAAGATGCAACAACAACAACAACAACAGCAGCAGCAGCAACAGCAACAGCAGAATACAAACGTCCTGAATTCCGCAGCTAGCAACATTTTGAACAACGCTCCAAAAATCACACCAGAGATTCTAAATGCTCTCAGCAATCTTAATCCTAATGATCAGCTTCTGATAGCCAACGCGAATGGACAGATGCAGGTTATCAGTCAACAGCTTTTGCAACAGTTCCTTGCTGGTCAGCTGAACGCTGCTCAGAATCAGCCTCAGCAACAGAATCAACAAACACAGAAAATTGTTATCGGCGAGCCTGACGCAAGCAATCAGAATCTACCGGGTGTTCAAATAAACACGCCAACCAGTCAAATAATAGTGAACAGTTCCGGCGGTGCTCCTACTATACAGAACAACATTCAAAACATCGTTGTTCAAGCTGCACCCTCGCAGATGCCTCATCAGATTCAGATACAAAACTCTGGATTCCCAAGTCAATTCATCGACAACTTAAATCAGCAACAAATAAGGAATCTTGGTAACAATCAGCAAGGGAATGCAAGTTCTACGCCGAAGAAGGCGAAGGTCGTGAAGAAGACTAAGGTTGCTGTGTCTCTGGCGCATTCTGTAGCTGCTAGCCAGGTAAGTTTATCCTTATGACAGATTATTTTTTCTTTTTCTTTCTTTTGTCCTTTGATATTGACACTTCTTACCATATTAATCCCTTTTCATTACTTGCAGACTTCGAAGACTGTCAGTGTCTCAAGACCCACTATGGTGACGACATCTACGGCTACCTCGCAAGTGAAGACGGAGCCATCAAAACCAATAGGTTTTGTTGCACAAAGTACAAATTCAACTAAATCCGATCTGAATGTTGCCAATGGGCCACTTAGTGGAACTTCGCCGGGAATTCAGGCTACCACGCCTTCGAATGGTCAAATGGTTCAGAGGGTACAGACCATTCAGCTGCCAGCACAGAAGCAGCAAGTTCTTAAAAACATACAGACGCAGATACAAGCAATCCTTGCCAGGAAGCCGAACACGCAGCCTGAACAAGCTGTCCTCACTAAACTTTACCAGGAACAGGCTAGAATTCTTGCCAGTGGAAAAGTCATAAGTTCTACGTCTCATCCTGTGAATACCGTAAGTACTTCTTCTCCTTGAAATAGATGCTCCGGTTGAATCTCTTGTCTAGCAGTAGGAAATTGTACAAATTTTTGTTGTCCAGGGTTCGGAAGCAGCCATCAGCATGAATGTCGTTTCTACTGTGATACCCACCTCCCAGGCGCAGAGCAACTGCAAGAATCAGACCTCCACCGCGCAGACTCAAACTCAGGCACCTACGTCGGCCGTGACGATTAACTCCCAAAATCCAAATCCTGGTTTGTCAATGAGCATGCCCAGTATTTCAGGAACTTCCAATGCCTTTTTGAGTAATTTATCGGTAAGTTTTTGTTTTGTTTTGAAAGTAATTTTTTTAATTAAAAAAAATAACATTTATCACTGTTATCAATATTTTATGTTCAGGGCCAGCAAAGTGCACAGAGTATGCCTATTGTCTCGACGCAGGTTATTCAACAGCAGCAACAGCAAGGCAAACAACACGGAAAATTCTATCAAAATCATTCCGGTCAAATTCTCAGTCCTTCTCCAACAACTCAGACCTTCCAATCTGCGAATGGCGCTGCGACTCCGATCCAGGTTGTAACACAACATAGTCAGCAACAACCAGGAACACAACAATCAACCCAGTGCCAAACGGATCCTCATCTGGATGCAAAGACTGGCATCCAAACATTAAGTCCTGTTAAACAGGAGCTGCCTTCTCCGATTCAGATACAGGTACAGACTGGCTCTACGGTGGGGCCGATTACACTGGCCTCCCCCAGGATGGTTGCTAAGGGTTCCCAGAGGATACAGAGTCCTGTCAATACATCTGGGAACAATTCGAAGCAGCTTGTTAGTCCTGGCAGTATATCCAGTCCACGTCAAGGAGTCAAAAGAGCAGCAACCAGTCCTATCTGCAGACAGATCAACCGTGGAGATCTGTAAGTTTTTCTTTGTTGTGGCTGCTACCGTTTTTTGTACTCATTATGGGCGGCTTAGTACAACAATGCTCTATTGGGTTGGTTCCTGTATAGATTGGAACAACAACTCGAAATCGATCAAAATGGCGCTACCAATCCTGACGTAAACACTCCATTTACCAGCAAGAGGGACGCCTGCAAAAGGCTGGTCAGGTATCACTGCTTTAATGAGCAAGTGCTGAGCGCAAAGGACCTTGCCAAGGCTGATGAGATATTCGAGGAGACTGCCAAGCATTTACTCAGCAAGTTCAACTCCATGATGAACAAGTACACGTACCTTCTGCTAATGGAGAGCATGGTAAGTATTGCAGAAACAATTATAGGAAATAGAGAATTCAATTGGGAGAGATATCAATAATTCTTCCAGAGGGAAGTCCGGACGTCAGAATTGATGATGATCGACAGGACTTTCGTAGCTGAGGAGCAGAACATCTTGAACAGACTGCGGGAACAGGAAGCCAAAGTGAACGGTAAGTAAATTTTGTGAATCGTCTACGAGCTTCCTATTGAGTACTTAAACCGACATGCAATATAAATCTTTAGAGGAATTCAAGAAAGAAGAGAAACCTCTGGTACCTAAGGTAGAGCCTGGTCTATCGGAAGACGTAAAACCCAACCCGGCACCCATCCTGAGTAGCATGTCCGTGAAACGGGAGCTCGAGGAAGAGTTTCCGGTTGCCAGACTATCCGCAGAGGTCGATACAAAGCCCCCAATGAAGTCTGCGAGCTGCACGAGCGGCGATTACGACGAGTGGCTGGAGATTCAGAAGGAACTAGGTGTCTACCCGAGCGTAGAGACGTCAAAGTGCAAAAGTATCGGCGGTGGCGCCAGTAGCGGAAGTAGTGGCGCCACCTGCGGAACTAATATATCCGGTGTAAGTAGTAATAGTGGTATCAGTGCTACCAGTGCTAACTGTGGAACAGTGTCTCGACACGCACGACTCGAAAGGACGCGAGCCAACGGCGAGTATCGTGCTAGTGCCTCCGGACCAAGTGCAACCTCAGTATCTGGTGTAACACCCACAAGGGACTGCGAGCAGCTCACGGAGAGACGATGGAGTAGCGCTACAGACCTGGAGCGTGACCTGCTCGACGACACGGATAGTCTGGATGGGCTGGCCCTTCATTCTCAGGCTCAGTGTCCAGGTACGCTCCAGCTTAACGATAACGAAAATGTGCAGGAAGAGCACGACATCACAGCCCAGGTACAGTCGGCCATCGATAGTATACTTAATCTGAAGCAACGTCCGTCTAATGCCATCAACTCCAGCGGCACGGCGTCCACCACCGACTCTTCAGCATCCCAGAGCGATTCCAAGGATGCTGTGTTAGATCAGGCTGTGCGCAGCATCCTTGGCTCGTGACCCCCCTTTAAGAAAGTGTGCTAAATAGTCGACTGTCTCAGAATGGACTCGTTGCTGCTATCCTCACGACCTTCTATCGGGAAGGATACGATGAAGCAATAACCCACAGGAAGCCCTCCACCAGGGTGCGAGTCTCCTCCCGTGCACCTTGTGTAATGATCCTCCGGGAGTGTCCAGTGTCTGATCTCGCTCTCTGGCAATAATTATTTATACACTTTCGAGAGCCCACGTATAACAATCTGTACATATTTATGTGTCTTGGACGTGCTGTTCTTTCTTGTTTCCTTTTCTTCGCTGTTCTTTCTTTAAACACACAATATAATATGTACTCACGCAAGATGAAACGTCCTTCTTGGTATTGCATCCTTGCACGGGCACCGGAGGATCCTTCGGGCTGGACAACCTGGAGGGCTGGCTGATCGTTTTTTCTTAGCGGCTGTATATTATTTTAAATCGAATAAAACGAAGGGAATCTGGTTCTTAGGGTTAGTTAGGTCATATGAAAGAGAATTGGCTCAGATACTTTCGACTATGTCAGTTTCTATAATGTAATTTTGTATAAAGCAGCTATTTAAAAGATGAACGATTTATTCCAATTAAATCTATACTAGTAGAGGTAATCGATTGAGAGCATGAGAGAGAGAGAGAGAGAGAGAGAGAGAGAGAGAGAGAGAGAAATCTGGGGTGAGCACCAAGTGACTGAGAGAGAGAGAGAATGTGCGTGCGTGTTACGGTAGAGAAAATAAATTTTAAAAAGCGGATACTTAAGAATGGGTTGGTGAAAGAAAACAAAAAAAAAAGGTAACAAGAATTGTAAATACGTTTTTAAACTGTATTATTATCGAATATTGTTATTGAGATACGTTCTCGGATTTATTATGTATACATAGAATTGTGCGCTCACCATCATTCGTCACTCGTCATCGTCATCGTCATTTCCTCTCGCATTGGGAATGCAGAAAGTCCGACAGTGATAATTACGTAAGGCGTTTATACAGGAGAACAAGAGCAAAAACAAAAATTGAATACGTAATGTAGGAATTTTGTGTATACATATACACTCTTGATACAGAAAACTATTCGATTGCTGATATATCCTCCTTTATTATTATTATTACTATTTACTACTACTATTATTATTAATTATCATTAACACTTTTATTTCTCTCTCTTTCTCTCTCTTATTATTTATTCAGCTAATTTCCATCTACTCAAAATTATCTGCCAGTGTCGATAATATTGTTATTTATTCTATTAGCGACTTCTCTTCGATTTCTTAAAGTTTTTTCTTCTTCTTCTTCTTCTTCTTTTATCTTCCTGACGACTCGTCGCTTATTCTTTTTTTTTTATCTTTATCGATCGATGACGAGAGCCACAAACCCAGACCTTTATCAGCGCCCAACAGTCTGAAATACGAAACGAAGAATCAAAGAAAGCTAACTGACAATTGTGCTTAATAGTTATACAAAGTAGAAAGTCTAGCGTCATCTTGCTCAGTGATGGAATCTTTTTTTTTTTTTAAAAAACTGAAAATCTTTCGCAGATATATTCACGTCGCAGGCAGGCGAAGCAACGTGAACGTTGTTGCATCTTAATAGCACTTAGGCAGTTCTCGGTATACAAAAGCAGAGAGCAAGAACGTTTGTTCGTCAGGAATGTTAAATTGATACTTTTTAATCTGAGCTAGAGGAAAGCCAATCCAACGGGAGCAATGAGAAAATGTACGACGATCAATTAAAAATGCTGTAGAAAAATCTGTGCGAAGTTATAACTTCAGTATGTCTTGTCGTGTGACAATGGAACTTTTTATAGGTTATACTATATAATTTTTCGAATGTTTTCCCATATCTCTTTCTTATCTTTAAATCATTGACTCTGGATCCCTAGGAAACTTTTATAAACAAAAATGCACGACAAGACGATTTACATTTTTCTCATTCTCACTGAACATAGCGAGATTAATGTATTTACGTTTTATTCATTTAAATTCTTTTAGCTTTCTCTTTGTTTCTTCGAATTTATACAAACGACGCTATTGACCTCTCTCTTTCTCTGGTTGATAAATCCTTTTATTTTATTGTACCTTGTGTACTCTTCTAGATTCACTCTCTCCTTTCTTTCTATCTTTTTCTCATCCTTGCTTCTCTTGTTTTTTTGTTTTTTTTTTTCGTGAGAAACAAAGTAATCCAAGACTGACGTTATATACAGATGAAACAAAATGCAGAAAGCAGTTGAGCGCAATAGGTTTTGCGAATGCCGATATTACGATATATGTGTATATATACGATGATTATGGATACAGAAAAAAAAGAAAAAAAGAAGAAGAAAAGATAGACAAACGCATAGGCAAAAAAAATGTAAATACGTAAAAGAAACAGAGACGACGAGACCCGTGCATATAATACACGATAATTTAAAGAATCTTGGCTATATTTGAAAATATTTTTCTTTCAGAGCAGCCACAAAATTTAATTCCCCCTCACTTGTCCCACCGCACATCCGCACCCGCCAGATGACATTTGTAACCTATTAATTTTACTGTTCCGTACGCGCTGATAAGAGGATTCGTTTTTTTTTTCTTTTCTTTAGTTTCTTGTCGCCTCGCTGAACGCATAAATATTACTGACGTTTATGTTCCCTGTGTTGGGAATACAAAAAAGTGGGTGCTCCCTGACGGGTGATTTTTTTTTAATTGTCTTCTCTTCTTTGAGGCGTAGTGGGGGGGGGGGGGGGTGTGTCCATTTTTTGTTTTATTACACGTAAAATTTTTTTGCACTAAACGATGCAGCAAGATTCTTGTGACTGATGGTTATTGCGGTTTTTTCATGTTTTCGCGTATCTTGTGAAGATACTTTATTTTAGTAACGATAGAGTTTTTGAATATTTTAATCGACTACACGTACCGGAAGCATTTTGATTAACTGGTCTTGATAACTGATGATAAATGAATTTATCTGCCGTCACTGACTCGTAAACTTTCTTCAGATGTATTGTAAATATAATATACATATTATATATATATATTTACAGATATATATATATTATTGTATGCGTGTGACGTCTATTCTTGTATATAACACATATATATCGTATGTATATGTATATATACAACTGTAACATAGAAGGAAGACGGAGAAAAAAAAATGAAAAGAAAGAGTCTGTGCGATGGCTGAAATTAAGAAAATAGAAAAAAAAATTAAATTGCGTCAACGAGAAAATTCCGGTGGATCGCGAATACTTCTTCTTCTTTTTTTTTTTTAGTTTTCACGTTTAATTTCGTTCGACGCGCGTACAGTAGGTAAAACGAAAAATTATGCAAAGGTTTTGTTCTGGTGACAATTTCAATTGCGGTATTATAGGCTGTGCTCAGGGGATTCCCCCGGAATATTCTCTGCAGTTGAGGAGCGAGAAGATTGATTGAGAGAGAGGGGGGGGGGGAGGAGGGAGGAGAGAGAAATAAAAAATAAAATTTAAAAGAAAACGGAGAACAGTCTCCCAATCTTGAGTGATCATTGAAAGCGCGAGGTATCGATTATAACAGGAGGTTAAAATACAAATGAAAATCATCACAATAATATAACGGCAAAAAATACAAAAAACCCAGTGGCAGGCTACTACTAGCTGTGTACATTTAGGTATTGTAAAGATATTCTGAATTCTTTTTTTTTAAGTATATAACCGTACGAAAGTCACTTTTCGTTATTCCGATCAGCGATTATCGATTTACCTTATATTAATTGCCGCCAAAAATCCCATTCGATGATATCCGTTTTATTCCTCTCCGCCGCTACTATTTTTTTGAACCCTTCTCTATGATTTCTGTAAAATTGTATATATATTTCTGTACGATGGCTGTAAAATATATAAACGATAACACAAGTCGTTCCTATGAAGTTTCTTCTCGAATCGCCGGGAAGGAGGATCCTTTGACATTGTACGTCGTGGCCTAATTAATTTTCAATCGTAATTAAAGTACATTTCTCGAATCGTACAGTTAACGTGTTATACCCGTGTGTCTACTTTGCGTTGTTGTCTCTGGCATATGATTTCTTTTTCCTTTCTTTCTATTCTTACAAAGGATCATTTTATCTTGGACGGTCTCGAGAACTTTACCGGTGAAGCTTCTACAGAGGATTAACGTCAGGACGATGAACGCGAGTGTGAGTAATAAGACGAAGACGATGTAATATCCTGCTCCAATATTATTTAAATGTTTAATAATTATTCTTATTATTATTATTAAGCAAGTTAATTCGTCTGTATATTAGAGTAAATATAAGGAGAAATAATTTTATAATAAAATACAAATTTCAATCGTAATGCTTTGGGTATACATTTTTTATTTTAAATCCTTCCTAATTGGGAATTACTTTTAACACTATTGGGCATGACTTTTGACACTATGCCATCCGGTGACGCCGCGTTTGAGTCCCGCGAAAGCTATTTGGGCAA
Organism: Calameuta pygmaea; assembly: GCA_031762395.1. Lineage (NCBI taxonomy): Eukaryota > Metazoa > Arthropoda > Insecta > Hymenoptera > Cephidae > Calameuta > Calameuta pygmaea. Next base: position 658,578 of record JASANN010000600.1, read on the forward strand.
ATGTCAATGGCACCGACGCTGTGTCGTACGCAAAGATATCGAAGAAACGTCAGTATCGCAGTCCTATTGGCAGTAAACGAAAGAATTCCGATTAGACGCGCGGATGACATAGTGTTAAGATTGTTTCAGTGAGATGTATTATTGAGAAAAACATTTACACGTGTCCCAGTCTTTGAGCACAGTGTATTAAAGTGATTAAGTTTGTACGTCAGCATTAATTTATTGGAAGTAATATAAAACTATCTAGGCGAACAAATCCTAGCGATACCTATATCTATGTTTTGCCTCATATCAACTCTCTCTTGTACTGTGCACCGAACAGAGGATGTCTAGTTTTTATATTTTTAGGAAACGGAACTTTGGATCTCTCTTCGGCATCTGGTTTTATCTTTAGGACACCTGGTAGTTTCCTGCGAACTGTTATCGTGCCAGCCACCTTGAGATTTACTGTAAGAGAAATTCAATTAATTTATCAATTCAATATGTGAGATGGTTTATTATTTATTACCAGCCCTGTAAGATTTTCTGGGCTTGCTGGTATGGAAGACACAGGTGAGATTGTCAGGAGCTTCACGATTCACAGCATAATACCGTTCCTCTCCAATTCTGAATTTACTTCTATCTCCGAGGTGCAGGGATTGATTTTCTAATTCACGTGGACTAACCTAAGGGTGATATTATGATAATTAGAACTACAAAAATCATAGAACGATTAGAGGAAATATGCTTACTGTTCTAGGAATGTTCATTAACCAGATTTCTTCGCTGTCACTTAAGTCCTCCAGACCATAAGTAGATTCTGTGGAATCTACAGTTAGGTTTTTATTTCGTAATAGGTCTTCAAGCTGCAAAATAAAATCAATGATACGATGCCCTGCAACAAAGAATGAAACATGTAATACGTACACTTTTTGGTCTTGAAATTACTTGAACTTTTGTTGGTGATGGAAACCCATTCGACACAGTAGCGTTAAAGGATTCTGTTTGTTCATTATTCTCATCATTACTATTTCTCTTCTTCAGAATACTCTTCCTCGACGTAATACTCTTTGATGCGTTTCGTGGCTGAGATTTTGTGTTTATCTTCACAACTTTGTTACTTTTCGAATTCTGTGGAGACTTCATGCTGGTTTCCATAAAGGCCATAGATTTATTTAAAGTAGTGTTCAAACGAGTCAAAGGATCTTGATACTCTGAATCAGACATTATCTTGTTAATCGTTTTAACAATCTCATATATCTTTAAATGTTCTTTATAACTCACGTAGCTATTTTATATAACCTTAAATTATGAAACTTGGGCGATGCATGCACATTCTTCCAGGCACGACCTTACATACATGTCATCAAATCCTAGGAGTGGGGAATCCCTTTCTTCTTTTCCTTATGGCTGACTCCTCCAATGAGATGTGCCAGTAGTGGCGGGGGATGAATCTGGAGTAGGAATTTGTGATCATCGCCTCCGTCGATAATGCGAATTCCGTCGTAGCCGAGCGAAACGTGAACACGAACCTGTAGCTTGG